>QLNU02015359.1:24708238-24721054 GCA_006491805.2 Dysdera silvatica | reverse complement strand
GGGGCCAGGCAACTTCTGCCCCTGGCTTAGATACAGGCCTGGAGGCGTAGAAACATCGATTGAATATACAGCAACTGGACAACAGCTGTTTTTGCGCTTGACGCTATGACGAGAGGGAATCCCAATTAGTGTTGTATGAAGTCAAATTTTTTCTCATGGATGTGAGCCTCTTCCGCCTTGGGAAACATACCCCGGAAAATAATAAATCAGCAGAAAAAGACGAGTACGAGCTCAGTACTAGTGGAACTCAAATCCGGGTTTTACTGCGAGGAAATATAAACATCGTGAAGTCGCCAGATACATAAGTCTATAGACTGTTGTCGATTATGTACTTAAGTCTAAAGTAAAAACATTTAATCGGCATATTGATTATTGAAACTATAGTAGAGTATGCTATATAAAAAGTAATATAGTAATAAGTTAATAAATTATATATATATATATATGCGTGCGTGTGTGTGTTATTCTAATACATTTATCATAACTAAATGCATAATAAGAATCACTATGAAAATATGAAAAGCGAACCTTTTCATGATTATATAACACATTTTACACAGTTTTTAGCAATACGGACATGATTCTTCATCAGGGAACCGTATCACATCCGCATTGCCGAGTTACAAGCCAGTTTTTTCCGAAATGCCCAGAGCAATAATATGTTGTCTCTTTTTTTTTTAATAATGCCGCTTTCTCTGTTCACTACGGTCCCTAAAACCAGCCTTTAAGCATTAATTAAAATAAAATAAATTAGCAAAATCTACATTTGCCTAAACCCTATTTATAAACTGTTCGAGCACTCAGAATTAATATAAAAAATATTCTTTTAAACGTTAATTAAATTCACGTGTTGCTAATATTCTGGGCACAACTAATAGTAGCATTACGTAAATTAGCAAAACCATATTTGCCAAGCCCCTATTTACAATCTACTTAAACTTCCAGAATCAACATAGAAACAAGCCTTTAACCTCATGTATTGTTAGCATTCTAGATACGACTAATATCAGAATTATACATCTAGAATCAATATTTACAAAATAAATAAATACAAAATTAATTACAAACTTATTAACAAACTTACCTTAAAGAATTAAATTTGAGCAAACATTGCGTGTTGCGTACACCTTTACAGGATTAACAGTAAAAAATATATTCTACCATTGCCAGATCCCTAATTACAAATATTTACAAACGTGTCACTGCCTACCCGTCTCCGTTCTCAGTCTCGCAACAGAGACAACCTGTTTAGACACTCAAATCCAATATCCGCCTAAACCTGCTAAAAATAGTACTAATTAAACCTACGGTACGCCATTATTTAAAAGTATCCTAAATAACCTTAAAATTTCTTTAAAGAAGTTGCAGTTATTTTTACATACCCTATTAATCCGGCATATTTGCGAAATAATGATATTTTTAAACACTTTCTTGCTTAAACAGGATCCGAAGTTTGACAGTAGCACAACCTGGAAACTGAAGTCTGCTCTTTTATCACATATACAGCATTGTAGTTCTTTGTCTTCAATTTTGAATATTTTAATATCTGGAAATGAAATACAATCCGGACTCTTAGTTTCCTTGAGCTTTAGACTTTTCGGGTAAATGGCAGTACTCAACTTGTTGAAGTCTTTGCAATTGAAGACTATAATGTCATCTATGTACCTCATTGCGGTTATTCCTAATCCTTCATTTTTCTTTTCGTGAAAATATAAAAATAAATCTGCTAACGAACTAGAAAAACTACAACCCATAGGAATGCCTTCTTTTTGTCTGTAATATTCAATTCCGTTAAATAGCACATTTTCGAAGACCCCAAAGTCAAAAAGCGCATTCCATTGACTTTCCCCAATCTTGATAATATTTTCAAACCTTTGGAATAGGTAGGCCCTAAGTTGTTTCATCTCATCAAGAGGGATACTTGTGAAAAGTATTTCAAAATCAAATGTCGCAATATTTGTTATATTGTTCTTGTTGCTTTGGATGTAATCCAGCACTTTTTGGTTATTCTTGATGATGAAGCAATTCTTTTCCATGTTTATAATACCTGAGAGGATTTTCTTCAAAATGGTTTGTAGTTACACTGAAGCTATCCTGTTATAGGCTGTTGTTACACATGTAATGAACCGAAATCCAATTGGTTTCTTGTGAAATTCAATATTCAGAAATAAGTGTGAAAATCTGAATGAGTAAATCTTCATATTCATTCTTTTATAATATGCAATCACTTTCCCTTTAAAGGCATCAATATTCCCTTCCATTTTTCCGTATGTAGTACACGTGTTATATTCTGCAATAATTTTTTTCGGATGAAATTCCATGCAAATAATCCCAAAGTTGTTGTTTGCCTTATCAATTGTAGTGACGATACAGTTCTTTTTAAGGCACTTAATTTCTTCTCTAATATCTGAATACAACTCATTTGTATTGGACCAGATATTTCTTTGAACTTTGTATTGAATTTCTTTTAGGATTTTTGCTTTCCATTCAGAAAAGCTTTCAGTAGGTAAAGAGTATGTATTTGCCATTTTCCGAACAAAAGCATTAAAGTCTTTGAAAAGCCCCTCCTTCATGCTTTTTTTTTGTCATATTTCCTGTCTGGTCTATAATTAGTACTCTTACCCATAATTGTCCTCAACATTTTGTCTTGAATAATCTCTAGGTCTCCTGCAATTATATGCCCATGGTCTTTATCAACAAATCTCGCAAAGCTTTTCGTATTTTTATAGTGACTCTTACGATGTATTTAGTTATGATAAATATATTAGAATAACTTACAATATATTATGCTGATTTTAGGCAGACTTTGTGGGCCAGAATCTGCGTAATTAGCTTAATTGGATTTATTTGCATATGTTAAATAATCCCCTTATGGGCTTTAATTTAATATATATATATATATATATATATATATATAATTATACAAAATTAATTCAATTCATTCAAACGTTTAGGAAAACATGTATGAATATAACAATACTGATAGATAATTTGGACATGTTATTAATGATTCCGTAACGTGTAATGGTGGCAATGACCAACATTTTAACATGATACGGATATTATATAATGAAGCCCACACGCAGTCTGTACTCCAAGTACAAAACGACTTAGTTGACCTGCCATCAACAATAATAGATATCTTGTTTGGCCCATTTCATTTATGCACTCATGTATGTTTTCAACTACTTATGAATTCATTTCAACCCAAGATATAATACATGTATGTCAAATACGAAAATTTGGAAAACATATGTATTAGTAAATTATTGAGTAGATCTAAGTTTGTGTGAAGAACTGGCAGATTAAAAAATGGGATTGGGTATAGATTAAATAGTATATAATCTACATTTTTAATAAATATGATCAATAACTTTCAAAAACATAATCAATAATTTTAGAATTAGAGTGTATGATTTCAAAGATTCTACCTCCTTTCCACTACTAATGCATTGGGTTCGTTAATTTTCTGTACGTTTGAAGTACCCTTAAAATTAAATTGCACGAAAAATGTAAAGGTATTGTAGAATATTAACAAACATTAAGCCCATAATAAATAAATAAGACTTGTGTCCATCGTTCCTTTATTATTCAATAGCATTACACATATCTGAATTGATTGATCGATTACACTTTTGGAAATTAATTAAAGTTGTCAGAAAAGGACATGATTTGACCGTTTCGGCGGAACATTTGTGTTTGACGTTTAATTTATCATTGAACGCAAAACAAATCATCCCTTGTCCTTTACAGATTTCAAAATCTTCGCCGGGTGGGTTCTCGCAATGGCGGCGGACCTTTGCGATACCTTACCTCAAGTTCTATGCCAAGCATACGCGGTGATGGTGGTACAACGACGTTTTGGGGAAGTCGAACACTTCCAAAATCTGCCCTTGCTTCTTCGCTCCACAGGCCAAACCAGTCAAAGTCATAAATATTGCTTTCATCGGGTAAGGTGATCACCACCGTCTTGCCAGTGTATCTCGGCAATGGAGTGAATCTAACAACAAATAAAAAGTGAAGAAATTATTAATAAAAAACATGGTAAAATTATTAGTTCAATATAAACACCAAAAAGCATGAAATGGGGAGATTTCATTGACCTTATTAATGTGTTTGTGATGTAATGAAAAGATACCGTGCTATTACGTAACGTTGTGTAATAGAAATTCAGACGATAGAGGCTGCAGGCAACAAACCTATCGAAGTCGTCCAATCCAAAACATCATCCATCATTCGATCCCTCTCCACATCACAAAGTGTTTTTCTAAGGCAATCAATAATAACTGCTATCCTTGAAGCAATTCGTCCGTTAACCTGTCGATCAAGGCATTTTAGCCAATAATTCATGATCTACTGAAGCAATAGCCTGAAAACTAATTTATATCCAAAGCCACTTCTTAAGGGAAAAGATCTTTAAACTTCTATCTGCCTACATCATCTAATTGGAATTGACTTTTTCTTCATGCTCCCAGCAGAACTAAATCAATGATTTGAGAGGAAAAGGGAGGAAAAAGAGTGCAGTTTCAGTCTTACGAAAGAATGTTTTTCTGATAATCTCAAGCAGTCTAGTTAACTTTCAAATAAATAATTCATAAAATGAAATATTTTAAGCTTTTAAAATATTCATATAAAGACTTTCTCTTTTATTAATAATAAATGCCTTTTTTTCTCAGCCAAAAAATAATCACTCTTAGATTGATATGAAATAAATAAATTCTGAAAATGTGTTTCAAAATCTACACATATTTAAATATCTGTATTTCTCTTTCTCTCCTTCTTTCAAGATCGTGCAATCTCGAACTCTTTTGCCTATGAACTTGTTTCACCATACCTTAGAGCAATGTTTATCTAAGTGTGGTCCGCGATGGCTTATCAAGTGGTCTTCAATCTCATCAGCAAATTTCAGAAAAAAAATGAACTAGAAATCGCCGGCATAGCTAGAATTTAGGTTCTGGCGAGATTTAAAGGATTTCTAATAAATCTTACTTATTACAAACCTTAACTTACGGCGTTCCGTGGAAGATTTTAATCCTCTGAATATGCCTACGCTGTTTATACTGCTTATTATTATTTGATTAAATTGATGATGACATTTTCATTGTAAATTTGACAAAATAAGATCGTAGCTGACACTCTTTTCATCAAATAGCATTAGTCTAAAAATTATTTTGTTTCAGGTGGGTTTGGCAACCAACCCATATTTTAAGAACATGGTCGGAGATTTTAGAAATTTTCTGTCAAAAGCTGGTGCCTTTTTAAAGTAAAAAAAACTGAAAAAGCTTAAAGTCTACCATAAAAGAAGTTAAAATTAACTACAAATTATATTTCAAGGGATAAATCTCCCCTGTCGTAACTCTTATATATGTATATAAGCCTGCCAATAAATCACATTAATTGAGGATTACTTTAGATGTGTCTTTTCTTGGTGGAGGTGGGGAGGGAAATCAATCTAACGATGGCTCAGTAGGGTTTAATGGTATTATTAATAGTTCTCAACTTTAATTTCAGGCAGTATATTTTTAATGAGGGGGGGAGAAATACCCTCCCCGGGGGGGTCCGCGATAAGTAAAGGAATGCTTGAAGTGGACGACCAAAGTTTGAGAAACACTTCATTAGAGCGTCATCCCTTCCCACCTTCTTAATTTTTTTAGGCTAGCAGCATCACTATTGCCGCAGACTGGATTTATCTAAATGAGTCTGAATTTCCCCTAGTATCTTGAAACTTTCCCTTCAGATGAATTCCCTTACTTAAGGAACATTGTTCCATTTATGATAGTGTAGAAATTCCGAAAACAATATTAATAATATTTTCATCATTTCATTTAAATATGGTCTTGTTATAACATTCATTACTTCCCGTTTATAGTGAAACCTCTCTTAACGGATGCCCCTCATGTGCGGTCTCCCCGTTTTTACGGTCAGATAAAAATTTCCCTGTAGAGACTGACATGGTAATATATAATTCTGAAACCTGTCTAGAGGTCACCCTCAGATACGAACACGGACACCCCATTTTATGATTCATTCCATTAAACAAAAACACTTATATGGACAAAATACGCTTGAACTTCGGCCTTCACTAGAGACGTTTCTCACAGCAACAAACTAAGGATATATAGGAAAAGAGCTAAGGAGAATTTCCCCTCCTAAAAACAAAGAGCGGCAATTGATTCGGTTTCGTTGATTCAAATGACTAATGCTTAATAAATACTTTAACAAAATAAATAAATTATATAGTGATACACTGCGCGAAGCTATTAAACCATTATCAGGACAAAACTATCACAGTTCAAATTTATTATTATCCTTTACTCAACTACTGCGCAGGTCCAGTACGCATCAAGACGGATTTAATCTCCCAATTAAAAATACATTTCGAAGGAGAAAGACTGGAGAATAAAACCAACCAAACAGTTAGTCATCATTTCTTTTTGCAAATAATTTTAATACTTAACGTTTTGTTGCAAATTTGCTTGCTATATTCAACAAAACTTGACGTTCGTTATCTTTAACTTGTCTTATGTGTACAAAAGTAACTCATGTTTGTAAAAATTGCAACACCATGAAGGAATCACTTGATTGAGCTGAAACTTTCAGGAAATGCAAATTAGGGTATGCTATTCAAATGATTAGAATTTCAGAGTCATCACGCATGCGTGGGCTGAGCAGCGCCCTCTGAACTGCTGATGGATCCGTATAAATAGAGGGCTGTAGCGGGGCGTGTATGGCTATCTGCTAGTGGTAAACGTTACATGAGACGTCACTATGCCTCTACGACGAAAGAGGGCGACATTTCAGCAAGTTACGGAGTTTGAACGGGGACGAATGATCGGCCTTCGTGAAGGAGGGTTTTCTTATCGTGCAATAGCAGCTCGTATGGGGCGTAACAGCAGCACAGTGATGCGAGTGTGGAAGCAGTGGGTTCAAGAGAACCAGACAACTCGGAAATCCGGGAGTGGACGCCGAAAGGTGACGTCAGTACGGGATGATTGCAATTTTAATCGTTTATTTGTATCAACACAGGTCGTTTGTACATTAAATTTCATTCAATTCGGACGAGTCCTTCATGGTGTTGCAATTTTTACAAACATGAGTTTATTAGGTTTCGAAAGGAAATATTTGAATGATTGAAATGTAATATTTCAGGTACTTTAGAATGAGCCCACACTTTTGCGGTCGCCTCCCTTTTATGGACAGATTTTTCGGTGAGGCGAGTGTCCGCTAATAAGAGCTTTCGCTGTATTATTCTTATGCAAACTATTTATTTGCTTTCGTTGTCCACAGATGGCGCCACTACTAATATATATATATGTCAAATTTAAAATGGAGTATATTTAGAGGTAAAAATGAAATTCCCAATGCTTAAATCCTAAACAGATAATGATTACGGTAAGAAAAATAACAATTTAATTAAAAATATATTAAGAGACAATAACAGGACTGTAGCCAGGTTGAAGGGGCAACTGGGGTCACGTCCTGCTGGCCCCGGCTTGGCTACATGCCTGCTCAATTGTAACCAATAAGCAGATGGAAAAATTCTGTGTCTTTACCTTCCGTTTTCATCAGCCAAACGTGTCCCTCTGGGATGCTGTTTCGCGCCCCTTGAGACCCACCAAAAAGCGGCTGTGGTAAATACAAATATTAATATAATTCAGTATCGTAATTTTACATGTGAAAATTTAATCAGTGCCTGAATAAGGATTTTATGGGGCTCCCTGGAGAATTTGGCACAGGCGATATATAAACGAATCCTGTGTTTTACTTCAAAGCTCATTTTCGTTAATAATATCTCTTCTCTATCTTTAATAATCACAGCGTTACAATCGTGAACATCTGTCCCAATTTCTCGTATATTATTCTGGCTCAATTAAAAAAAACGAAGTCACTATTCCGATTATTAGCCAGTTTTCTATCGTTTTTCTTTCATTATTGATTGAATGAGTAAGTCTATTAGGATCCTCATCCGAAGAGAATAGTGTTGCATCGTTCGCATAGATATGTAGTTGACTATTTTCTAGTGCATTTGGCAAATCATCGATGCAAATTAAAAAAAGTAAGCTTCCCAAATATCTTCCTTGTGGAACGCCTCGAAAATGAGCTCCTTGGTTTTCGATGTTATTCAGATTTATCAGTAATAAAAAAAATTACCAGATATCTGTACACAAACGAGATTAAAATAATTTATAAGTTTAGTTACAAGGCCTTTCAAATCTTTGATACCCCAAAATCTCAGGGCCTTGGGCCATGATCCACTTAGCCTATCCGTAAGTCCGGCGCTGAATTCAGTGGGTCCAAACCATTTTCGGATCATGGCGCACTTAGCGTATAAGGATTTATTCTAGAACCTTCTTGGTACTCTAAAACCATGATGGCTAAGTGTTATTTTCACAGTACCTTAGAACGCCGTGGCGCACAGATTACGAACCACGGCGCTAATTTATTGGGAATCTAAAGCAATAATGTGGCACATATTTACCTAGGCAGGATCAAATTTTAATGAACTAAATATCATATAATACCAATAAGAATATATTAATACTTGAAATAAAATATGCACCAGGTAGTAATTAATAAGATTTCATTGAGAGAGTATTATCCTAATAATAAAGGTTTATTAATTCTGAATCTTTACCTGGGCCAAGCCCATCATATGTAAATTCTGGAACAAGTAACGTTTGTGTATCCACTATCATAACGGGACCAGAAGATACTCCGTGTTCCTTGGTAGGTATACGACCAATTTCGATGGGTTGCGGTATCAGCAAATTTTCAGGAATGAAAACTTCTCCAAAATTTGCCTTTAAACAAACACAATTGTAAACAAGGTTAAAAATTAAAAAGGACATCATGAATAAAGTACAGTTATAAACAAATGCAATTATAAACAAATGAAGTTACATATAAATGAATCTTTAGACAAATGATGTAATAAACAAATAAAATTATAACCAAATGCAGTTATATATAGATCAATCTTTACAAATATAATGTTATAAACAAATGAAATTATAAACAAATGTAGATGTAGAACAATAATATTACAAACAAATCAGTTATAAACAAATGAAATTATAAAATAATTCTGTTAAAAACAAATAATTCAATTACAGTTAGAGTACCGATATGAACTCAGAAGTTTACAACAAATATCAAAATTGCAGAAGTGAAACAGCGAAACGTATCTCACCCCCGCTTCAAAAGTGACACAACTCAAAATTTGTCGATTTGCGTTTTGGGCAATTTTAAAATTATTTAACACCAAACAAACTATGTTGAAACAACCTGCGTTCTTACGTTTCTCATGGAAATCATTAAATGGTTATAGCTGCCGTTTCTTCTGAAGACAGATATGACATTATTTATCTTAATAACGTTTTCACCTAAAATTTTGCAAATTTTTAAGTTGTGTCACTTCTGAATCGAAAGCGCGATATTATGATAGCAATCAGCAATGTGGGAATCTTTAAGTGCAAGATTATACCCGAATGTTTTTTCTTCTATATATTTGTAAATGCGTTCAACAAATTAGATGCCAAATTTAAATGCTTCCCCAAATACTATTTAAAATCCCAATTGATTTAAAATTCGCATTTACAATTATCGTGACATGACGCCACACACACACACCAAAGCACTTAACTCTTGATATGGGCTTATCAAGAGTGCACTTTACTAAGTAAGCTAATACTTAGATTATAATAACTTGGAGCTATATATATATATCGTAATATATGCTAAATAACTTTTGACATAGTTTATAACATGGTATATAACATATAATTATATATATAGAATAACTAGGAAGTATCGAAAAAAGAAAACAGTTGGATGAGAGAGCAAACAAGGATATAGGATATTGTTGTTTAAGTAAAAAAGCAAAATAATCATGGGCTGAGTATACGGCAAAAGAAACTAATCTTCAGAACTAGAATTCTAAACGAGATTCCAAAAGGTCACCGAAAACCCAGGAAGCGTTCTCAAATGAGATGGGTGGATGGAATATGAATGTTGGGTTGATATGGAAACGAATTGCTCAAGATAGACTTGTGTAGAGAGTAGTAATGTAAAATTTCCGGAAACTTTGACGTGGCGGAAAAACCCGTTTTTTTCGGATATTTCCCGGAAAAGATTGGAACTTTTGGGAAAATTTAATTTGGCGTCAGTTTGTTTTCCCTATTTTTATATTTTGCACAGCGAATTAAAAATAACAAATTTAATATCTACACATATTTGTCATCACCACTAATTACAAATATGAAAACACCATTGTTTTCTGGAAAAGAAAATTTTTTTTTTCCAAAAAATTTCGGTTTTTTTTTTTCCAAGGCTTCCCATCACTTGTAGAAAACAGAGACCTTCATCTAGCAGTGAATAAATGATGATGATGATAACGATGGTATATTGATATTATAGCCCGTTTTTAAATTATGTTTTGAATTAATTTAACATCTTTTTTTAGAAGACTTTTTTTAATAAATCAGAATTATATGTAGTCGGGATACAAATGAAATTCCCAAACTTTCTATGGTTAATTCTGTGTTTGAGAACCTTCGTAAGTTTACGGTATATAGCCGTTTTACTGAACGACAGAGTTAATCTGAAAAAAATATCCCATAGGAACTAGTAATAATTCCCAATTACTTTTCATTTGAGTTCTATGCAAGTTCGTATAATCGAGAGTCAAATGCACCTTATTCGCAAAAAATATTCGTATTTAAATATTCTAGATCTTCTGGATCTCAAATACGTAATTTTGCATAAAAAATAAATGAGACACTTAAAGTGAGTCCCTAAAGAAATCAAGTCCTATTCAAAAACTTTAAGGATAAACAAACGACTGACGAAGTCAATATAGGCGATTAATATATTTTCCTTTTCCGACTAATGTAAACGAAATGTAATGTGTTGCAAGAATTTGAAATTCACATAAAATTTAATTAGAATTAGAGTCGTGGATGTGAAATGGTAAAATAATGGTAAAATTGAGAATAAGACAAAGAAAGGAGATGCGTGAAAAGAAGGCGATACAGATATCTCGAGAATCTAAAAGCGAATACGTGTGACTTAAATGAAAATCATTATCAAATACCAAGTACGCATGTTAAAAATTCATTGGACGGAAACAAATTCTTCTGTGAAATGCATTTTAAATTGAAGACGCGTCTTATGGCATCGCTGTTAAAATTAGATTAATGCGAGCCGTGCAGGGAAACAAACTAATAAGGGCCAAGATTTGTTCTTGAAATCACAGTTGTTTCAAAATAATGTTGTTTAAATATTCTAGAACTATAGTTTAAATATTATAATATGAAAAGTTTAATGCACTTATCACCTGATATTTTATATAACACTTTCGATACTAAATACAGGAAATAAAAATAAAAAATCTTCAATGGTATTGAATATTAGAACGTTGAAAATGTATTCAATAACATTGAAGACTTTTTCTTTCAGGGTTTTTTTTTCTTTTTTATAAAGATTTCTTCATTGGTGAATGAAGAATAACATTTGAATTTAAGCGGAATAGTCCTGTCTGGGATAACTGGCCCGGCTCCGGCGGCCACCCTTTCCAAGTAAAGTCAAGTAAATGGAATAGAAAAACGACGTGCGTACCCATCAAAACGTGAATGAATAAACAAAAGAGAAAAAGCACCCTCTGGCATTTCGTGCCTTTCGGGTTACCATGACAACTAAAATTGAAAAGTGAGAATTAAACACAATTGACATTTCTTCATGTAGCTACTCTTACTATTCATTCCACCAGAATATAGTACAATAATCAATTTTCATTTTTTTTAACACAAATAATTATATTATTGATACAACTACAATAAAGTGGCAACAGCCTCCTACCTTTATTAAAAAATAACGAAAACAATAAATTAAAAATGACGAAAAATGTGACACTTTTTTCTAAGTGACCTTCGTAAAAACATTTTCAAGGTCCAAAATAAATTTTAAATACGAGGAATGACTGGACCTAACCTTAGGCACAGAACTTTCGATACATAAATACAAGAACCAGAAATGAAAAATAAAATTAATTATGAGAAAAGAGTAAGTTAATCTTACCATGAACTTTCGACACCATACGGATATCCACTTTACGTTACGAAGTGTCTTTCCTGGTGGCAGTCGTAGAAGTAAATTTCTGTTTCTATATTCACCCAACTTTTCTTTCCTGAAATTAAATAATGCATGTAAAAACAATAATAATGCTCATTATACAATAATTTTTGCCATCCACGTATTAATTACAGCTCAAACTAGAGCTTATTTGTTTTGGAGAAAAAGGGACGCTTTATCCATCCTGGATTCGAACCAGGGTCTCTCCGTTTAGCCCGGAGTGTCCTGAACCGCTAGACGAATGAGGACAGGAAACAACGCTCTCTTTCTCCGTATGTAAAGATGTTAAGGTATTATTACCCTCCGCAGGGATAACACAATTGCCAAATATGGTCAACACAAGAAAGCCTCCGGGGCGAGAATTTTGTGAGTTTTCGTGGGGGAATTTATTATACTATAATTTTTGCCACCCACGTTTTAATTACAGCTCAAACTAGAGCTTATGTAATTTTGGAGAAAAAGAGACGCTTTCCCCATCCTGGATTCGAACCAGGGTCCCTCCGTTTAGCCCGGAGTGTCTTGGACCGCTAGACGAATGAGGACAGGAAACAACGCTCTCTTTCTCCGTATGTAAAGGTGTTAAGGTATTATTACCCTCCGCAGGGATAACACAATTGCCAAATATGGTCAACACAAGAAAGCCTCCGGGGCGAGAATTTTGTGAGTTTTCGTGGGGGAAATTTATTA
>QLNU02015359.1:24687133-24705183 GCA_006491805.2 Dysdera silvatica | reverse complement strand
ATATAATTTTATATTTAACGTGTTTTCTTTACTCTGTTAAAAATGCCTTTATTATGTAAATTTAGCGGCGAACAGATAGGGGTCGTAGATTTTTGGTTACTATAAAAGAAGGTAGCAGTTTGAAAAAGGTTGGGAACCACTGCCTTAGATTATGAATTATCTCAGCCTTCTTCTCAGAATTTTTACGCGAAAGTACTAAGTAACTGCTTCCATCTCATTTCGCTGAGATTTACACGTTATTGTGGCATTTCTTATTAAAAATTTGCAAGTCCTTCTTTTCCCTTCTCTTTACCTATTTCTCATTGCCATTTTGTTCTTGAATAGAACTTACGTTTTTCGTATTATTATGCACAAAAACGTTTACTTTTTATTTACTACAGAAGTTTCGCTTTCAGTATTTTTTACAATGTCTATTGTAAAGGCCAAACTTGGAGTTTTTGGAGTCATAGACTCCATAAGGAACAGCTAGTTTCATGCCATAAATTATGCCTGAATAATTATTTTTTCAGGAAATCAAGAAAAACTTTTGTTATATGAATCCATTATTGAATTACGATTTGCTTAAAAAATGCGCGTATATAATTTCAAAAATTAAAGAATTAAAAATAAATGATAATATGGAGCTTTTGTTTGAAATATATAGCTTATAAAATTTATATTGAAAATCTATTTTGTTTGTTCTTTTTTTTTGAGATACGATTTTTTTCTAATAATTAATATTATCTAAAACCTCTTTCACTACGCCCATTGCAGTCTGCTAACTTTAACTGACTTAATTTTATTATATTAATTGAACTAATTTTAACTGACTTAAGGAACTTCATAAATAATTTTTTACTCTTTATCGTAATACTGAAAATTGTATTTTTCTTGTTGCAATTAAAAGTAGCAATCGGTCATCACAGTGCTTGGTCCCTCAAACGAAAAGGAGCCCTAGATATTTGAGTTTTTAATCCATGTGTTTTAATTTGGCTCTTCACCTGACCTTCTTCTATAGAAATTTATAGCTAACATAAATTACAAAAAACTGCTGAATATGCATAAAAATGCTATAAATGCACTTTTGATGATGAAAAGATAAACGGTCAACTAGTCACAAAAAAAAATGAAATATATTTTAGTTAAGAAATTACCGAAGCAAATTTTAAATTCCGCCAATGCCCATACCCAAGTCGCATAAAACCGTTTCGTCGGACACAGAAACACGAAACGCCCAGTCTAAATTTTAATGTGTATGTCGTGTATGCATTTAAATCAGTCAAATTTATACGACTTTAGCAATAGACGAACCTAGGAACTTAACTAGGGCCAAAACCGCCAAAACTGACCAAAACCGCCAAGATGAAGGCAGAATGTAGAGATTTATTTGCTACTAGCTTCCTCCGGTTTTACGCGGACCTGTGGATCTTGATGAGTGAAACCTGTGCTTTGCATCTCTACTGTTGCCTGGGTCGTCTTCCGCACCGTCGCTAATTTCAATTTGGCACATGCAATTGCTTCCAATAATACCAGACAAACCATGCCAATGAGCATACTACGGTCACCGTCAGACCCAACCAGGTGTCGAAAGTGGTAGAATGAAGAGTGGCAGGATTTAGAGACGTGCATTGCTACATTTCATTTTCTAATGTAGAAACTAGGAAAAATAAATGTAGTTTTTCTACTGATGGATGATTATTATCAACCCCTTCCCCACCTCCTTCGCGTATGCCTTTACATAAATATAGGGAAAGACAGATGGAAAAATAAAGCCGATGGACCGATGCTGATTTTTTATCGATTGTGCAATTTCATACCATCGCCGATGCCGATTGAAACCCCAATTTTTTTTACATTCTATCGGCCGATTGCCGATATCTTCAATTACGATTGACTAGTAAAATTTTTAAAGATTACATTATGATATGAACATCAATATTTATGAAGGATGTTTTCTTGTAATTAACTATTTTTTTCACATATTCATTGGATTTCCGCTTTAGACTACTTTTTCATCTCGATTTCTCGCTATCCGATAACCCAAAACTTCGCAGTTCAGGCTTTTACTTAGGTACAGCAAAAAAAATCGCGTTTAGTATTTGCCGGAAGTATGAAATCAAATTTCGCTTTTGGTCTGTCACGCAGGATATAAAATCCAATGAAAATGAAACAACCGAGAATCCACAATCGTGTTCAACGGACAGACGAAGCAGGCGCAACAGCTACTAGGAAAATGATGTCCGGAAACGGCTTACTCTCTTAACGTACTGTAAACTTCAAACCGAAACTAAAATGGGAACGAGTACTCTAGAAACGTATCCAAATTTCAACTTCATCGCACGTAAGGCACACAGCATTCTTTTTAGATAAACAAAAACTCGAAGGATAGAAATTAAGCAGTAAGAATCACAAAGGCGCGAGACAAAGAAAAGGCGAAATTCGACGTTCCTCACACGTCGAAGAGCGACGGCCGAAACCGAATTCATCACTCCTCGGACAATTTTGGATCTAGAGAAAAATAGGTCCCACAATTAGCGAACTCCCATCCTTGTAGGTCATGGAGAAAAAGTTTAGAATGCGAAATTGGCATCATTCGATACGTTTACAAAAGTATAAACGGCGCTTACGGATAGAAGAAAATCCGAAATAAAGAAATACCGAAAATCGCGATCTATTTCCCCGATTTTTATCAAGGAGGGAAAACGAAACATAGGGCGATTGACCGATGACTTCCAGTTTTTTCAGTCGACTTCCTAAGCCAATACCCATGCCGACTTCTGAAAACGTAAACAAATCGTCCCCGAATGATCGGCAAGCCACTCTATTGGGGACGATCAATCCCTATATAGCAATATACATAATATGGTTATGTGAAGTTACATAATATGGTTATGTGAAGTTACATAATATGGTTATGTGAAGTTACATAATATGGTTGTGTGAAGTTACATAATATGGTTATGTGAAGTTACATAATATGGTTATGTGAAGTTACATAATATGGTTATGTGAAGTTACATAATATGGTTATGTGAAGTTACATAATATGGTTATGTGAAGTTACATTATATCGTATTATACGTGACGTATGTAATACACTACGGTCAAATTCAGAATTCTTTCAGCTTTGGGGGAGGGGGGTGAGATTTTTTCCGTTTCCTATTTTTAGCCAATGTCCTGTACTTTTCATTTCGTTTTCCATGATATAATTCCTGCTCAAGGGGGTTGGTGAGTGGCCCATCTCCCCCCTCCTCTAATTTTCCAGTATAATATACAAACGTACTTTATTTTTAGATGAGATATGTAATTCTTAGAAATGCTGAGGCTTTACCTCAGTTGCGGGCGGGGGTGATTTGGTGGGTTGGTGGGGGCGTCATAATCCCCATTGTGATGCAATTTTATAGTTCTGAAATCCCCCCCCCCCTCCATTATAAACCTAAAACTTCCTTTATGAAGATTTTGCAGGTGCTTTACCCATTTATCACGTCTTAAACATTCAAGCTGCTTACCTTCAGCCAAAGACTGCAGTCCGGATTTAATTTTGGGGGGGAGTCAAAAAATTTTACAGCATATATATCGATACAATCATAGCATGCAAGGCCGTAGCCAAGTCCCATTAAAAATTTAGTTTTGTAAGGGGGACCGGGCTCTGAGATCCCCCTCCCCTCGTTTACGGGCATGTTTTGGCCTCATTCATTTTTTACTTACACAGTAGGAAAGCTTGCCTTAGAGGAGTACAACCAATAGGAAAGACTATGGCGCCCATCTATGTTTGTAAATTTTTACGAAAAGGGGATGATTTTCTTAATCAAGATACCCATAATTTTTAATAGCAATGCAATAATCTCCCCTATTAGCGACTTTCAAGAGGAGAAAAAACGTCGCTAAATAGGAAAAATATGTCATTTGGAATGCGAGTCAACCTATGAATCATTTGCCGCCGCTGGCCAGACAGAAATAGCTGTTACTCCTGCCCGTATCCAAAATGGGGGTGGGATCTTAGGAACCGGTCCTCCCCAGAAACTTAATTTTTAATGGGACTTGGCTACGGACGTGCATCATCTACGTGATTGCATCGGTACGTGCTGTAAAAATGTTTAGCGCCCTCCCCGAAATTAAACCCTGGCTACGGTTTTGTTAATTACACTCATGTCCAAAATTAAGATTATATTCAATGTTATTTCAATGGGAGAAGTACATATTTAGCTCCGTAACTCTCTGTTTTCTTTATTTATAAAAAATCATTTTACAGAAAATTAAAGAGCTATAAACACTTAACATAATTACAAAAAAAAAAATTTTTTTAGATATCCGATAAAAGAAAATACATGATTTAAATTGAAGAAAACGTTGAATGTGAAAAACAAAAAATTTTAAAAAACTGATTTAGATTAGCACATTTGCTTGTGTCGACATGCATACAAAATTATTAGAAAATGATTGTTGATGTTCATGTAAACAAATTTAATATCCTAAATTTGTTTTTTTACGAATTTTTGTTTTTGACCTTCAATATTTTCACCTATTTTGATCTTGGATTCTCCTTCATAGATTATTGAAAAAATTGGATGTTTTTCTTTGTAATTGAATGTTTTTCTTTGTAATTGAATGTTTTTCTTTGTAATTGAATGTTTTTCTTTGTAATTGGATGTTTTTCACATTGTAATTCTGTTAAGTGTTCATGACTCTTTAATCTAATGTTAAATGATTTTTTTAGAAATAAAGCACATTGAGGGTTATAGAGCAAAATATAGAGCCTTCTCGTTGAAATAACGTTGAATGTATTCTTAATTTTGGACATGAGTTTAGAATGGCATTGTTCAGAGAAATACTTTAATGCAAATTTTAACGTACCTTCCATTTTCATCCGGTATTATAAATCCTGTACTATCTGGTTTGGCGGTATCACCTCCCCAAAAAAATGCATCTAAAATAGATAATAAAAACCACATTTTTACAGAAAAGTTTAATGCTCAACGAATTAAAGAAAACATTTGGCATAAAACGCAGTTAATTGCACTTATAAAAACATAAAAATAATAATTTACTATAACAATAAAATATGAATAAATGATAATTTATTTGAGAAAATTGTACAGTGCATATTTCATGAAACTATCCAGTTTTATCTTTATTGCAAAATTATGTATTGGCAGGGGTGTCCGCTAAAGGTCTGCGCTGTGTGCGTCGCGTAGTGTGAAGAAATTTTGAAAAATACCGAATATGTGCCCCATATTCTCAAGGTCTCAAGAAACTTTTTGTATTTTATGGTTTTCGGGCAACTTTTAACAAAGTTCAGCCTTCTTTTTCTTTTCTAGTCATTTACAAACTTGAAGGGAAACAAATGAGGAAAAACATCCTGAACTCCCCCAAGCCTCAAAATAATATCCTGCGTACGACCAGGAGAGGAATGAAAAACTGATGAAAGTGGTAACTGCCACCTTGGGCTTGGACAGACAATAGGCGACTAGTCAAATGCCAGTCAGCTCGGCGCTGTGAGGTCACCAAGTCCAGTAACCCCGCAATTTCAATACTCTTTAATTAAGACAGCACTGCATACTCTCAATAATTTTCTTCAGAACAGCCCTGTGTATTGGTATGTGTTCTACAGCAGAAGGTTCGTCTAGATTATGTTGAAATAACTTATTTAAGTAGATCTAGATAATAGTAGTATTT
Organism: Dysdera silvatica; assembly: GCA_006491805.2. Taxonomy (NCBI): domain Eukaryota; kingdom Metazoa; phylum Arthropoda; class Arachnida; order Araneae; family Dysderidae; genus Dysdera; species Dysdera silvatica. Next base: position 24,699,528 of record QLNU02015359.1, on the reverse strand, counting down.
AAGTATAGTTGTAAAATTATGTTTAGAGACAAAGCGAATTAGGGCTTTAGAGGGTACTCGCCTAGAGGCGCTGGTGAATATAAAAGCATTTCTAGGTCTACAATTGGAGTGATTCCTTTTATAAAAACTCAAATTACTCGTTCTTTTATCTCTCTTATTTGTTTTTTCCATTTAAATGTTACGTTAAAATGCAATGTTATTTTCGTTCCTTTAAGCGCATTTAGAACATAATCACGTAATTTTACTGTATCTATTTTCGAATAAATCTATAATCATTTTAATAATAATAATAACCCATATTATCCCGAATTTCTTTTAATTTCTGAATAAATGTGGCTTCAGACCACAAATATTCAACCATAGCCATTAGGTTATTATCAGTGTGTGTCTAGTTTCAAAAGCGATGTGACTTCATCTGTCTGTATTTGTTGCAACTTGAGTAGTTTACTTCTTTCCAAAAAGTATTCTACGTCCTTCACGAAGGACGTCAGGACAATCTGGGATCATTTCTATTTTATATATTTTATTTTTCTAGACGTATTTCATAACAACGAAAAAATGTGAAATTTCATCTGGGGAGTCCATACTAGCAATTTTCAATCGGAGGTCAATTCCTTTGTCCTCACTTGATAGGGGAATATTTGGCTTGAAAAGCGTCGTACTCGCGCCAGTGTCTAAATAAAAATTTTTACATTCCATCAATAAAGTCAAACACTAATGCCAAAGTCAAACATTCTACTTAAGAGTTCAGTGGAACCCTAAGATACCCAAAGCCCATGCGCTTAAAAGGAACCCCAGATCTTCCAAGTTGTTGAATTGTCCAACAAACCGTTTCAAATGAAGCAGAAATATGACGTAAAAACTGCGTGTAGTTTCAGTTTTGATTTAGATGTGTCATATATTTTTAATTTAAACATGTTATATTACAGAAATTTACGATGAAATTTAAAGAAGTTGAATACAGAAATATAAAAAATGTGAAATAGTTCAATATTGCAGTAATAAAATAGCTGCATTTAAAATAGTTCAATACTACAGTAACACACAGTGAAATAAATTTGCATTTGACATTCTTCTCTTCTTTAAAAACATTTTACATTCATTTAGCTCTCTATTTATTAATTTTGTACTATTTTCAACCACATAAGGTGTAATAACGTTCGATTGCCAGTTTTAAACAATATTTCAGCCATTTTCTCAGATAAGCTTGTTTTTATTAAAAGAATGCTTGCCTCAGTAAGCTTACTATATAACAGAAGAAACAAATAAAATATATAATTACCACGTATATAGATATAACACATATCTATTTTTATTAAGGACAATTATTAGGCTTGCGTATATGTGTGCTTATAACTCGAGTAAATATCATAGAGCAAAAATGAGATTTAGATATTAACTGAATTCTAAAGTGGAAAACACTTTTTTTAATAATATATTATTGAATATTTTCAAATAATTATAAATGCTTCTAAAAATAAATAAATATATCAATATAGAATCAATAAAACAAATGTTTAATTTAGGAGTGGATTTTGACTAATGGTAAAAGAATAATTAGCCTTTCATACAAAGAAGTGCGTTTTTAAATAATTGACAAAATATCTTTTTCAATTCTAAAGTAAACGCAAGGTAATTAATATTAAACATTCCAAACTATAAAATAATAAATGTTTTAATATAAAAGTTTTAATAGTGAGCAATTTTGAACATGAAATTTATGACATTTTTTAGAGTTCGACGATATTTTGTTTTTAAGAAAATATCCTAAGACAAAATGATAATTTTAAAGTTTTTACCTGGGCCTTGCCCATCATATGAAAACCCTTTGATGTATATAGTTTTATCATCAACAGCGTAAACGTCGCCTTCGACATCATGAACAAACGTTTTTAGTGGTCCTATGCTCGTTCCAAAGTAAGGTACTACTGTATAACACGAACCAAACAGAACAAGTAGAACTACAAAAGAAAATATCAGACATCAGTTTAAAATATATATTTCACTTTCAAATATTAACAGATTTCTTTTCAATAATTTATTCGTTACACTGATCCGCAATAATTATACATCATCCGCAATTCCTCATGTGTAAATATTATTCTTTTAATTTACAGAGACTTTCCTCTCTAAGGAAACCCTCCGTCATGCAATGCATCTCTTCCACCGGTTTTTTTTCCTCCAGCATTTGTATCAATATTCCTTTTTTTTGGACCTCCCATGCTACATACATAGCAAAGGGTGGACGTATTTGAATTCATTGAAATATAATGAGTAGGTACTATCATGTTTCGTGGAGAGCAGATGTGGTTGTCTATATGTAGGTACATGGTGGAATCAAGGCAGTAGCCAGGATTTAATTTCGTGGGATCAAAAAATTTTACAGCATGTATTGATACAATCACAGCATGCAAGGCCGTAGCCAAGTCCCATTAAAAATTTAGTTTGGGGGCGACCGGTTCCTAAGGTCCCCCTCTGGATACGGGCATGAGTGGCATGGTGGCCATTCTAAATTACGTATATTAATGACCAAGAATCGCAAAGAAGAAACAGCTAATACAAATTGTGAGATGACAGTAGCATGGGGTTAAGAGAGCTATGGAAAGGGTACCCTGGGAGGGAATTAAGGCAGCATGGGCAGACGGGGCGTCCCGTGTTTTAAACATGACGACAGTTGTTTACCCGTCATCCTGTGCGAAACTTTTAAGTTTAAATCACATTTTGACACTATGTCAGACCTGGCGTAATAGACCACTGGACGTAGGATTAAGTCGGTGTCCATAGAGCACCATGTTAATTGAAATCGGATTTCATTGGAATGTAAACACTTCCAATGAAAAATTCATTTTGCTTGTATTAAATTGTAAAAATGACAATCTACTGTGCAGCCTTCGGCTGTAAAATTAGCTTTAAAGTCATTATATAGCACGTTTTTCTAAAATTATCAGCAAATTTATAAAATTAAGAAATTTGTAAAACTAACAACATATAAAAATTATTGCCACACCATTTATATAATTAATATATTCATAAATAAGTATTAGATATTTGCATAATATACTAATAAAGTACTTATTATCATATTTATATAATTATATATTTATAATATTATAATAATTATTATAATTAGTATATTTATAAAGTATTTAAATAATACATAATAAATTATTAGCATATTTATAATAATTATTACATATTTATAATAATTATTAGCATATTTATATAATTAATATATTTTGAAATAATTATTAGCTATATTTGTATAATTAATGTATAACTGTAATATAGTACAACCTCTCTTAAATGACAGCCTCTATTCAACGTCCGCCTCCATTAACAACCACCTTTTCTGGAACGGATTCCTCCCTGATATAGATCACCCAATGCTAAATTTACCTCCATTCAGAGATCAGCTCTCTAAGCGACCGCCTTTTCACGAAACCGACGGCAGCCGCCTTAGGGAGGTTATAATGTAATTATTAGCATATATATATATATAATTACAATTATACCTCCCTAAGGCGCTCACCGTCCGTTCCATGGAAGGGCAGTCTTTCAGGGAAGTGCTCTCTCAAATTAGGCATTGGGTCTATGGTTGGGAGGAAATCCATTTGCAGGAAAAGTAGTCGTTAAGAGGGGTGGTCGTAAAGAGAAGTTTACTGTAATATACAGTAAAGCATCCGTAAGGCGACCGCCGTCGGACCTGTGAAAAAGCGGTCGCTCAGAAAGGTAGTCTTTGAATGAAGATTAATTTATCATTGTGTCGATAGGGTCGGGAAGAAATAAGTTTCCAGAAACAGTGGTCGTTAAGTGATGTGGTCACTGAATAGAGGTGGCTTTTAAGAGAGATTTCCACGATTGGGCCATTCCACGGGTAATTCATAAAAGGGGGGTGGCATGTGTCATGACCCCAAAAAAACTTTTTTTTTCACTCTAAAAATTCTAACTTTCATGTACTTTTATGTAAATTCTGATTTTATTTTAAGTTCCATAAATTATCTCTTTTTTCAACGTTAAGGGATTCGCGAACAAAGACAATGATATGGGTTTTCCATAGAAATATTAGGGAACCTTCTTTCCGAAAATATTTATTCGATACACACAAAAATTTTTTATATCGTTAGCAAACATCTTTATATATTTCGCTTGCAGCACTTTATGATATATATAATATTTTTAAAATTAAAAAATATTTATATAAAATTAAAAATGATCTTCCATAAATACGATTTTTACCCTAACTTCATGTCAAAAATACAAAACAAAACAAGCTACCTACAATTCCTATATGTACGTATACAGGAAATTATATAAGTCAATTGCAACTCAAGTTTTTAAAAAAAAATGTTGCTTTTATCCCAAAACTGTTCCTTTTAAATTCACTTGTTTACATTTGTAAAATTCATTTAAAAATCATTTTAAGCAATCTAGAGCTAAAAAATGAATATGATTTGAAAGGTAAGAATCTATTCTTTTTTTTCAGAGTAAAGAAAAACTATTTTTTGCAAGAATTTTTGCAAAGGGCCACCTTTAAAATGTAGAATGATCAAATGCGTTTCTTTCAATGTTTTGGGCACAGAAGGCGTGGCCTAACACTTACATCCGGCTTCACTTTCAATCCTGCCTTTATGCTACGTGGGCATCCTCTCTCTGTACAGTATAGTTGCTCTCAGAAGTCCGAAATATAAGAAGTCTAGGTGCGCGCATGTGTGTGTGTGTGTGTGTGTGTGTGATAGTGACACTTCTAACAAATAGAGAAAAATAAAATAACGAGCCACACCGAGATAGGCAGGAGAGTGTGTGTGTGGGGGAGCTTTGTGTACATTCATGTGCAACTTAGAACAAACCATTATTTAACCACTAACTAGTAACTGAGAAGCCTTGTTAATCTTACAAACACATTTCATTACGAAGCATCGAAACGGAAATTACGTATTTTTTCGGAAGCAGGGCCGGATTTACGTATAGGAGGAATAGGGCCAAAACTCAGGTTCCGCGATTTTGGGAAAACACAGGAACCTTGTGTTATTAAAATTTAGGCGTTATTTTAATCTTGTTTATTTACAAATGTCCGAGAAATTTTCATTAGTGATAAACCCGGATATTGAAGATAATGAACTTTGAAAAAGCTCATAATTGATTGAATGAATGTTACGAAGGCCATATTCTTTAGTGGTTCATTCTATCCTTCCCGCCTTGGTTTGCTTGCTTGCTTTTTGGTTTTACGGCTCAAAGACTACAGTGGTCATGCTGCGCCGGGACCTACTGTTTTCCGAGGAATCCGAACCTCTTAAGGCCTAGGGAACCAAACCCCGGACTACAGTGAGCAGTGCGATCTTTATGAGATCTCTGACCTTCCCGCCTTGGCTCTTAAAATATTTAAATCGGCATTGTTCGGAAGCAATTAGTATTATGGATATTATAGATAACATTTTTTTGTATTATGTACTTTATTATTTTCAATAATTTTTTAATTTAAAAAACTAAAAAATACTACGTATTTAGTGTGGCTATAAATATAATTTAACAGATATGGAAACTAATTTCATTTATAATATAGTACATATTTATTTAATTTAAAGAAAATGGAAATTTTAATACTTTTTACTATCAAAACAATTCGTAAAATTTAATAAGCACTGTTATACTATGATTTTAAAAAACATCGTTTATAAAGACTATTGCTTATAGCGATCGAATTTACGCAATCCCTTGGATGTTATCGTAACAGATTTCCACCGTATACTGATTGCATAAGAGCCTCATATCTCATGCAGTCATTCATTCAATTGACCTCTTTACCTTCCCAATATTTCAGTAATGCCGATATCAATAAAAACAGATCCGTAATGGGGCACTAAAGAAAGCTTGTTGCCAAGAGTTCCCGAATAACCCGTTTTCCAAAGTTACATTCATTTCTTTTCAAATATCCATTACCATACCTTAAGGACAAGTTCGCGCGGAGAGAAATGACCTTGTGCCATGACCCTCAGGCAAAACGGGGATGAAGCCTCCCGTTAGGCACGATTTAAGGCAATATTAACATGCTAATATCCTCATATGATCCGTTTCATCTCCTTGATATAGCTCTCCTCGAAGCAAACCAAACATGCAATGTTCTCAGGACCTTGCATAGGATTTGAAAAGGGGAAGGTTTTAATAAAATATTCCTTTCCTCTCATAATGAATTTGATATTACAGTCAATAATATTATTAAAATGGGGGGTTTGCCCAAACCTTCCCTTCTTACACGGCCATGAATATTCTCCTCGATGTCTTAGAAGATAATAATTCTTAATTTATCGAAGTAAGGTAGTAGTTTAAAAAATAAGGAGGACTCAAGTGCTTCGCGAAAGAGTGAGCGATTCGGCGTTGAATTCTTAATATCCAATGAGAAAGGCTTGGGTCTCCACCTCTACTGAGACCTTGAATTGAAGAGTGTTGAGATATGGTATCTATATCGATCAAAGCACTCATAAACGAGTTTTTTGTTTAACATATATCAATACTATAATTTAGCTCTGTTTAGCACTTCAGAGGCTTATCTTCTCCGAACTCCATCGCTTCCTTTCCCTAAAGCCTCGACATATTGAAAACACATGATTACCGAACAACTTGCCCTCTAGCGATAAAAATGCATATTAGGCCTGATTACAAGAGGAAAAGGCTATTGTGGTTTACACTGCCCTTCAGCTGTAACCTTAAAATTAATTAACGCAGATTGCTGCAAAACTTTACTTACAATATTAATTTTTAATGAAGTATTATACCAAGTGACTAATGAGCGAACGGATTTGTAAGCCTTTATTTTTGAAATCAAAGAATTTACCAAGTTTTTTGTATCATTGTCCTTACTTGAATCATTATAAATAAAAAACGCATCAAAAATTTTTTCCAAATTAAAACGGAGATTTTTCAAGGTGTGAATTCTGCTTTCCTATCGTGTAGCGGATAGTGACTTTATAGTGAGAAATTCTTTCTTTAATATGTTTCAATATGTGCCACCATGACGTTGACGACAAAGAAAACAAATATATTTTTTTGGATAATATCAAAAACATTGGCTTCCAATAAATTTTTTGCAGCGTCATTCACAACTAAATTAAGACTACGTGCAGCGCAAGATACATAAAATGCTCTGGAATTAATATCTACAATTTTTTTCTAACCCAATCCTTTTGCCTTTCATGTTAGCACCATTGTCGCAATCTTAACCGCACATGTCATTAATATCTATATTTAAGTTCTTTCAAAAATCCAATAAAAACGTTGTTAATCCTTGTTCTGTTGTGTCAGTAACAGAACAAAATCAAAAGAATGATCGTTTATCTCAACATTTTTCGTTGAGGTGCTCAAATAAAGAAATCTAAAAACTATTGTAATTGGCTCCTCACGATTAATGTCTGGAATACCATTTAAAATAATAGAATAATATTTAGAATCTTTTCGAGTGTTAACTATAGTTAATGTTATTTTTTAAATAAACACTTTATTTTTAAACACTTATTTTTTAAATAAGCTTTCAAATAAGGAAAAAAAATTAACATATTGTTTATTTTTTCTCCTAATATTGCGATCAGTTCATTTTGAAGCTTATGGCCTAGGTAATGAGGCATATTACGGTGTTGGGCTTTTTTCAATGCGATTAATGTGCTCTGCTGTAACGTCATCAAATTTTGAAATACTTTCTGTTAATTTTAAACAATTTTCGTTATCTTTTTGAGACAACTTTTCGGCATGCCCTCCGAAAGCTAAATTTTGTCTGCTTAAAAACTGAATGACGTATATGATTCTATGATTCTTTCAATAACTGCCATCCACCTCTTCTTTTCACGACCTATTTGGGCCTGATTTATGGAATCTAAATATTTTAATTTCTCTATATTTTGTTTTAAATCCACACATTGTCTCAAACTTTAAAATGCGATACACTTTTTTCATCTCGTTCCACTTTTCTAGTTAAATGAAGCCAATCTTTATAATCTATTTTATCATTAAACGCATTCATAGAGGTGTGAAGGGCAAAATCTCTGCATATAAAGGTAATGCACGACAAAATCGTAACCAGGTTTAATTTTGGGGGTTCAAGCATTTTTAAAGCATGTATCGACACAATCCCAGCATGCAAGGCCGTAGCCAAGTCCCATTAAAAATTTAGTTTCGAGAGGGGGACCGGTCCCTAAGATCCCCCCATCTGGATTCGGCATGATACACAATATGCCACACATTCATCTGTTAACACTACTGAAATGCAAAAATTGTTAAAAAAGTGATAAAAACCGCTAGATTTTTACTGGGTTTTTTTTTGTGTGTTTTTTAACATATTTTTAACAATGTATTTTTCTTTACAAAAATTTCCGAAATGTGTCGGTCTTGCTAGATTTCAAGAATTTCGAATTGAAAAACTGTTATGTAACCAAAACTTTGCTGCCGCCCCCCTAAGTTTTCCTGCCAATCGCGCCGCATCCCTTGCACCCAGCTTAAGACGCCCCTTGTAAAGATGGTAGAGGATATACGAGGAGTAGAGATATTGTAAGTAGAGGTGGATGATTTTTTCTTTCTCAAGGCGCACCATTTTGTTACTAACCATCAGATATTCGACAGACTCTCATCATCATCATCATATTCAACCATTATCTATCCACTGCTGGATGAAGGTCTCTCCAAATGCTTTCCACACAAGTCTATCCTGGGCCATTCGTTTCCACGTCACCCCAACCTCTTTTCTTATTTCATCCACCCATCTAGTTTGAGGACGTTTTCTAGGTCTTCGGTGGTCTCTTGGAATCCAGTTCAGAATTTCTGTTGTCCATCGTTGATCAGTTCTTCTTGCAATATGCCCAGCCCATCGCCATTTCAGTCCTTTTACTTTAACAATGATGTCCTCTACTCTAGTTTGCTCTCTCACCCAAGTGTTTCTTTTTCGATCTCTCCTAGTTATTCCAAGCATGCACCTCTCCATGCTCCTTTGCGTTGTCTGTAACTTTCGTATTGCTCCAACTGTTAGACTCCATGTCTCTGATCCATAAGAGAGGACTGGCAATACACACTGGTTGAAGACTTTTCTTTTTAGACATAAAGGCAATTTCCCCTTCAGGATAAAACTGTTTCTTCCAAATGCACTCCAGCCAAGTTTAATACGTCTGTTGAGTTCTTTCATAATGTTGCCATCCATTGAAATCAGCTGGCCAAGGTAAATATATGAATCAGCAATTTCTAGCTCAATGTTGTCAACTTGTATTTTTGTTTCCTCTACGAAATTATTGAACATGATCTTAGTTTTTTGTAGGTTCATCTTGAGTCCAACTTCTTTACTTCTAGTTGAGAGCTCCTGTACCATGTCTTGGAGTTCTAATGGGTTCGTTGAAAAAATAACAATGTCATCAGCAAACCGCAAATGATTTAAATATTCACCATTTATTTTTATTCCCTTGTTATTCCAATTTATCTGCTGAAAAATCATCTGTAAAGCTGAAGTAAAAAGTTTTGGAGAAATGGTATCTCCCTGCCTCACACCTTTACCAATTTTGATAGTTTTGGTATCTTTATGTAACCGAAATTTTGCACTTGCATTTTTATACACACGTTTCACCATGTCAATGTACACATCCTCAATGTCTGCTGATGTTTTAATAGAGTCAAAGGCCTTCTCATAGTCAATAAATGCCACACACAATGGAAGTTCATATTCATGTGTTCTTTCAATTAATTCTCTTAATACTTGAATATGGTCCACTGTACTGAATCCACTTCGAAATCCAGCTTGTTCTCTTGGTTGAGCTGCATCTAATTTTTTCTGCAGGCGATGTGTTAGCACTTTTGTGAAGATTTTATAAATAGCAGGTAACAAGCTAATTGGTCGGTAATTTTTCAAATCCTCTTTATCACCTTTTTTATGCAAAAGAATTACTGTTGCAGAATCCCATTGGTTTGGTATGTTACCGCTGTTAAGACATTTGGTAAAGAATTTTGCAAGTATGTCTTCTACATATTCTCCAGCTTCTTTTAGGATATCTAATGTAATACCATCATCACCAGGGGCTCTTCCTTTCTTCATACTTTTTATTGCAAATGAAACTTCTTCTTTTAAGATTTTAGGAGCTGTTCCTTCGACTATTTCAATGTCTTCGTTTAATCCACTGTTACTTTCGTATAGATTTTTGTAGAATTCTTCAACTCTTCTAAGTATTTCTTCCCTATTTCTTGTTACGGTGCCATCCTCTCCTTTTAATGCAATGATGTGTTTCTTCCCAACAGATAAACTTCCTTTAACAACCCTAAGGCTCTTGTTATTTTCAATGGCCTTCCTTACTAGCTCACAGTTGAATTTTCTTATGTCTTCTTTCATGCTTTTGCGCAGAGTTTTACAAAGTTCTATGTACTCAATCCTGGAACTGGTATTTTGATTGTCCACCTTCATATCTCTTCGCCTTTTCATGAGCTGTTTCGTCTTCTCAGATAATTTGCTATTGTGCTTTTTACAGGTTACACCACCAATTTCCCCAGCAGTTTCAACTATTGTCTTAACAATGTTTTCATTTGCTTCTGAGATGTCAACTTCTTCAATAAGTCCTTCCAGTGCAGAAAAGCGATTTTTTAATTCCAACTTGAATGCCTCGGTATTTTCTTTTAATTTCTTTAAATCCACCCTCTTACATACTTGTTTCCTAATGAGCTTCTGCCTTTCTAGTTTAGTATTTAAGTGCATTTTACATCTCACCATTCGATGATCACTTCCAGTATTAAATCTGTTCAGTACGCTGCAATCTTCAATAATTGATTTCTTGTTTGCCAGTATATAGTCAATTTCGCTGGTTCCTCCATTGGGGTGTTTCCATGTCCATTTTCTTTGTAGTTTCTTCTTAAAAAATGAATTCATGATGCTAAGATTTTCAGCTTCGGCAAATTCTATGAGTTGATCGCCACGTTCATTCCTTTCCCCGTATCCGTATTTACCAACCGATGTCTCTCCTTGTTCCTGTTGTCCAATTCTTGCATTAAAATCTCCCATGATGAGCTTGATGTGTTGTTTCCCCTTGGTATGTAGCTGTTTGATTTCTTCATAGAATTCCTCAACCTCCTCGTCGGTATGGCTTGATGTTGGTGCATATGCCTGTACTATCTGAAGTTGGTATCGCTGGGTTAGTTGAACAACGAGCCTCGCTGCTCGATCTGACGTGCTTTCGACTTCAAGAAGGTAGTCTTTAATTCTTTTGTTGATTAAGAAGCCAACACCACTTGTTCTTCCAGTTTCCGTTCCTCTATAATAAAACAAATGTCCACTTTTAAGTTCCACCAACTCTTCACCTTTTCTTCTAACTTCACTGAGTCCTACAATGTCCCATTTGATCTTGTCAAGTTCTTCTTCCAATTCCTGAAGTTTTGCTTCAGAAGCAAGGGATCGTCCATTATACGTTGCCAAGGTCAATAACAAACGGCAGCCTGGGCCATTCCAGTGATTCTTAGCACCCCCTGCTTTCATGCCACGCTGACCGCTGCCTTGATCAGGAGCACTCCAGCACCTGGAGACTAGGGGCCATGGTTTCTGGTGTGTCAACATAATGGAGGAATTAGCCATAATTTCACCACGCTGGCTAGACGGGTTGGTGAATTAGCCCTCCCCTTCCGCCTTTCTATCCGTGTAGCAAATATTAATTTGCCACATAAATAGAAAGCTCAGCCTGCACCACTTGAAGGCGGGGTAGGACACTAGGTTACTGGCCTGGCCGGTTCCACACATCGTCACATACGTTCAGCGTGTGGGTCTCCTTCCAGTTAGATACCAGCAACCCTTTTGCAGGCCATATATATATATATATATATATATATATATATATATACTTCAAATAGTACAGATATATGCACCAACATCAAGCCATACCGATGAGGAGGTTGAGGAATTCTATGAAGAAATCAAACAGCTACATACCAAGGGGAAACAACATATCAAGCTCATCATGGGGGATTTCAATGCAAGAATTGGACAACAGGAACAAGGAGAGACATCGGTTGGTAAATACGGATATGGGGAAAGGAATGAACGTGGCGATCAACTCATCGAATTTGCAGAAGCTGAAAACCTTAGCATCATGAATTCATTTTTTAAGAAGAAACCGCAAAGAAAATGGACATGGAAACACCCAAATGGGGGAACTAGTGAAATTGACTATATCCTGGCAAACAAGAAATCAATTATTGAAGATTGCAGTGTACTGAACAGATTTAATACTGGAAGTGATCATCGAATGGTGAGATGTAAAGTGCACTTAAATACTAAATTAGAACGACAGAAGCTCATTAGGAAACAAGTAAGTAAGAGGGTGGATCTAATGAAACTGAAAGTAAATACCGAGGCATTCAAGTTGGAATTAAAAAATCGCTTTTCTGCACTGGAA
>QLNU02015359.1:24660556-24687033 GCA_006491805.2 Dysdera silvatica | reverse complement strand
GCTGTTCCTTCGACTATCTCACAGTCTTCGTTTAATCCACTGTTTCCCTCATACAGCTTTCTGTAGAATTCTTCAACTCTTCTAAGTATTTCTTCCCTATTTCTTGTTACAGTGCCATCCTCTCCTTTTAATGCAATGATGTGTTTCTTCCCAATAGACAAACTCCCTTTAACAACCCTAAGGCTCTTGTTGCTTTCAATGGCCTTCCTTACTAACTCACAATTGAATTTTCTTATATCTTCTTTCATGTTTTTGCGCAAAGTTTTGCAAAGTTCTACATACTCGATCCTGCAACTGGTATTTTGATTGTCCACCTTCATAAGTCTTCGCCTTTTCATGGATTACATTTCATGAACTTCTGTAGATAATTTGCTATACTTCTTTTTACATATTACTAATTTCCCCAGCAGTTTCAATTGTTGTCTTAGCAATGACATTTGCTTCTGAGATATCAACTTCTTCAATAAGTCCACTCCAGTGCAGCGATTTTTTAATTCCAGCAGATGCCTCGGTGACTACTTTCAGTTTCATTAGATCCACCCTCTTACTTACTTGTTTCCTAATGAGCTTCTGTCGTTCTAATTTAGTATTTAAGTGCACTTTACATCTCACCATTCGATGATCACTTCCAGTATTAAATCTGTTCAGTACACTGCAATCTTCAATAATTGATTTCTTGTTTGCCAGGATATAGTCAATTTCACTAGTTCCCCCATTTGGGTGTTTCCATGTCCATTTTCTTTGCGGTTTCTTCTTAAAAAATGAATTCATGATGCTAAGGTTTTCAGCTTCTGCAAATTCGATGAGTTGATCGCCACGTTCATTCCTTTCCCCATATCCGTATTTACCAACCGATGTCTCTCCTTGTTCCTGTTGTCCAATTCTTGCATTGAAATCCCCCATGATGAGCTTGATATGTTGTTTCCCTTTGGTGTGTAACTCTTTGATTTCTTCATAAAATTCTTCAACCTCTTCGTCGGTATGGCTTGATGTTGGTGCATATACCTGTACTATTTGAAGTTGGTATCGCTGGGTTAGTTGAACAACAAGCCTCGCTGCTCGATCTGATGTACTTTCAACTTCCAGAAGACAGTCTTTAATTCTTTTGTTGATTAAGAAGCCAACACCACTTGTTCTTCCAGTTTCCGTTCCTCTATAGTAAAACAAATGTCCGCTTTTCAGTTCCACCAACTCTTCACCTTTTCTTCTAACTTCACTGAGTCCTACAATGTCCCATTTGATCTTGTCTAGTTCCTCTTCCAATTCCTGAAGTTTTGCTTCAGAAGCAAGGGATCGTCCATTAAACGTAGCCAAGGTCAATAACAAACGGCAGCCTGGGCCATTCCAGTGATTCTTAGCACCCCCTGCTTTCATGCCACACTGACCGCTGCCTTGATCAGGAGCACTCCAGCACCTGGAGACTAGGGGCCATGGTTTCTGGTGTGTCAACATAATGGAGGAATTAGCCATCATTTCACCACGCTGGCTAGACGGGTTGGTGAATTAGCCCTCCCCTTCCGCCTTTCCATCCGTGCAGCAAATATTAATTTGCCTCTTGGATAGAAAGCCCAGCCTGCACCACTTGAAGGCGGGGTAGGACACTAGGTTACTGGCCCGGCCGGTTCCACACATCGTCACATACGTTCAGCGTGTGGGTCTCCTTCCAGTTAGATACCAGCAACCCTTTTGCAGGCCATATAACAGCGGATATTTGCCAGTCGTTCGTCACATGGCGCCATATTAAGTGATTTTCATCACCCCATAATATAGTTACACCAAACCAATCCTACTTAGAATTTAGCCTAAACCTCAAGGGTTCGAAGATGGTGATCATTATTATTGGATGAACCACTGGAAGGCAAGACGGGTGATGTAAGACTACTTTTTCACACGTATTCGAGTAACGGGAAAACCGTTTCCAAGCCTCTCGCTTATGCTATTGTTTCCTCTTACTCGCGAATGGTGTAAAACCTGTCTTTAAAAAAAATACTCAATAAGCAAAGACCGAAAACTTTTTTTAAACGAAATACATTAGGAGAACCAACACGAACAAACTGAAATATCGTGGTTGGAATAAAGACAAGACCAAGCAAAATATTGCTGTTGAGTCAAACAATTTTAAGTAAATGTTCAGAGCAACGAAAATTCCTTCGTTTAATCCAACGAACATAATCATAGATACTTAACCTTAGGCACAACTTATCTCTTACATCTGTATTTAAATATAAACACAGGACATCGCACTATCTAAAAATAATTCATTTTTATCCTTTTTCTGCGTTTAAATAATCACGTGGGAGTCGTAAATTAGACAAGTAGTACAATAACGTGAATTGGAGGTCGTTTACATAATACTTTCTTGTTTAGTTTGTTGCTATTATAACTTTGACCTACTATGTAAACAAAGAGCGACGAAGATTCAAAGTAACCTTCACCCAAATACCTGTTTCAGATAATGGGTTAGACACACACACAACTCCATTGAGAACGTACAACAATAGCAAGTGAAAACCTTCAGCATACATATCAGTTCCTATTCAATTCAATCCATCAATGTTCGAAAACTAAGAAATATGCGAGTAATATAATGATTATCGAATGGAAGCGAAGACATACTTTCTGAATGAACATCTCCACAATGGATCGATCAAGTCGTCAAATTCAAAGCTTCATCCATACCTGAATTGGACATTTATAAATGCATCGTAGTTACAAGAATGTATTAAACCCTTAAATTCCTTTCGTTTATGCATTTAACTGTGGCATTTTACTTAAAATTTAAGGAATATGTTGATATTTTAGTAAGAAAAACATGGTAGTTCTATTGATTGAAATTACTAGTTTGAGTTTTTATATATGATGCTTAAATTACATTATTAAAATGTAGTGAGTGATATTTTGTGATAATATAATATAATATAAATTTGTACGAATATTTTTGTGGTCACAAGAAAAAACTGGTGAAGTATAAAATCGCAATTTTTTGGGGCGGCACTTTTTTGCCTTAGAACTTTTTCTGTATATAAAGTTTTTGAAAAAAAATTTGGTTGAGATCAAATAACGTTCTAAATTTAACGGTTTGAAGTATAACTAATTTGCTGAAACTTTGTGCACTGAAATCATAGTGCACTTATTTTTAGCATTTTTTGACTTAACCACTTCTTCCCTGTGACCACAGATTAATTGTTTAGGATTGCTGTGCTTCATTTATAATGGTTTATAAAAATTTAACCCATTTCTCTTTACCTACGGCTTATAACTAATTTTAGATGTTATATTCAGAGGCGTAACTAGGATTGAGCAAGGTAAAGCAACCAAGGGCGGCAAAATCATCGTTATGCCTCTAATTATGTTTAGTGAGGTTAAAAGTGGCAAATTATATAAGGACGGCAAAATCGTAAACCAGCTTCTGTGCGTAATTGCATCTGTGTTATTTTCCATTCAAATGCATCGTTCATTTATTTACTCATCGAAGTCTTTCCTTAACCATACTACCTGTAACAAAAAATTTGTTTTATGTCTAAGACTTTTTGAAGTATTACGGCCTTTAGCAATCCATTGAAAAAACCCTGAAGAATGTTATGTTCTCAAAAATGCAAGTTATCTTGTAGCCAAGAATTTCTTTAAACTTTAGAATTGGACAGGTTTTTGTCTACTTTAAATGACGTGTAAATTGATAACGACAAGAATTTTTGTTTCCTGTATAGTAATCTGCATTCCAAATATGTAATAATATTTGATAATTATGTTAACATGACATCACTAAAAATAATGTTACATCTAAATTAGATAACGGCCATTATAAAGTGTATCTTTTTCTACATTGTCTACATTGATAAACTGTCTGTATAACAATACTTTTCCCCAGCCTCTAGTATAATGTAAAAGACAAAATTGACTTTATCTGTATGCATTTCGCAAGAAATAAAATTGTAGTTTTTATACCTGCCGTCATTTTAACTTCGTTTTTTGCATAACGTTGTGAAACTTTAACTAAAATACGGTTTTAGGAATACGCATGTTTGTACATAGTATTTTGAGTAGTTTTTAAAAAAATTCGCTTTATAATGAAACATATTTTGTTTATTGATGAAAAATAATTTTAATGGTACACACAAATTGTCTTTTAATGGTTTCTAGGTAAAACCCACTAGTAAAACCCACTAGGTAAAAACAACTGTCGAAAACCATATGGAAAATTGCATTTGCATTTCTGTTCAAAACACGTCATGTTCTAAACGAAAACGTGCAAATACTATTACAATTCGATTTATTTGCTTATATATATATATACATATAACGTATATTTCTTTCTTATTGTTAACGTGTCATTACTGTTGCGTATATCCTGGTTATAATACACGTCAACGTGTGCAGAAATGATTTATATACTGTATTCGAAAATCAATCTAAACTATGGTATCTTATCATTATGTAAGTTATTGAAAAAACTAATTTCCATTTTTCATTCATAGTCCAAGAATCAATTTACGTTGGTCATTTTCATGCTTGATTAACCCTCAATAAATGTACACAATGCATCTAATTTATACCAGTGTCCTTTTTATGATTCGAAGTACTGTGAAACCCCTCTTAACGGACACTCTCAAATACAGTCACCCCGCTTTTACGACTAGATAAGTATTCCCCGGCAGAAACTGATTTACAATAATGTATTTCAAACCCTTGCTTAGCGGTCACCCTCAGATAGGGATACGGATACAGTTTTCATGATTCATTCCATAAGACAAGAATCCCTGTGCTGACAAAATACGAGCAAAATCGAACTTCGACTTTCACAGCATTTCTCACAACAGGAAATTAAGTTTAAACAAGCTAAGAACTAAGGAGCATTTCCCCTCCAATTAACTAACATGTGGCAATGGACTCGGATTCGCAGATTCAGATTATTAATGCTTCACAGATTTTGATAATAAATAAATCATATAGTGATACATTGCACGAAACTAATAAACCATTATCAAAACAAAACTACCGCAGTTCAAATTCATTATTATCATTAATATTCATTATTATCATTAATTTTTATTATTATCATTAATATTCATTATTATTCATTATTATCATTAATATTCATTATTATTCATTATTATCATTAATATTTATTATTATTCATTATTATTCATCCCTTATTACTTAATATTCATTAATTCATTATTACATTACACATTCATTATCATTCATTATTATCATTATCATATCATTATTATTCATTATTATTCATTATTATCATTAATATTCATTATTATATAATTATCATCATTGTATTATCATTATTATTCATTATTATATAATTATCATCATTATATTATCGTTACATTCATTATTATAATTATCATCATATATCGTTATTATTCATTATCATAATTATCATTATATTATCGTTATTATTCATTATCATATAATTATCATCATTATATTAGCATTATTATTCATATATATCTATCTATTATATTACATTATTATTCATTATATAATATCAATTTATATTATCATTATTATTCATTATATAATTACCATCATTATATTATCATTATTATTCATTATATAATTATCATCATTATTATTATTATTATTATATAATTATTATCATCATCATATAATGGTGATAATTATTATATTATCGTTATTATTCATTATTATCGTGTATTCGACTAGCACACGGGTCCTTTAAAAATGGTGAATTTAATCTCGCAATTAAAAATACATTTTGAAAGAAGACTGGTAAGTAATACCCACCAAACAGCTATTGGACATTTTTTTAAAAAGCAAATAAATTTTAATATTTAACGCTTTGTTGTAAATCTACTTGTTGTATTCAACAAATACTTCTGTTCGTTATCTTAAACTTGTTTTATGTGCTTAAAATTACATAAGTTTCGAAATGAAATATTTAGGTTATTAAAATGTAATAGCCCAGCTACTTCAGGATGACTCCTGCTTTTACGATCACCCCTCTTTTACGGCAAAATTTTTCTGTCCAGCGAGTGACCGCTAATGTGATGTTTCACTGTATTTATTTTACTAATGGCAAAAGAACTTCCCTCAGATTAAATCTCTAAAACAAAATTAAAAAAGTTATATGTCTACAAAAATAGTGAATTTTATTCTGATAACTTTTGTCCAAGTCTTATACTATTTTACTCGTGTATTACTTTATATAATATATATGTCTCTTATATGACTATTATATGCCTCATGTTTTACTCATATAGATATCTTTGACTCTTTGACATAATATATAGTATATATAGACGTGTACAAAAATTTATAGTTTGTAGCTGTACTTATAAAATAATGAAGCTTTATTCAATTTGTGGAAAACTGTTAGTGATACGAAAGGTGCGCAATTTGTTGCATTGTTGTATTCGAGTTAAGAACATTTATGCCCGATGATTCGGTTAGCAATGGAGAATTATAGATATAAAATTTAAATAGAATTATAGACTTTGTTGCTACTACGAGAGTTATTTTTTAAAGAAGGTACGTTTGTGAATACCGTTTGAAATTTCGCTTGCGCATGAGAATTTCTCGCTCAGGCTCCCGGCATTCTTTGAGCAGAATTCAACGAGATTTGCATTCACGGCGTCAATCTGTACGTTTCGTTAAAGTATTTAAGAAAATCAAGCGCCCTGCCAACTGTGAAATACGGTCAGTGATCCGATTCTTTACAGCAAGAAACATCAAATATTCGAACATTCATCGCCAGATATGCGAAGTTTACGATGACAACGCAATGAGTGATTCTAAAGTGCGCAAATGGGTAAGATTGCTCAAGGAAGTTCGGAAAATATCCATGACACATTACGCTCTCGTGGGCCATCTGTAATCACTGACGATTTAGTGCAGCAGGCAGTTGATACCCAAATTCACACAAACAGGAGATTCACAATTTCTAAGATGTCATCGGAATTCCCACGAATTTCAAGGTTAGTTTTGTTTAAAATTGTGTCTGAGGATCCAGAGTATAAGAAATTGCGCTGTCGATGGGTTCCTAAACTACTGAGTAGAGGACGTAAAAAGAAAATGTTGGCAAATGCTCTAACATTTTTGACCCTCTGCAATGAAGAAGGTGATGACTTTTTGAGTCATATCGTCACAGGAGATGGGACATGGGTGTCCCACGTGACTCTTGAATCAAAACAACAATCGATAGAGTGGCGACACGTATCACCGCCCGTCAAAGTGAAAGCAAAACAGGCACTTTCAAAGCGCAAGATCATGGCAACTGTGGTTTGAGACCGGCAGGGTGTTTTGTTAGTGGAGTTTTTTTGCCACAAGGAAAAACAATTAACTCAGCTTCCTACTGTGAGAACCCAAGAAAGCTTCGTTGAGAAATCCAAAACAAACGCGTGGAATGCTGTCAGCCGATGTCGTACAGCTTCAGGATAATACAAGGCCATATGTTGCGACTCAAACTCAAGATCTGCTTGAATCTTTTAGCTGGGAAGTATTCGATCATCCGCCATACAGTTCAGACCTTGCGCCTAGCGACTACCACCTCTTCGCTTATCTGAAGACCTTCCAGGGCGGCAAGCGTTTAGACTGATAAAGAAGTCAAATCAAATCAAACTTTATTCAGACGAATTCACAGTTATTTTATACATAAAATGATGGTTATCTATGATTTGTCTAGGTTAATCCGTCTGGGCAGCAAAGGGTAAAGACTCTAGGGTCTGACAAAGCCTCCGCTGCCCAGGCTTGGATAAAATGTGGAAATAATAAGCACGATATACAAACTAAACATACGATAAATAAACTAAATGCAATAAGATAAAAGAGCTGGTTGATTAATAAAGCTATGGAAGGTATAAATAGAGAAAGACGTAGTGATATTATAATTCTCTATCCAATAGATGTCTGCGGATGAGTTTTTTATATTGAGCAAAGGAATGAATAGATTTAAGTGAGTTAGGAAGAAGATCCCACACCCTAGGGCCAAAGCAACAGATGAGCGAGAGTCCAAGTTTCGTTCGTGAATACTCTGAAATCAGTTCGTTAAGATTTCTTGTAACGTGGGTATGATCAGGAAGACGCAGTGAAATGAGATCAGAATGAGTGCCATTCCGAATAATGTTAAACGTGAAGATGGAAGTTTTGTACGTAAATAATTTACAATTAATAATATCTGATGATCATAAGCCATTTCAGTAGTTCTTGAAGACAATGGTAGTTTGATAATTTAGGAGGCGGTGGAATCTTTTTTGCAGTCTGGTAAGTCTAATGAGATTAGACATGGAAGTGTTTACCCATATCAGAAGGCAATAGTAAAGAAAAGAAAAAACTTCTATTACTTCTTATTACTAAATGTAATAGTAAAGTTCAAGAAGAATCAAGACGGGTTATTAGAAGCTGACGTTTCGAATCACTTCAATATTTCTACTAATTTTGTTACAGATATTGTTAATATGAATATCCTATTTAAGGTTGGATTGAAGAGTTACACAAAGAAAGTTTATATTTTGTGAAATTGAAAGCATTATATTATTTATACTGAGATTAAAATGATTACGGTCAATATTTTTTTGTTGGTAAAAAGAAGGCGTTTAGTCTTTGAGGTCATATGGTTACTTTATTATTAACATTACGTTATTGAGTGTTATATGGTTACTTCCAAAGGAATTAGTAAAATTCTTTATATTTGTATTTACCAAAAAGATTAGCGTGTTGATTTCAGTGCTTTTAAAGAAGATACTGGTATCGTCAGCAAAACAGATAGGTTTGTAAGGAGTTGGTAGGTAGAAGATACCATTGATGTAGAAGTTGAATAGTAGAGGCCCTAAGGTCGATCCCTGTAAAATACCTCAGAGTGTATGACATAACGCAGAGCTGCAACCACACATGTGCACAAATTGTTCTCAGTTTGTCAAATAGTTTCTGAGAATTATGTTGGGAAGTCCACGGATACCAGCCAATTTAAGTTTGAAAAAGTCTGTTGTGATTAATAGTATTGAAAGCTCTTGACAAATCGAAGAATACGCCAAGATCTGATAGTTTAGAATCTATAGATTAATAAATAAAATTAGTAGTTGAAAGGAGGGCCTCCTCAGTGGATTTGCCTTTAATGAATCTAAATTGATTTTGATGGATTATTTTATGGGACGAGAAGTAAGTATGAAGTCTTTTAAAGAGTAAATTCTCGAAAAGTTTTGCAAAAATTGTCAGCACCGAAATTGGCCTATAGTTGGAAATGTCAGTTCTAGAATCTTTTTATATATGGGAGTAACAGCAGCAACTTTAAAATCATGCGGCATGATTCCTTTAGAGAAAATTAAGTTATAGATATGAAGTAGAAGTAGTTCGATGATATCTGAAACGTATTTTACAACAATACGGTGAATCTGGTCATGACCTATGCCTTTTTTTGGGACTAGTTTATTTGAGTATCACCGACATTTCATGAATTGTGATTGCTCATAGAAATAATGAGTCTTTTACGTTATAATTAAAGCAATCTTTCTTTGTAAGTGATATATCACATCAGAAGTGAAAACGACTGTAAGTAACTAGCTATCATCGCAGGCGGCACAGTTCTATGATAACGGTATCCAAAAACTGGTAGATCGTTTCATTACGATAAATATTTCAATCGGCAATGAAATTATGTAGAAAAATGGAGAATTGTACGTAAATTCAGAAAATGAATGATTTTTGAAAAATACATTTACTTTGTTTTTATTGCAAAACGGACCTACCTTAAAATGTAGCCCTCGTATTTTGTTAGAATAATTGGCATACTAATGTTGCTGGTCACTTCAACTTTAATGGAGAACTTTTATCTACATTAAGTAAAAATAATTATGTTTAACAAATGTTTGTTTGTTTGGATGTTTTATGGCGCAAGAGCATCTGGGCTATACTGCGCCAAGTTTAACAAATGACAAAGACGAAAGTGCAGAGAAAAAAACCTACTTGTCTTTGCGCAATGAGATAGTGTCCTTAGACAACATGTCTCTTGGGCAAACTGTTTATAAAATTATATGAACCAGTTTTTATAACTGTAAACCGTATCACGAATTCTTTTAGTATGCTATGTGTGTTTTCAGTATTTCTCAGTTAAGAAATATAATTCTATTAAAAAATAGTCTTGAATATTCAGCTGCCTCTCCCTTCTGCAACGATTACCGCCCTATAGGCATATGCTGTGCCTTGATCTCTGAAACCTTGCAACTCTGAAATCCGCAACTGCTGATATTGGCCGTCAATGGTGTAGGTTAGGTAGGGGGGGGGGTTAATGGGGTTTGTAAGCCCCCACTGCGATGAAATTTTGATTTGAATATATGGAATTTTAGTTCTGTAGCCCCCCCCATTATGTATTTTCTGCGTACGCTTCTGCTGGCTGTATTACATACTTTGAGCTTAGATTATGTTTCAGTATTGCCTTTAATAATGGATATCCTGCTATCTATGAATCTATCGAAAGACCACACTTGAACTTCGTTTGATAGAGGTAACAGTAGCTTTCGAAAGGTGGCAGAACCTTTCTTATACACAGAACCAGTGACCACATTTTACTCCAACTACTCTAAATCTACTCTAAATACGTTATTAAAGAAGGATTTTTATTCACGCGAGTAGGAGGTTTAAAAACGACGTATTTCAGTCACATTAACGGGGAAGCCAAAGAAAAATGTTAATTATCTTAATAAAATGCACTTGCCACATAGATCATGGCATGTTTCTGCTGTCAAAATTTTGGCATCGTTCGGACGTTCAGCCAATGAGAAAACCCTTGATAAATGCACCAACGCGTAGTATTGTCATCACCCATCGAATAAAAAAATGTCGTTTAATTAAAATTATCAAACTGTGCCAGAGATTTCTTGGAGCATGAATGTTTGATGGAATGAGTCCTCGCAGAAGTCGTCCATCATCTAGCGTCGAGTAACTTGTGCAAATGGCGTTTAAACATAACCATGAGATGGTGATGTCACGAACGACAGAAACCAATTATTTCCGTTTATAAAATGTCCGCAGAATACATTCATTGAAAACAAACTTAAAATAACTTCGCTTTATTTTAGCATGAGACGAAATCTGGTGCTTGGTTAGATTGTTATTAAAGATCCGCAAGAAAATCATAAGAAAGGATCTGTCTGTAATAGAATTATTATTGTTAATATTGAAAATGATAGGCCAGGCATTTGACTATTTATTCAATAGCTTTTATGGATGTAATATAATATGATCTTTAGAAAAAAACCTGTGAAAAAATATACCAAAGTTCTCCACGGTGAATATTACATTTCTGATCATCTAAAGTTATCACTATATAGCTATATACAAGGTGTGTCTTCTGACTGTCGAGAAAACCCATATAACGGTATTCCCTGAAGAATTTCAACATAATAAAATGATGTTGAAAATTGCTGGAAAGCAGTAATACGTTAATTGCAAATGAAACGTTATTTTTAATGTTAATTGCAAATGATTAAAATAAAACTTGACAACCCCCCCCCCATTCTTGTCAAAATCCAATCGAAATGGTCATTGTTAAAAGGGGAGTATGTATCATTTTGGTCGAAGTTGAGTTTTTGTTGTTTCTCACATTTAGGTGCTTAAAGGCATCGTTCGTTGTTAAAATAGTGCAATTTTCGAAACTGTGATGCATAATTGGGCACTGAATTTCTAGTTCATTATTAAAATAGAATATGTGACGCACATATCCTGTTTCAACAATGTATGATTCATTCCGAAATTTAAAGTTTTTGCATTTATTTTCACAGCAAAAAAAGGAAAAATATAGTTACAGTTAAAATACAGAAGTAAGTAAACTACTGTTATAAACGTAACTGATTTATAAGCATAAATAATTCACATTACTTACGCTTATAACGTTGTTCTTTGCTTATAAATCTAATCTGCGTAATGCTACGTCAAATTATCTTACATGCGTAACTGATTGTTTACCAGCACAGTGTTCTAAAAAACTAAAAACCGTGATAGTTGATTTGAATTTAATGCTTTACATCTACAATCGGGGATAATGTTAGATAGCGAAAGTGAAGTTGAATGCTTGCCACCTCCCAAAAAGAAGGTAAGGAAAGGAGTAATAAATTCAGAAATGTATAAGCGAAATGTCATTAGGAATAGCAGAGTAAAAGGAGTACACTTCTTATTGCGGAAAAAATGTGTATGCTGTAAAAACAGGTGAAGATTGTAAATGCAAATTAGACTGTTTTAAGATGTCTGATGATTTAAAACAAATCAACATATTGTCTTTCTTCCTGTCAATGGATACTAAGGATAATCAAGATACTTATCTGCAAAGTCTTATTCAGCTAAGACCTGCAAAACGACGTCGTACAACAGCAATAACATCTAGCCAAAATCAGCCGATATTAGCATCTGATGAGAAAGCTGAAGATGAAACTATTCCACCTTGCAAGAAGCTTCGAAAGTCCTGTTTCTTTTCTTATTATGTAAAATGTGAAGGAAAATCCTTCCCTGTCTGCAAAAAAGCTTTTACTGCACTACGTGGCGTTACATTGAAAAGAGTTGACAGGATTTGCACATCGCACAGTGTGGACAAATCTCCTCATGATTTGCGTTTAAAGAAGACAAGTAACATCAAACCAGAGGAGGTACGTTTTGCAATCTTCGACCACATTAAGAAGTTTGATGTTAAAACCACACACTATGGTGGCATAGATTAGCAATATCTGGATGTCCGCTTGAATGTTAAAATAATGCATCAGATGTTCATCGATGAGAACTCAGACTTAAAAGAACATGTTTCCTCTAAGTACTGCTTTAAATATTTCAGTCAGAACGTTGGATATTCATTTGGGCATCCTCAAATGGATGTATGTTCAACATGTGAGAGTTTCTCGGTAAAGTTGAAGAATCCTCTTTCGGACGACAATACTAAGAAAGCACGTGTCGCTGAGACCATTGTTCAAAAGCGTAGAGCTAAACAATGTTACTCCGCCATGAAAGAGGCGCAATAAAATGCTGACGACAGCATTGCAGTTAAAAGTTTCGATTATATGCAAAACTTATAGCTTCCTGCTATCCCCGTGCAAGAAATATTTTATTTACGACAACTCTTCGTGTTTGGCGTACATGACTTGAAAACCAGCAAAGCCAAATTATACTTTTACCATGATGGGTAAAGAAATAAAACTCCAGATGAAGTGTGCTCTTTCCATTTGGATTACATCAACACTGAGATACAGCTTGCAGTGCAAAATCTGATTTTATTTAGTGACGGTTGTGTAGGTCAGAACAAAAATCATACCCTAGTTAGATTCTTGTTGAATTTGTCTGACAGCGGCAGGTTCAAAAGCATAAAGAACTTTTTCCTGTACGAGGACATTCCTATCTCCCATGTGACAGGGATTTTGGCTGCACGAAGAGATTAATTCGAAAAACTGATAGAATATATACCACTGAATAATACATTGATTTGATCCTCAAATCAAGCATCTTTTCAGTGAAGAAAGTGCAAACTGAAGAAATTATATCATTTAAAAACTGGTGGTCCAAATAAATACATGAAAGTAACTCTAAGTGAGGAAGCTATCACTCAACCTGGCTTAACAAGATGCAATTCCTGATTGATGGCCTAAAAAATTGAGTTCATTTGAAATGAAAAAAAATGAGCATAACGGGATATGTGCAAAATTTTAAATGGTTGTCATAATTAATAAAGAAAAGTTTTTCTTGCTCCAAGTGATAAACAATATTTAAGTAGACAAATACAAAGGATAAATAAATATACAGGACCGAAAAAAACACATCTCTCTAATTTGGGTATTTCTTTTTTATGTTTTACTCCAAAAATTTATTTTGTAACATACCCCCTTTTAACAATGACCGCTTCAATTATAAAATAATACCATATGCCACTTCCCACGGTGTGATGTTAAGTAAAATGCAATCTTTCTTCTAGTTCCAAACAAATCTTGTTCAAGTACAATTCAAAATAGTGAACCTCACCCAATCATTTCCGGTGCTAGAAGAATTAATTATATATGTATAACATACTCAGGGGCGGACTGGGTAGCCGCCCAAACGGCCCCCGAGCCGGTGCGCCCTCATGGGCGATAGGACTTGCGCCCTCATGGGCTATAGGACTCGCGCCCTCAGATAATCCAAGGTATGCGCCCTTTGAGAGGACCCAGTCCGCCCCTGAACATACTATCATATAAACTAATCTATTTTCGAATAAAACTTTTGCAGCAAATAAATAAGGTTGATATACTATTACTAATAACAGGGATCTTTTACCAACACGTATAAAATAGATTAAATTGTTGTAAATAACTTGACGCTCTAAACATCACTATAGTTATTTGTCGTTATAATCAAATTATATCAATAACAGAATGGAATAGTATTTCGGCAGAAAATATTATATGATACCATTATAATTTGATAATAATGTGACAATTTATATTGTAACAATCCAACAATTCCTTTCAAATTATTTGACAATTGTTCTCGCATTAACTTGACAGTTGTTCTCGCATTAACTTGACAATTCCTTCAACGGTAACTGGACAATTTCTTCGATAAAAATCCGACAATTCTTTCGACAATAACCTGAGCATGTTTGCAAAAATATTACCGTAATTCTTAAGACAATTGAAACAATTCAACAATCAAATATAAACAATTCAACAATCAAATATAAACAATTCAACAATCAAATATAAACAATTCAAAAATTGAAAAATTCCCATAAATGCCATGCGAGAAATTCTTTCTCAGAATTAGTGCAGTAATAAATTAAGACGTGTAATTAATTAATGCCCATAATTCTTAATTTATAATGTACAATATATAAATTTATTAAGGTATATTTTTCTAAAAAAAATGCAAGCATCAGCGTAGAGTTCTCAAAATTTTTGAGGGGCCCAAGCACATTTTATGTACGTTTATACATTACAGTATGTGTAAAATCTCAATTTATTTCAGATTATTTAGGGGCTCAGGACCCACGGGTCCATATAACTCTACTCCTATGCGTACAAGCCAAATGTAAAAGAAGTTTATGACGTTTTATTATTTCACATTTCATCCCACGTTAAAATTATTGCCTGAGAGAGGCATTGTCGATGTCCAGTTCTGGATAACCATTTCAGAAATTTATAGACAGATTCTTTACTTATTCTCATAATAATTATTTAATTTCGTATTTTTTCTTCCCCTTCCCTAATTCATCCGACTTTCAGGAAGAGAGGGAATACTTTCTAATCTATGATCTGATCATGACATTTCGACTCCATTTCAAATTTGAAATTGACGCAACTAGTTTTGTTGCACTAAACACGTAAGTGCCAGTCTATCAGATCGAGGTTAAAAATAATTCTTTTTATTTCGTCATCAGTTTGCTTGGCAGGCATCAATGTCTAGAAAACGCGAATTATTCAAGAACCGACCTTAACCTCGCTACGTAAATGAACGCAGTTGCATCAGCAAAGAAAAATTTGCCAGGAGAACACGTTGAATAGACGTGAAATCTTTGACACTCATTTTTAAAAGAAGAAAAAAGGGAGGAATGCTTCTAGCCTAGCGTCGAAAGTATGTCAGGCGACAGCCAGCCTTCGCCTTGTCAGCGTAACCGCAGTTCAATGGCAAGGCCTCAAGGCGAGCAGTTTTCAAGACCAGATGGAAATTTTGAACACGAAGTCACTTTTTTTTCTCTTTCTTTCTCCTGCGCCTCCTGCCTGTCATCGTGCGATAGAAATTAGTTTGTTGAACTACAACATAGAATCGTGCTTTTGACACATTTTTGGTTTCCATTATTGCATGGCAAGAAGTTTTTTGAAAACATTTTAAATATCAACTGAGGACAAGAATATGCAATCCTCCTTCGATCTATGTTGTATCTGAAAGCATCCTTCGTGAGAACATATGTTCACTCAAAGGAGAAGGAGTTGAAGATTTAATTTTTAAGTTAAACATTTCTTATCAGAGGCAATATAAATATAGCAATTTAAATATTACGGGGGGGGGCCAAATTACTTTCAAAAGGGTCATGTCACTGGACGTTGAAGGAAAAATTGTACTCTGCTATCCATTGGGATAGTTTTGAACCCCTTTGGACATGGGCGCCCGTATAGGGGACAGGGGGGGAACTCGAGCCCCCCCCTAGCCATTCAAAAATTTTATTTGCCCGATTCTGCTATGCATTTACTTTAAAAATCTGTACAGTCACGTTTTAAAATAAGGTACTTTTTAGTTTATTACTAATTGTCAAGCAGTATCAATTATTTTTGTAGCATTTTAGTATTCCATACAATCACTAAAATGCTTGAAAGACTTGAGAAGGAGGTAATCGACTTTGTAAGCCCCTCCTAAAAGTAATCGCTAATTTTTCTCAGCCCCCCCCCCCCGAGAAGAACTCGTATGGTAACCCATGCCTTGAACCCACTTGCCCACGCCACTGTTTTTTCTTATTCTACTGGAAGTTAATACAAGGCTGACCCGCAAATTAGACAAAACTAGGCAATTGTCTAGGGTGTTTGTTTGAATTTTTATGGCGTAAGAGTCTAGGGTGTATTCCACTAAACTGAGACTTATTTACAGTCGCTAGGTGGAGGTGAGTGTACAGAATACATCCAAAGCGTGAATTTTAAGTAGTGTCTAGGACGCGTGGAATCCTTCCTGTAGCCCTGTGTGGAAGGGCGTCATTTCATACTGGTTTTTCGCGCGGGCAAACGTGCGCGAAAAACCAGTTATGAAATGATGCCCTTCCCTCTACTGCAATGAACCAACACGTTTGTGACGTCAGTTCTCTTGAATTCTAACGGTACCACTGGCCAATTTTCCCGGACTATAACTATGTTAGTCGTGTCTTTTTATTATTATTATTATTATTATTATTATATTTTCAAATTACTCTTTAAGTAAATATATGAGGCGTTGAAAACAACAGTTGTATAAGTCCCAAAAATTAATTTTTTGAGTTAAGTCCAACCTCTTGTGTTTCCTTGTTGTCTTCAATATTAATATATGTCCATAGTGTAATTAATTGGCTACAGGATGGCACCACGTTACTGTTGGCCAAAAGGAAACTGGCGGTTTGTTGAATGCAAAATCTTCCATATATCATTTTAAGCAAGAATGGACTTCTACCATTGTTGTTTTAATGCTTCATATGGCATTAGAGTGAAACTATAGCATGGCATTAGAGCATTATCTGGCATTAGAGCGGGTGACTACGGTGCGACGAACACAAAGCGAAATTGATTTAGAAAATTTACTTCGACAATTTACATGTGCAAGTATTCTCAATCTTTCTACTTATTTTTCTTTAACAGTGGAGAGACGTCGTGACAACACTGAAAATATACTCCTAAACGTTCATCTGACGTTGTAAAGACGTCACATTCAGATATCATTACGAAGACCTGATATCAGACATATTCAGCATCACTACGACGGTTGTAAAAAAAGTCGTCCATTCAACGACATATATAATAATCACAGTCTTTGCTTCTCATAGCATCGGGCATGTGGGTTCTGGAGAAGAACCTCTCAACAATCTATTGATTTATTCCCTCCTCCTCCTCCATCTCTAACCTAATCATGTCAGTTTCATTACATCTCAAAAATCGCACTTGTTACATAAGAATAATATCAAACCAGATGTATCAACGATGACTGCACATAGGTGAAATAAAATTTCTTATTATTCCATAGCGCACCTGTCGCGTGTGCAATGCGCACGAGTAACAGAATAGCGCATGCTAGCATGTTAGTCAGCGAGCATATTAGTCAGCGCATGCTAGCATGCCAGTCAGCGAGCATATATACCTAGCTGATTTGAGTTTCATTCTCATGGCTCTTACATTCGCTTAACCCGCAATGTCAATTCCGTTCAGCAAACTCTGATTCTGACTCTATTTCCGAAGTTAACGTAAAGAGATGTTTACGCACATCATCTTTTCGCCGGTTTTCCTCATTTCCAACTTCTAGTAGCTGAAAGTAGCAAAAATGTAGCCAATAGTAGCCAAAAAGTGGTTCCAATCAGCTGAAAGCAACCAAAAGATAGCCAAAAGTGCCGAAAATCCTATCAGTTCTTGTCAAATGATGCTATTCCAGTCATAGCTCCGATCGGACCTTGGATTTTATTCCTATCCAATAAAACGTCCCTTTTGCTGCTTACACACTACCTTTTAAATGATAGGATTTGTCTTATCATACAAAGTGTACGATAAAATATTGTGTGTGAACCGCCCTTCATGCTGCAGTTACTGTTCGTTCACGAAAAGAAGTCCGATGGAACAGTTAGAAATAACGGGAGGTGACGTCACAAACGGGCTAGTTAATTACAACAGAGGAGGACTACAATTTCAGAACTTGTTGGTGAACGTTGGTCTGTGCCAAAATCAAGTTCTGAAGTTAGAGTCCTCCTCTGCAATAATTCATGCTCAATGGATAACTAGTTTCATTGACATAAACTTTTTTTAGAAATTAAATATAAATGTAATTATTCTTAAGCTATAATCCTGACGAGTGAAGTGAGAACAGCAGAAAAAGAACGCGGGCTATGTTGAACCCGACTTCTCGCAACGAACGTACTGTTCGTTCACGAAAAAAAGTCCGATGGAACAGTTAGAAATGACAGGATGTGACGTCATAAACGGGCTAGTTCATTCCAGCAGAGGATTGTTTATTTGTAATTTTATGGCGCAAGGGCATCTGGTATATATCTGGAGCAGTGTAGCCCATATGCGCTTGCGCCATAAAAATACAATCCTCTGCTCTATTTCTACAAGGTAGTCTATTTTTTTTTACTAAAGTTATACTACGGAAGCTTAATTTAAGCTACTGAAACGCAAGTTCGACTTGCGGTGGCTGGTTTAAATATGGCTAGCTGTTAAGGAATCCGCGTTAGAACTTCACACGATGATGATTGAAACGCAAATGGGGAAACGTGACAGAAGTGTTGCCAAAAATTTTTTTTGAACTGCAAGAAAGCATTTCCATTTAATGGCATGTAACAAGCAAAACAAAAAGTTCAGTCGCGTGAGGGCCTAAATTGCTTAATGTAACGTCTCTGCCAGCCTGGTGATAAATGCAAAACCCAAAGCAAGAAAATTGGGTGCGTGGTCCATGACACCTCAACTGTTAATTGAATCTCCAAGCAATTAACAACTAACCACATTTCGTTAGTAAAACCATTTAAAAATTCACTTGTTCTTAATTACATTCTGCGATACTTAAATATGCATGTAGTTAGTGCAAGGGCGGATCCAGGATGTTATTACGGGGCGTTTCGGGGCCCTCACCAGGAAAAGTTTTAGTTTTGGACTATTAAATAGTTTAGGTAAATGTTGTTATATTACTAGCCTTCCTCTATACTCACCAAAATATTTAATTTATGACAATGAAGTAAAGTTGGGCTTTTCTTTAATTAAACTATATGGTTTAGGGTAGATTATAGTCAAGTATGACAGAAGGATAAGCTAGTAAAGGAGACATATACAATAACCAAAAACGATAATTTACAATGTAATTAATAGAACAAGTTTAAATTTAAACTACAAAAACATCGTAATTATTTTACTTTTTTTATAACAAGCAACTTTTTAAAAAACTTGAAGTTTATAGTGCAAAGTCGAGCCATCTTGGTTTCTTTGAAAATTTGTCAATCACTTTATTTACATCAATATGAATGTCTCTGTGGGTGTGTATTAAAAGTCTCTTCTGTCATCCGCGTTCGAAGCCAAGTTTGACGGCGCTTCAAGGATAAAAAACTACGTTCTGCTGAAGCAAGACTTACTGAAAACGTAGTTTGAAAGGCAAGTAGCTTATAGATTCGTGGAAAAACGTCTTGATCGCATTTCTCCAAGACTTAGAGACTTTGGACGCCTGTGTAAGACTTTTATTTATTACAGTCGTAACAAACAATACATAAAATATTCTTCATCGTCTTTATTTGCCATTTCACCTTCACGGGGGGAGGGTGGATCGCCCCCTCCACCCCTCACTCGATCCACCCTTGACATAGTGTGTTTATTTCAACCTTAATTTCAGCTAGCCTATATGTCTGTCTGCTTGCCTACCAACCCGCCTGTCCACATGCCTACCTAGGTATTCGCCTAACAGCATATCTGTATCCTGTTATTTCTTAATTTTCCTCTCCAATTAAAACCTGATTGGCGCAGTATAGCCCAGATGCTCTTGCGCCATAAAAAAGCCAAACAAACAAACAAACAATTAAAACCTGATTGTAGACTTCATAAAACAGTGTCGCGTCCAGTGCCGGATTTACGTATATAACAAATAGGGCCGCCCGTAGGAGTCCGCCATTTTGGGGCCCCTTTGGGTCCTTGATAATATTTAAACTTAAGCGTTGTTTTAATGTTGTTTAAATGCCCGAGTTCCATTATTGATGAACTGAATATTAAATGTAATGAACTTCAAAAAAAAGCTCATGATTTATTGACTAAATATCGCGGAGGCCAATTATGTGCTTCCAGCCTATAGGGTTGTAAAAGTCTTAATCCGCCGCTAGTTGCGTCTAATGTTTAATTGCACACTTGCATTATTAGGCATTATTTGTATTATTACCGTCGCGTATAGCATAGAATCGTTAATTGCTGTTGATGTGATCGTGGAAAAAAAAAGGATAATTCCGAAAATAAATCGCTTGACAAACAATAAGGAAATTAACATGATAGAAATGCCTACATATAACATTAAACGCTCAATAACCGAACCATCTGCTGGATGTATATTATCTGCCCGAAACGAAATATAAATATCCGTTTGTTTACGGTGCAAGGACATCTAACTTCATGCTGTACCGTAATTTACGGTTTTCTAAAGCTTAATTTGGACTAAACCTGGGACTACGGAGGATAATAGTGTCATATTGATGTATAGGAAAAATAGTCCAGGTCTTAGGCTATGCAGTACCCTTAAATGGACTTGGTGTTACTTAAATTTAAGCGTTATTAGCGGGTTTCAATAGATATTGAACCCGCTATTGCTTTTGGTTACAGTTTTTACAGTTGTTAAAGTTTTTACAGTTCTTCTGTCTTTCTTTGTCAATTTGTCTGCCTTTACGCAATAAAAAGGGTAAGGTAAAGGTCTTCCGTAAATGCAATAATGATGGCTATTGTTAACGTTGAAAACCTACCGAGTTACTTGAGAATTAGAGAGCTGCGGATTAGAGAGTTGCGGATTAATGTTAATTGAAACCCGCTAAATTTACCGGCGCAACATGACCATTGTAGTCCTTGAGCCGTAAAACCACAAACAAATAAACAAACGCTAAACTAAAATATCGACCTTAGGCCATTTTGTTTCACTTGTTTGTTTTAATATTAATTTTGAATCTGAAATTTTTGTATATTAGCACAAAACACCGATGATCCGAAACAAGGGGGTGGGGGCAGATCTAATTCCAAATACGTAAAATTTTGGCTGATCTATAAATTTAATTTTTGAAATAGAATTGTGAAGTGCAACGTTTACGTAAAATTGTCATTTGTTTCTTATTTAGTCCATACCTTTGCAAATAATTGTTACGTACACTCTTTAAAAACCTACGGCTGTTTACGGTCATCACAATTAAAAAGCGTTCTATTTTATACTTAAGCTTTCCTTATCAATTATTGTGAATTTATACCATTCAGATGACGTCAACCAAGTTTAAAATTTCGGTGAAACTGCAGAATTATCCCGGTCGTCAAACAAACTTCATGCCACAACATCGGTGAGTTTTTTTTCAAAACATTTAGAAAAATTCATGACTCGCAAAACGTCAATCCATGATCACGTCATCCGATAACGATTACCAGAAAAGAAAGTTAGCGCGCCTTTGGCGACCGGGATAATTCTGGAGTGGGGCCAAAATTTCACTAGCTTAAAACTCCGCTATAAACGCAGTTTAGAACTACACTAGGAACACTTACATTTTATAATTTCTTTAATTTTCTTGAGAACTACCGCGGGTAGAGGGGCTACATTCTTTAGAAGCTCATTCTTTTCATTCTGTCTAGGGCCCATAAAAAATTTAATCTGGAACTGTTGGCGGACAAAACTGCGCACATTCTACGGTATTATTGGCATGAAACCCGAGTTAACTGCGCCAAGATAGATGTACTTATTATCTCTATTGCACCGTAGCGCCCTGCGGTGGCGCAGTGTGGTAACGCGTTCTCCTAGTGCGCGGCTAATCCGGGTTCGACTCCCAGCAGTGCAAAAAGAACGCTTACTCAGAGATCTCATAAAAGATCGCACTGCTCACTGTAGTCAGGGAGTAGTCCTTAAGAGGTTCGGATTCCTCCGAAAACAGTAGGTCTCGGCGCAGTATGACCACTGTAGTCTTTGAGTCGTAAAACCAAACAAGCAAACAAATAAACAAGCACCGTAGGACTCCAAAGGAGGTATAAGACATGTCAATTCATCTAACGAAGAGAATAATGGCCAATATTGTTTTATAACAAAATATTTTCTTAAAACAAAAATTCCTTGAATTTATTGAATTTACTGGGGCAGTTCTTTTTTTTCAATAAAAGTGCTTTACTTTTATTGAACGAAATTCCGCCATTTTTGTTATTGGCCATTAGATGTCTGACAGTATAAGCTGTCAGTTGACGGAAGATTTCAGTTAAAAACCTCAAGCATGTAGCTCTTATTTTCCTTTAAATTGATTTGCTCAATAGAACAAAAAAATTGTGAACTCAATAATTTATGAACTCGTAAATTGTGAACTTTCCCATTGGAATGTCAAATTTCCAAATAATATTTTCCTTTTGTGCTTCAACTTATTGCATAATCG
This sequence comes from Dysdera silvatica, assembly GCA_006491805.2. Classification (NCBI taxonomy): domain Eukaryota; kingdom Metazoa; phylum Arthropoda; class Arachnida; order Araneae; family Dysderidae; genus Dysdera; species Dysdera silvatica. The sequence continues at coordinate 24,664,265 of QLNU02015359.1, read as the reverse complement.
GTATAAATTTTATTTTTTAAATGTATCTGATTTTAAATACCAATATAGCACTCGAAATGAAATTTAAATTTCGAATCTATTTCATATTTCTTTCCTAAGAATAAATCGTTCACATATTTGCAAATGGTTGATTGTATCTTCATGGCGCAAGGACAGCAAGAGTCATTCCGCGCCAAACAAAGTGAGAATGTGCACAGTGTTATAAAATAAAAAATAAATTGAAGCTGAAATGTTAAAATCATATCGAAAGTAATGTGTTAACTGTTCCCAACGTAACGATATAAAAAATCAGATTAGATGTTAAAAGCCAATATTAGACAAAAAGTTAAAAATTATTTCATGATTAAAAGAGCACATAGAAGGTCGCGAAGGGTAAAATTATTTTGGTTAAAAGCTAATGAACACCATTGATTAAAATTTATACAAGTGGTTAAAATGTGTAAAACATTTAATGGTTCACCACATGTGGCACACATCGGGGCATCTTATGCCTTTAAAGGATGTTAATGGGAGAGACTGTATGCCCGATGCAAAGTCTAGCCAGAGTGACCTCTTTATGACAGTCACTACTATAGCTAGACTGCCACACCTCAAGACGAGGTTTAATGCGGTGAAGTTTATTAAAAGCTTGCTCGTCCCATTCCAGCTGTCATTTTTTGTACAGATGGGATGAGACATGAGCATTAAGAACTTGAAATGTAATGGTCATAATATTTGCAGATGCATAGTAAAGAGAAATTAGTCATTAATTGGCCTTCGACACAAACCCAATTTTATAACGACACGTATTACCCTGCTACCCAATACATCCTGCAATGTAGCTAATTGCACTGCATTACAGTCTAACAAGATCTAGACTTCTCCCATAAGCAGATATGTCTTCGCTATTTGTTTTTTGTTTTATTTTCTTCAAGGTATTACGTATAGATTCTCTTATTGGCAGTATGCGCTTTTATGGAATTTATACGATTTTATGAATACCTGTGAGATTTTATACGATTTATGCGTATCCATATATCTTTAACGCGATTTAATGCAATACAGCTAAAAAAATTTTATGTGATTTTTAAAACTTCCTTGCCATTTAATGCAATGCAGCTAATATTGCGTGAGTATTCGTTCATATCTAATTTTATCCGCTTCGAATGATTTTATACAATTCAATGCTTCATATTTATATAATTAACATTTATTTGATTCATATTTAAATGTTTATTCATAAATATGATTAATATAAATAAATAAATATTATTCACATATTTATGGGTTTTCATCCGCGCTCGTAGTTTCAAAATTTATACTCCAAGCAAATGGCTGTCTCCATGGCAATTTAATGGGAATGTGGGATTTAAAAATTTTGTATTACAGCGATTAATAAAATTTCTATGATGAATACAAAATTCTCAATGCAATGCTTGATCTTTTAATCGTTTCATCAAGAGGGGCGTGTGGTAAAGACATGGAAATCATCTTGTTCTGATGGCGCATTTAGGGCTGTGCTGTAGGCAAAGTAATGCTCCAGGCAAAGTAATGCTCCAGGCAAAGTAATCACTTACTGGAACGCGGATGATTTGTTCTAGATCTTCAACTCTACTTTTACTGTACTTGGCTAAAAATCACTTGAATTTATGACACACCTCTCTGTTTATCTGCACACCAATTACCGCTTCAATCGATTCCGTTCTTCTGCGTGGGTCGGTTCTAATGTGGAGCAGAATTAATTTTAAGTCAAACACACCAAAAGGAAAAGATCGAAATCCAAGACAAGTTATCTGTTACAGTGGTTATACGAAATGTTCAGAACCAAAGCTGATCATACAATTTTTTTGAAAATGAGTTTGAACTTTCATAACGAAGAAAATTTCACTATTTGTCGGATATACTATAATAATTATTGAAACTTTTAAGAGGTAGAGCCACTTTTTAATGACTTCAGTTATAATTTAATATAAAGGTTTCAAACTTAAAGGATTAAAAATTAAAGTAAAAAAAAAAATGTTTTCTCGATTGTAAATGCGGTTGCCATTCCTAGCTATTGATGAGTCGTAGGTCCCATCAATGGCTAGGAATTGTACATTGAATGTTCAAATCAATAGTTGGTGAAACCCTCCCTCTGGCGGGGATGAATTCTTCTAAGTCTGAGTAAGGAGTGATAGAGGTTCCCAAAGTCACCCTACGACACATTTTGCCAGGCATTCCTCACTTGTTGCTCCAGATATGCGACATTTTACGGTGCCTAAATGTTGCGGCTTATCATATCCCATACGTTCAGTTGGCGAAAGGTGTGGTGACCTGGCTGCTAAGTAAGAGTATCAACAGCACTGGGGTAGCTCACAGATATGCGAGCCGTATGGGGCCTGGCATTATCTTGTTGGAAAATGACTCCAGGCTGTCGTGTCATGAAGAGTAACGCAAATGGCGGCAGGATATCATCAACATATCGTTGAGCTGTTAAAGTTGCACGCAGGACTATTAAGGGCGTTCTGCTCTCGTATGAGATAGCACCCCACATTATCGCACTAGGGGTAATGGCTGTATGCCTCTGTTAAACAAAGGGTGGTTGGAACCGCTGGCCCTGGCACCACCACACAGGATTCGATGGTCATCTGCTCCAAGACTGAAGCGGGATTCATCTCTGAACACCATGCGATGCTAATCTGCTGGCAGCTATGATGATCGGCTATGACACCACTCCAGACGACTCTATCAATGGTGTGGGGTTAAAGGCAGATGTCATAAAGGCTGCCGTGAGCGTAATTCCATCTCAACCAAGCATTATGAGATGGTGAAATGTCCCACGTGTGGTATGGAAATGACTGTAGCACGTTGGCGAACAACGATACCGCTGGGTCACCTTGAGCCTGTCGCATAACCAACTGATCTTGCTTAGCATTCGTGCACCTTGACCTTCCTTTGATGAGTTCCTCGCAGAAACCATTGCTGCCAACACCCTTGAACAGCAGTGTCCGTACGGTGCAGGTGGCAGCCTATTGCTCGGTAGGACCAGCCCGATTCACGCATCCCGGCTATGCGACCACGTTCGAAGTCGTCCACTTGGCTATAAGGTCTTCGACAACGTCGTAACGGCATTACTGGTTGCGTCTCCAGGGAACTGCAACGCTGATAACGAAAAAAAATAAACCGTTCGCAAATTTTACCTCTTATACGATGATAGTTGCGCAGTAGAAATGCGCGCTATGATCGAAGTTAACACTCATTGGCTTTGAAAATTTAATCATTTGCATACTTGGTTTAAATTAATTTTCACACGAATTTTCGAGATGATCGAATTATGTTTTAAGGATGTTTCTTTTCTTTTTTTTTTTCTTTTTTTTTTGAAATAGAGTGTACCATAATGGTAAATATATTTATTTCCGAAACCTCTACTTTTGTATCCCACTATTTCAAGAAAGAGAGAGAGATAACGCACTCAATAATATTATTATTGGTAGCGCATAGTCAGTGGCGTAACGGAATATTTCGGGGCTTCCCTTTTACGAAAATTAATTCATGTATGCATATATGAAAAAAAAAGTATATACATATATAATAGTATTGTGTCTTCTATAAGAAATTAGACTGCGACGCACTCCAATATTTTAAGCATAATCATGTCTATTAGCCTCCGTTTCATGAGGCAAGGGTTCTGGCGCAAAGCGTATACTATAGCGTCAAACTTGTATAGATTTTATAATTTTCGGACGTTGAG
>QLNU02015359.1:24611760-24660456 GCA_006491805.2 Dysdera silvatica | reverse complement strand
AAAGGAAAACACACTGGCCAATTAGAAACTACAGAATTCCTTACAAACCTTCTTTTCAGCATCTATCCATTCATTAGCTAAAAGATAATTTTTCATTAATCCCGATTCTTTTACGCCAGTTGCCATTACATCATAAATTCAAAGCAACCCGTACATTCTATAAGATAAAGTTCATAGATGTTTAAGATGTGAAAGTAGATTATAATATTATTAGTCATTCGAAAATACCACGATAACCCACATTATATAATGAGTCTATAATAATTGCAACGATTATTCTAAAATTACTTCCACGAATTTGCCCTACGCAGGCGCAGCTGAAACGCGTTCACCTAGTGTTGTGTAAATCCGGGTCCGACTTTCAACGGGGACAAAAAGAAAGCTCTTACTGGCAACTGCTCACAGCAGTTCAGGGTTGGGATCCTAGGTCCTAAGAACTTTGGGTTCCTAGGTCTTAAGAGCTTCAGGTTCCGTGGGGAAAACTGTTAGTCCACTGCCCTGCCGTAGCACAATTGTAACGCATTCGTCCATCATACCATTAACTCGGGTTTATCTCCCAGTAGTATCGTAGAACGCGTGTCGTTTTTCTACCTACTGTAGTGTGGAGCTTGTCGTCCATCGTGCCATTAACCGAGGTTCCACTCCCAGTAGGATTGTAGAACGCTTGCCATTTTTCTGCCTACCAAAGTATAAAGCTTGGTTCACCTTGATTATAGATATTTGAGTTCCTCGGAAGGTTGTGCGCCCAGACGCAGCATGACTTTTTCTGTCCTTGTGCCGTAAAAACACGAACAAACGAACTTCTAAGAAATATAAGAAGGCAGATTCCAGAATATCCCCCATACTCCTTTTGTAACGCTTCTAAGAGAGATGGTACAGAGAAAGGTCACATTACTTGCGACAGGATGCCGAGTTTCAATCCTCATCTAATAGGCATCCTCTAATCTACACAAATCCATCCTCACAAGCCTGTAGGCAAGCCGAGGCCAGCAGAGACGCGGCCCCAGTTGCTCTATGCTTGTGCCCCAGTTGCCCCATCGATATATACGCAAATATTAACATTTTGTTCATGGGCAGTTAGAAATTTTCCAGTAGGGCCACGAGGCTTAGGCATACGAGCGCCACATACGTAAAATTATCCCTCTCTCACCCAATTCTTCCTCCATAAAATTTAAAATACAAACTTTGATATATATTAATATTACAGTATTTGTAATTGTAATAAACTAAAAAAAAAAGGCATCGTAGGAGCGTCAAATTTATTTGGGATTATAGTGACATAATGTCTAAATTCTCACCTGTTCTGGCAATTACTTTATACTCATGAGTCTCCAGATGCCCTGTGCCCCATATGCCCTTTACATTTTTCCCTGTTTCCCCCCCTTCATCCTGTCTACAGGCCTGCATCCTCATAAATCGAACATCTGTAGAATAGGTTTGAAGGAATAAGCTTTGAGAAACTGATGAAGAGATATCCCGGTATGTCGTTGAAAAGCTTCCTTTAGCAGCCACAATATCCCTTGAGTCAGATATATAACCATTATCTAGTTAATCCGGCTTATAAATACTATTATTTATTTTTAAGCCCTCCGATCACATAGTAACGACGCAATTTTTTTCAACAATCAGAAAAATACAGGTTCTATTCCAGAAAGCACCCTGTATTTCTCCAACGTTTTCTTTCATAGATCCGCAGTTGATGGATTTGTAAGGTGAAAGAAATTCAGACTCTTTGGAAAACTAGGTCTTGGTGTAGAACAGTAATAAATGCGCTCTGAACAGTAATAAATGCGTCTCCCCCTGTGTTAGACCTAGGTCGATAATTTATATACAAGGGAAAATATTGAATTGTCCTTATAAACACGGAATATACATTGGATTGTCCTTATAAACACGGAATATGTATTGAATTATCTGTATAAAATGAATGTTATACAGATAATTCACTGCACTTTGAGAAGCGTCTTACTATGAAAATGTTTCCTGCAAATAGAAAGATGTGTATTTTTAGGTATTTTAATGGTAAAAATAAAATATAACCAATATATGTAATACGATTAGGCCTAATTGAGGACTTCTGCTGGTATGTCAGAAACTTGGGTGATCTTTTCCATTTGCTATTAATATTTTACAAGTATTTAAACTTTTGTATATAAATTTCCTCTGTGGTACCGTATATCTTATTCTAATATGATTTTAGTTTATTTTTATTGAGAATATTACTTAATACTTTTCAAGACGAACTCACTATGCTTCCTCTATTATCAGAAAATATTCATAGCTGTAAAATGCCAATTATTTGCAATATTGGTAAAAATTATTTTATTAACGCTTGAAGCTTTTTCCATTGGCTAATTTCATCGAAAATTAATCTCAGATAATTGTATCAGAATTTAATCATAACTACTCTTAATAAACCCACATAGCTATTCTGTCCTACACACTCTTAATCATTTAATCATGCCACTCTTTTCGAAAAGCTCCATTTTTTCTCACCTATTTTAATTAACTTCTTACGGTTAAACTCTGCGATGCCACAAACTCGATTGACATCTCATAAAAGAAATTAATACGGCAAACATCCTATTGAAAAAATAACTTCTTGGTAGATTAGAAACAAGTTTGACCATAAATTTCCTGTTCAATTTCTCATGAATCTTGTTTCCAAAACCCTTTGACGGCCTAATAAATTATGAATTTAAATAGATCATTCTTCATTTATTGCGAGAGCCATTTGAGTTAGAATAGACGTATAATTGATTAATAAGCATTATTTTGTTATAATTTTAGTTCATTAGTTTTTAATATACAGGGTGAATTTGACCTAATCTGCCAAACGAAAGGGTGATAAAAGAGCCTATGTGGAGCATAAAAACTCATAGCAACCTTGTCCTATCTCTATCTGTTTCCGAATTATGGTGGAAAGAAAGAAAATGTGTCGTCTGAAAAAAAAAAAAAAATTTGTGAGGTTACTGAAAGAGCTACATGCAAACTGTGCATATATTTGTAAAGAGAAGAAAATTTTCTACAAGATGACACCATTTTCATTAAGCTATCTGAAATTAACGGCGAGCTACAAGCGCTAAATCATTAGCGAAATGCAAAATCGAATTGTCGCCAAAATCTGTAACCGACAATTCTGCAAAGACCCTTTTACCTACAATCGGCTAAATTTACCAAAAACTTGTATATTTTACCAGCTTTCGAATTAGCCTAAATAAACCATGTCGGTTTTCTAGTTCAGGAGAAATTTAGCCTTTTGTCTGTAATACATCACTGAAATCGGCGTTCGTCGAAAAAGGCCTGCCGTTTTTTATGTACAAGAACGAAAGTTTTAAAGCCAACCAATAAAAGCAACATTTGTTTTGAAGTGTACAACCACAATGGAAACAAAAGAAGTATGATATTTCCTACGTCTTTCACAAAGGAATATGCAAAAAAAAATCCCAATAGACGTATTGTCTGTGATACAACTTGTTGTCTACAATTACAACTACAATTACTTGTTGTCTACAATTACAACTACAATTACTTGTTGTCTACAATTACAACTACAATTACTTGTTGTCTACAATTACAACTACAATTACTTGTTGTCTACAATTACAACTATAATTACTTGTTGTCTACAATTACAACTACAATTACTTGTCTACAATTACTTGTCTACAATTACTTGTCTACAATTACTTGTCTACAATTACTTGTCTACAATTACTTGTCTACAATTACAACTACAATTACTTGTTGTCTACAATTACTTGTTGTCTACAATTACTTGTTGTCTACAATTACTTGTTGTCTACAATTACTTGTCTACAATTACAACTACAATTACTTGTTGTCTACAATTACAATTACAATTACTTGTTGTCTACAATTACAACTACAATTACTTGTTGTCTACAATTACAACTACAATTACTTGTTGTCTACAATTACAACTACAATTACTTGTTGTCTACAATTACAACTATAATTACTTGTTGTCTACAATTACAACTACAATTACTTGTCTACAATTACCCCCGGCTTCTGGTGCTTTGTTGTCTGCAATTACAACTACAATTGCGTTGTCTACAATTGCAAACTTCAATTACTTGTTGTCTACAATTACAACTACAATTACTTGTTGTCTACAATTACAACTGCAATTGCTTGTTGTCTACAATACCTGTGTTGCCAACAATTGTCTGTGATTAAAAGCACGTATACATTCGGGAAAGAGGTGTAGAGGCTTTGGCCTGCTAAAATTGGTCGCCCTACCTGATACGGCTGCCCGCCCGCCCGCTTACAACGAAACCACCGTAAGCTCATTCCTCATTTTCTTGCCTCCACCTCGAGCCGGCTGCTCAAGTCTAACAAACTGACAAATTCTGTGCAGTAAACCTTTTGCTTCAGGAAACTCCAAACAAAGAAGCCCATTGGAGTCAGATCTGGCGATATGTATGGCCAAGCGAAATGCGCGTGCAGGAAGTTTGGAAGACATCTGCAAACGTTCGTCGAATGCCTTTTCCGACGAACGCCGATTTCAGTGATGCACTATAGACAAAAGGTTAAATTTTTCCTGAAGTAGAACATAGATATGGTTTATTATAGATTCATTCGAAAGCTGGTAGAATGAACAAGTTTTTGGTAAATTTGACCGACTATAGCTATAAGGATGTTTGCGGAATTGCCGGTTACAGATTTTGGCGACAATTCGATTTTGTACTTCGCCAATGTTTCAGCGCTTGTAGCTCGCCGTTAAATTCAGATATCCTGACGGAAATAACGTCGTCTTATAAGACATTTTCTGTTCTTTCAAACATATGCTTATTTTGCGTGTAGATCTTTCAGTAACCTCACAAATTTTGTTTTTTCAGACTTTCCGCATTTTTTCTTCTTTCCATCATAATTCGGAAATGGATAGAGATAGGACAAGGTTGCAACGGTTTTTTATGCTCCACATGGGCTCTTCTATCACCCCCTTTTGTTTGGCAGATTAGGTCAAATTCACCCTGTATAAATATTATCTTCAGTAACGAGATTGTAATACGTTTTTTCTCGTTTTCCTCCTCTACTTTTTGTTATATATAACCTGTACTGATCTCTAACATATAGTTAATTATTACTAATTGATTGATTGATTGATTGGGTTTACTTGTGCTAATTATTTAGTTGTATGTTTATAACAATCATGTGCTACTGGCTACACTTGTTTTATTCAAGTTACTGTTGAATTTATTTACTTATTTGTATTAATATTTATTTCTAGAACTTCCTTCATAGAAATGTATCATCCACTGCTGTTGCTATGATTATATGTTAGCTTCTTAGTATTGGTTTGACTACATACCATAAACTTTGCCCGTTAACGCAGTCTATCAGAACGTCTTACATTGCATTTATATACATTAAAGATACCGGATATATCGCTAGGATATATAAGCCAGGATATATCGTTAAACCACGTCAATTTATTTGCTTGTTGTTGCGGGTGATATAGGGAGATGGAAATCAGAATGGGTCAACCCAGTCACATTTACAATAGAGAAAACCATTTTTTAAAGTTTAATTGTTAATCATTTAAATTTCAAACCTTTATATTAAATTATAGATTAATGAACTCATTAAAAAGTGACTCTACCTCTTAAAAATTTCAATAATAAATGCAGTATATCTAATAAATTATGAAATTTTTTTCGTTTTGAATATTCGAGCTCATTTTCAAAAAATATTAAATGATCAACTTTGGTTCTGAACAATTTGTATAACTGCTGTAACCGATGACTAATCCTGGATTTCGATCTTTTCTTTTTAGTGTGTTTCACTGAAGATTAATTCTGCTTCACATTGAAATTGACTCACACCGAAGAATGGAGTCGATTGAAGAGCTAATTTGCGTGAAGGCAAGCAAAGAGGTGTATCAGAAACTCAAGTGATGTTTAGCCAAGTACAGCAAAAGTAGAGATGAAGATCTAGAACAAATCATCCGTGTTCCAGTAAGTGATTATTTTGCCTGGAGCATACTCTTACAGAACAATCCTAAATACACCATTAGGACAAGGCGATTTCCATGTTTTCTTGATGTAACAATTAAAAGATCAAGCATTGCATTGAGAATTTTGTATTCATCATACAAATTTTACTAGTCGCCATAATAGAGAATTTTTAAATTCCCCATTTCCATTCAACTGCTATAGAGACATTCATTTTCTTTGAGTTTTTTAAATTACGAGTACAAAAGGGAAGTGGTGAAGAAGCCCAATCCTCACTCATTATATCTCTAATTTAGAACTTTTTAATCAAGTTGTAAGTATGAATTTTTTTAATTATTTAATGAATATTATAATGTAGAAAGGTTAGTGAAAGACAATCACGATGTTAAGTGCAATTTCAAGAGATTTTAAATCAATTTAAATTTTTTTTAATATTTTGCCTTCTTTTACTTTCGTGTTCAACTGCAAACAAAACTACTCGCATATTCCATTTTATACAAAATCTTACTTAATGGACTTACAATGGACCTCCTCGATGAATTTAAATAGTCGCGTATTTTTATAAACATATCTAATAAACAAGACCGTCTACAGGGAGTGGGTTTTAGGGGTTTGACCTCACTTTAAACAATTTTATTGACTAAAAAATCAGAGCATCTTTTTTTTTTAAATTACATCTCAAAACAACATCTCAATGACATCTCAAAACAATGTGTTATCAGTGTATGCGATACAGTGTCACCTCCCAGTATATCTAAGGGAAACACACGGGGCCGGATATTTTTTTTCCTCTAAATAGAGCTACCCGGGAACCAGAGGAATCATCCCTTAAACAGAGGTTTCCGTTACCTACGCTGTAAATATTATTCATGCAGTTAAAATCTTCAATTATCAGCGTTTCAGTACAGTCTAGTAATCTATCCATGGCGCAGTAATAAGGTATCGTACCGCGAAGAACGATTCGAGTAATGAAAGACCGAGAAGAACGAAGTCGGTTCCCTATTATCTGCATCTACGCCACTGTGAGCAAACCGTAATGCATTAATTAAAGCAGCCGAAGGTGTAACTAGTTGCACAAATATATTTCAGTAGTGGATCCGTGTAGGATCCGCCTCCTTGGCACGCCTTTCCTGTGCAAGTAATACGTTAAAACCGCAGGTCGGATGTTATTGATAACTTCCATTCAGAGGACACTGGCCTCCTTAAAGAAGTGTCAGTGACAAAACATAACTCATACAATAACCTATTTATATAATGGATAGGAGTTTGTCAGAAAGGCTTCTTTTCTGCCACCTAATTCACTTATTGATGTATGGAGGACGCATTGAAAAAGTTATTTTAAATCCCGATGTTGATGTCAATGCTCTGTCTTGGCTTCCCTCCTTTCGTCTGTTTTCAAAAACAATGGGAAATCTAAAATAGTCCATGAAGAAAGACAGTCTCTGCAACTGTGAAACATTAGCATATGACCAATTTGAAATTCGTAACTATCCCTGCTAGCACTAAAATTCTTTTGTTAGTCTTATTTCGGGACTTTGACTTTCAAAGGAAACAAAAGTAAAGAGAAAGCATTGTTTATAAACCAGTAAAAGCAAGAAAAATATTAGAGTAAAAAAGTTTCGGTAGCTAGTAAACAGAGACAGAGAAAATCTTTTTAAAAATGAGTCAGTAAATCCATCTTTGAATTGCAGAGGGAGAAGTTTGCGACATTTTGTGACAGTACGAATTTTAAACGTTCATTTAAAGTAGTGATACCTTATCATTGTCCGATATATATTCTATGTATGTATCTCTCATCGTACGATACCTACTTAATGTATCTCCTAAAGTGCGCGATACCTATTCAAGGGTGCCGTTGACGCGCTATACCGCGTAAACTACGCGGAATAGAAGGGCAGGACTCAGTATAAGAAAAATGGCGTGTCCGGAGGGACCCGCTACTTAGTAAACATGTGCCCTTATGGAGGGACAGGCATATTCCTATATTACGCTATTAGCATAATTTGGGAAGAAAAACTTAAAACACCTGATAATATGATCATTGAAAGGGCCACAACTGTCCGAATCAAAAAATATAATTGATATAGAAAAAAGCATTTTCCTAAAGAAGAATCGTTCTGGTGGTTAAAAGTAATAATATGTTCCTATTTAAAATTTTTAATGTTTTCATTTTCCTTATTTGCGAATGTAATATCAAATAGTTTTATACAATAATTTCTGCCACCCACGTATATATTATAGCTCAAACTAGAACTTTATTCGTTTTTGAAAAAAAAGCTCTAGTTTGAGCTATAATATAAATACGTGGGTGGCAAAAATTATTGTATAATAAATTCCCCCACGAAAAACTCACAAAAATCTCGCCCCGGAGGCTTTTCTGTGTTGACCATTATTTGGCAATTGTGTTATCCCTGTGAAGGGTAATAATATCTTACATCAAATAGTTTTATAGTGTTATGCTGGAAAACTAACTGAAATAAATGTTTCAATAAGGAGAAAAAACGCGTTCTGTTTTTTAGGGATCCGCATTTTTAAATATGGTGGGTCCTTCGGACCCAGTGTTTCTGAGCACCAGGCGACACCCCTGCATATTTATGATTTATCTTCGAAGTAGCTTTCTTAGTCAGTAATCTGAATCACAGAACCAAAGTACATTCGTTGTCATCAGGGGCGTAGAAAACGCAGGGCCAGGGGGAGGGGATCAAATCCCCAATGAATAGCAAAACACATTATTTTCTCCAAGTCCCACACGATCTCCTTTGAAGCCACTTGAGACCCCCAGCCTCCCCCCACCCCCATGCTGTTCAGTGAACCAATCAATGAGCAATTTAGCACACTTCTAAAGTCAGACACTTTTAATATATTTTTAGAAAAACCAATATTTCTAGGTACTTTACTTTATAGAATACTGTGCAAAATTAAAGTGTCTTTAAGTTAAAACTTACGCACGAACTTAAAATTAACCATACCGTACTATCTGTCAATAACGTAGTTCTAATTAACGGTTATTTCTATTTAGCGATGTTTTTCATTTGTTCCTCCCAAGATGTTAACAGGAAAGTTTACTGTATTTAGTATACAGGGTTCCTAGGAAAGTCCAAACGGGCCCAATACCTTTTGAACGAAGATGGCTCTTGCAATGGAAGTCAGGGAATGGTATAATCAAGACCGTAGCCAAGATTTAATTTCGGGGGTTCATAAATTTTTACAGCATGTATCGATACAATTACAGCATGCAAGTCCGTAGCCAAGTCCCATTAAAAATTTAATTTCGGGGGGAACCGGTCCCTAAAATTCCCCCCCTCTGGATGCGGTCATGGGTATAGTAAAATTAATATGTACTATCAGATGAGATTAACAGCCGTGCCCCTGGCGGCAAACTGAGAAAGTTACAAATTCTATCTCGAAAAATATTTAAGACAGGGTAATATTTTTAATTAGAAAGTTGAAGTGCATCCTTTATTTAATAAGGAAAGATGCATGGCTCATACACAATATGTACACGCACTGCCAAAAAAGTGAAGTGTTCCGAAAGTTTCAGTTGATGTTCTCTAGCATTTTAGAAGTTGAATTGAAGTTTTTATAGGAAAGAAACCATGCACTCTATCAAATGATCTCTTTCCCATAAGAACTTCAACTCAATTTTCAAACTGCCAGAAAGAATTAACTGAAAGTGATGCACTGAAACTTTGACAACACCTCAGTTTTTGTCAGAACATGCACAAGTTGTGTATATGCCGTGTATCTTTTTTTGCTAAATATAGGAGGGTCTACTAAACTTTCTAATTGAAAATATTTTCCTACCTTAATTATAGTTCGAGATAAATTTTCAACTTCCTTATTATCGCCGCCACCAGGTGCGCTGCTGTTCTATCTTGCTATCTTGCTATCTATCTATCTTGCTATATATCTTCTTGCTATCTTAGTGTATAGTCATTTTACTATACCAATACCTAACTTTTGGTGCAAGAGCTTTCTTCGTTCAAAAGTTTTTGGCCGCATTCGGACTTTCCTAAGAATCCTGTATATAAATCAGTGGCGGATCCACTGGCAGGGGGGGGGGGGATTAGGGAAATTCCCAATCCATAAAAAATGCAGTGGAAATCGGTTATAAAGAACATCAAGTGTAACAACTAACCGCATATAATGAAAGAATTTTTAAAAATATTTAATTTCCTGTTTTAGTTTATTTTAAATTGCTCGTTAAATCCGGGGTCCAAAAAAACTTGTTCGCTAAAAGCGGTTAAATTGCATTGCGCTTAATCATTATACCAAATAAAATTCATATTTTCCTTGCTATATCCGAAAACTCTCTAAATGCGGGCGCGTTACAAGTGAGTCGTATTGCATTTTACATTTTCTCCCAACTCAAATCCCTCCCGGGATTCACCTTTGATACGGTTTTCGTTTTTGGTCGTAGTTCAACTTTCGAAAAAATGAACTTAGAGCACTTTGCCTTCAAACGCTCTTCGCTCATAGATGCTTGCATAAGGCTGATATTTATTTTTATTTTTCGGTTAAAATGTATAAACGTTTTAAGTTCCTCTTCTTTATGATACTATAATTCAGATTTTCCTAAAATTTATATATATTTTTGTCCGGCTACTCTTTGCTTTTCAAATCTGCTCAACCCACCATCTAAGCGGATGTTAATGATGTTACCCACAAACCTCACTTTATAGACTAACTGCTGAGATTTCCGGAATTGGAAGCCATTTTATTGGCTTCAAATTCCAGAATGGAGTTTCAGATTCCGTTACGGCTGAATTGTGGCTTTGCTAAGATACAATGAAATAACAGTGCAATTTGCATGCCATACTATTATACACGGCGGTACCATTATACATCCGCGGCCCTCTGGCCATTTGCTACCCGACCATATGTTTTATACGGCCCGCGAACTCATGAAAAGATGGAAATTGTTTCAAACAAAAATAACGCCCTCTGCACCCTTTAAGTCTGAAATCGATGTATTTTATTCTGTTCACATTTTGTAATAAATATTTTAAAATGCTAGAGAACTAAAGTAATACGCGGTCCTCCCTCAATTGTGTTTTACTTTAATTTTCCAGCGTAAATGAGCATTAGGGATATTTTATAATTTGCAGTGTAACAGTGATTTTAAAATAAAATTCAGCTTACGACTCACTGAATTTTATTCTAAATAAATCGATAAGAATATCTTCCCAACCATCCAATACAAGCCCTGAAAATGATGTCGCTATTCGGGAGCACTAATACCTAAGCATTCATAGACGTGTTTAGGTATCGGTGCTCCTGAATAGTGACATACGGAGCATCAGAGGCACCAATACGGGAGCATAGACGTGCGTAAAAGGCCATAAGGGAGAGTTATATTCTTTCAATAGGGGAGGGGTTGCAAGACTACAACTCCGTATATTCATATGCATATATACAAAATTTCATTACAATGGGGGGTTACACTACCATAGACCTCACCCTTGTATACGTTGGTGCGTCTTTTTAAGAATGAAGCTGATAAAACCAAAAGTTAAGATCAGAATGAGTGGCCTCCACCTTGAGAAGAATCTTAAGGTGGCAACATCAAAAACAAAACCTGATATAAATGGGCTTGTTAATAAGAAGCAGTGCCAAAAATCTCACTAAAAGGTTTGATTTCGCTTTATATATTATTAGTGGTTAAAAGTGTTTTAAATATTTTTTGCTTCCATATATATTTTCCATTGCAATATATATTGCATTTAGTCCCAGAGGCAGATCCAAAAATTATTTTCGGCTGGGCGCGCAAAACCAATACTTATACTTAAGAAAAATGGCAACAAAAATGGATCCAAGAGGGCGCCCCCTTGCGCCCCTCCTTTGTTCAGTCTTAGTATTGCTGGTACAGTAGTGCAAACCATCAGCCAATAAGAATAAAAAAAAAAATGGCCATTAGACTAGACTGAAAAATGTTGAAGACCTTTGGGCAAAACCATTGTTGTTAAAATATTACTGGTTATGTAATATTTAATTTGCTTTCTCGTTTGTGACTGCGTGAAATGATGGTTTGATTTAACGTGATTTTATGTGAAAATAAAAAACTTGGTTGAGAATGAAAAAGATCTTGCAAGAAAGACGTTCGTTAACTTTCAATGGATATATTTGATTTCTGGTTTATGTTTTGATTTTGCAGTGATTAAATCTTTTTGTTAATTATATCATCTGTTCTTTGACCTTCGTAATTCTCGTCACAAGGGGTGAATTACTTGGTAAAGTATATTTAACTCGACCTTTAGCCAAAACGCAACCCCAACTAGCCATTTATCCTCGCGATCTTATTGGCTACATATTCGGCTTATCGTAACATAGGATTTACTACCAAAGACCAACAACCACAAACTGGAGAACTGGACGCGATCATTATTCAACGTTACTAATATGCCGAATCTGAAATTCAATGGCGCTCTCACTAACGTAGACGGAAATAAATTGAACGCACAGCATCCAACAAACTTCGAAATGCACAGAGTTTCGGTAAAACCACCCAATTTTTGGAGACACAAACCAAAATTATGGTTTTTACAATTAGAAGCCCAATTCGTACTTGGTGGTATCACTGCGGATCAAACGAAGTTCAACATTACTCTTTCTGGCCTAGATGAAAATGTCCTAGATTTCATAGATGATGTGTTAACGAGCCTTCTAACGACAGACAAATAGGAAGCTTTGAAATCTGTCTTACTTTTACGCCTATCGGACTTTGAAGTCTGTCTTACTTTTACGCCTATCGGACTTTGAAGAAATTCGTCTAAAGAAACTTCTCAGTTCATTGAATCTCGGAGACCAACGTCCTTCCGATTTACTTAGAAAAATGGCAAGTCTTGCTGGTTCTCTTTTTCCTGAAGAATTACTTAGAACCTTGTGGATGCAGAGATTACCCAGTCAAGTTCAAACGATCCTGTCTGTATGTAAAAACTCTTTAAGCGGATTAGCTGATTTAACTGATAAAATTATTGACGTTTATGACAACAAATTTGCTGAGATTAACTCGCTCGACAACTTTGTTTCTACCGACGAAAAGTCATCTTTATTTTCCCGTTTAGCCAATTTGGAAAAGTTAATTGAAGATTTAGATCATCGCGTACGTAACAAATTTTCTAAGAGCGTCTCTAGAAGTAGGCAATGCCGACGATCTCCTGAATGTAAAAAATTTTATATTAAAAATTTCTGTTGGCATCATGCTAAGTTTGCTGATAAAGCAACTAGGTGCATTTCTCCTTGTAACTACAATACTAATGAAGCATTGTCGGGAAACGAGTAACCGGATCGGAACCTGAGGCAATCGGTTCCGGAGCTCATTCCCGCCTCTTCTTAGTTGATAAAATATCTAAGACTTCATTTTTGATAGATACCGGTGCTGACCTCTCTGTTTATCCTCGTAGTCAATTTAAAAGACTTACAAAATCCAATCTCAAACTGTTTGACGCCGATTCTTCAGAAATTTGCACCTTTGGCACAAAAGTTTTAAAATTGGATTTCGAATCAAAGAAATTTTTAACTGGTCTTTCATTATTGGCGATGTTGATAAAGCTATATTAGAAGATGGCTTTCTTCGACACTTTAATTTATTAGTCGATGTTAAAAACAAGAAGCTAATTCATCCATACAATTCATTTTCCTCTCCTTGTAAAACCATTTTTGATTCAACTTTCGTTACAACAATTAACTCTCGTGAATTTTCACCTGATATATATAAGTTATTAATGGAGTTTAAGGAGATTACAATTCAAAATTTCGATTCTGTCAAAGTAAAAAACAAAACTGAACATCGAATTGAAACAATCGGTGTACCCATTTCTTGTAAAGAAAGAAGGTCATCACCGGAAATGTTAAAGATAGCTAAAGCGGAATTTGACCTTATGGTCCAACAAAAAATATGTAGACTTTCAAATAGTTCGTGGTCCAACACGTTACGTGTAGTATGTAAACGGAAAGGCTCATTTCGCCCTTGCGGAGATTATCGTACTTTAAATGCACGAACTAAAGCCAAAAAATATCCAATTTCTAACATACAAGATTTCACTTATGGTCTTGAAGGTTGTACAATATTTACGACTTTGCATTTAGTTCGGGCACACCTGCAAATACCTGTTGCTGAACAAGATATCGAAAAAACCGCAGTAATAACTCCTTTCGGACTTTTCGAATTCATGAAAATGAACTTCAGCTTATGTAATGCAGCAGCCACGATGCAACGCTATGTTAACTCAGCAGTTAGAGATCTACTCTTCTGTTTTCCTTATATCGATGACTAGTTAATCGCATCTAAAATATGAAAGAACATCTTGTTCATTTAAAAGGAGTTTTCTCTCGTCGTTTACCTCAATACGGTTTGGTGTTAGAGATTTCTAAATGAAAATTCGCACAAAAAGAAATCTTGTTTTTAGGTCATCGGATATCTTCCGCCGGATTTTTTGACAAAGTTAAAGCCATCAGAGATTTTACTAGACCTGAACAAAAGGATTGCGAAGATTTTTAGGAATGCTGAATTTTATAGAAAATTTTTACCTCACGCTGCACATCACCAAAGTGTTCTAAGCAACTTCCTGTCAGGAAATAAAAAAGATAATATAATTTTAAAATGGGATGAATCTACGATTGATGCCTTCAATGTATGCGAGAGTCAACTTTGCGAAAATACAATATTGGCTTTTCCAAAGCAGAATGCAAAAATCTCTGTTATGTCTGACGTTTCAGATCATGCTATGGAAGCTGTTTTACAGCAATACACTAACGATTTTTGGCAACCACTTAGTTTTTTTCTCAGCTAATCTGGATTCTACTCAACAGCGTTATAGCGCTTTTGATCGTGAAATGCTAGCCGCATATTCAGCTATAAGATTCTTTAGGTATCACCTTGAAACCTGCGAATTTACACTATTCACCGATCATAAACCATTAGTTACATACGCTTTCAAACAAAACCCAGACAAAGCAACGCCAAGACAATTACGTCATCTTGATTTTATTTGACAATTTACTACTGACATTCGTTACGTTCCTGTGAAAGATAACATTATTGCGGACGTTTTATCAAGGATTGAAGTGAAACTTAACACTTGCGAAGATAAAAGGATATTGGGTAGTATGATGTTTGGTTTTGAAAAGTTTGTTAAAGGCAATAATCTTCTTGGTAGTAGTGGACAAATTGTAATTGTAGAGCTTATAGGTGGTAGAACTTCTAAGTTCTTGATATATAGTGAATCAAAATTAGAAAAAATTTCAGTTCAAAACAATTCTATTCACTATCTGAACATAGATATTAAAATCACTGATAAGAATAAATTAACAAGCATCATTTACGACAAAAAGATGGACTTCACCTTCCAAGTTAACCACCTCTCTAAATGCAGCTCTAATATTTCTAACGTCGTCTTCAGAAATATCATTATTACCATGGGAACTAGAATATCAAGAATCTGTGATACTATGAATAATATAATTAATAGTCTTCAACAATTCACTATTCTCTTAATTAATAACGGATTTCCAAAATCGTTCTACAATAGATAAATTCAGAAAATTCTCATCTATATTGCTAAACAAAAAATGTTTAGCATATGCATAAAGTATTTTCATGTATAAATGTTTTTTCTTCACGCCACCATCATACATACTACGCCAAAAGGCTACCAAGCTATAACCCTGTACAGAGACGCTTCAGCTGGAGCATTCAATACGAAACTAAACAAGTCGCCATCTTAGCCTGGATTGCTTATATCCTTTAATGTTATAATGTGTAACCAAGCAGGGTCTATGGAAAATTTTCCTTATTACGTAAGTACCATTCACTATACATGCCATTACTGCATTAACACTAAAAAAAATTATTTATGTAAGGGCAATAAGATGCGTGGACTTAGCTTCGGAAAGCATTCCTTTTAAAAACTTTTTTTTTTAAATATTCGGCTCTGTTTCCACTATTTGAGCATAAACCATTTTCGAAAAGCGTTTGTATATTTATATTCTTTTTTACACCTCTACATATTTCTATTTTGCATGTATCAAATGTATCTACGTATGATTTTCTATTTTATTGATTTTACATTTAATGTCCCTATATTGTACATATTAGTGTTTATACTGTAATATTATTTGGATTTGTACGTTCTGTTTTTTGGCGCCTTTGGGCCTTGGGATCTCGCTGAATACATCTGGCTTATCTGATTTACTTGTATTTTGCAACATACCTCCAGAAAAGGCGCCAAGCATGTAGTCCTAGAAAAGGTCCCAGACGACAGTTCTGGGGCTGTATGCTTATATTACGTCATATTTATATGTGTGTGTATATATATATTTGCATGTTTATATTTATATGTATGTTTATAATTGTATATATATATATGTCTATGTTTGAATATTGTATTTTCTATTAATCTTTTCTCTTACCTTAATTCTATTCAACCTTTTTCATCTAACTTCCCCTTTTTTTTTTTTACATGTACTATTCATCTTATATATGCTTTTTCTATTTTGCACCATATATACATATGTAATTATACATACCGTATTGTTATTTTATCCTATTCTTGTGATAATTGAACAGAATGGAAATAAATGAAATATTGATATTCGAACACATATTTTAGAGTAGTGGAAGTATTATAATAGCGTTTATTAATAATAGTTATTATTATTGGTAGTAGTAGCATATAGTAGTGTGAAAGTTGTACGAGCATAGATGTCGATTGAAGCAAGACAATTTTAGAAAATATTGCTTATTTTTGTCTTTCAGAATCAGTTGAAAGGCAAAAAGTTAATTAAAGATAATTTGATCTCTCAATGCATTAATTTCCTAATCATTAATTATAATTGTCTATTTCTTGCAGGGAATGCATTAATTTCCTAATCATCAATCATAATTGACAATTTCTTATCAAGAAGGAAAATCTTCCAACCTGTTGATCGGGTTTGATAACCCTATGGGCCCCTGCGATAATTTCGCCTGGCTTCCGTATCGGTGCATCGATTCCTACCGGGTATATCGATACTATCTTTCCGTAATCCGACTTTTAGGACCGATTAAATTGTCCAGTTAGGAATGATTTACGGCCTTGATAAACGATTTTACTACGATTAAGGAAACGACAGATCGACATAGGAAAAGATACGACCCTCCTCCCTCCAAAGCCTAAAGACAAAATGATAAGTAAGGCTATACACAATCCTTTTATTATCTTATCTTACAGCCGGAAGATCCTTATCACGACATCAGTAACTATTTTTACAAGGCCATGTTGCTTCACTTACATGGTATAGTTGGCCATCTTATACACAAACCGTTCAAAGAGTAGATGGAATCCATTGTTCTCTTAACCCTCCCAACAATGATTGACATCTCGTGCCTGATTTATTTCACCGGAAAATTTAATTCTACTCATTTTCGAAGCTTTCGTTAATTAGCTATTGCATAATTGTTAACTTATTAGGTCAGAAACCTGCAACCTCGGGACACGGTTCAGACAATAGCGCAATCTATTTTAATTCCCATAATCTGAGCTTCATTCTCTTAACTGGCTTCGAAATCTAGTAGAAGGTTATAACCTCATCCCTGCGTAACATTCACCTGCAATTCTTGTTTTTTTAGGGGCTATATTGTTTCCATGTGGGCTAAGCTAGCCCCAGCCCCCCTCTCAATTATACCAATAGTTTTATAATTAACAAAAAGTAAGCATTTAAGGTAGCAGGAATAGAAGAATTAGCAGGCAAAGTAGTAGGACTATTAACATTAACAGAATTAACTGTAGAACTATTAGTAATAAAAAAGAGAAATAATAGTGGATTGAAAAACGGCATGGGTTCCACGATGCCGTTCAGAGTCGAACCCAGGAAACGGCACGAGTTTCACGATGCTGTTCGAAGTCGAACTCAGGAAACGGCACGAGTTCCACGATGCCGTTTGGAGTCGAACTCGGGGAAAAGACACGAGTTCGACTATGCTGTTCGGAGTCGAATCCATGTTAAGGAACGGCACAACAGATCAAAGCATTACCACTACATCACGGAACAGCAATGGGGCCAAGATTTTCCCCGAGGGATCCGAACCTTTTAAGAGTTAGGAAACCAGCCCCCGGACTATAGTAAGCAACAATAGCGACCCCTGGCGAAATTTAAGTGAAGTTGCGTGAAGCTGATTCACCAAGACACATTAATTTATGGTCTGTACTCGTTAAGAAACCGGTTTTTACCTCATTCAGTAAATAAGAAAGAAATTTATAGTAACCTTGGATTTTTGTGAATTGGCTTCACGCAGCTTCACTTAAATCTCGCTACGGGCCGCCACTGGCAAGCAGATGATTGGTTGGTTGGTTGTAGTTTTATGGCGCAAGGACAGCGAGGATCATTCTGCGCCAAATGAGGTGAGAGAGCATGCACACGGTTTTAAATTAAAGCTAAAATGATAAAAACATGTTAAGAGTAATGTATTAAATATGCCAAACGAAACGATATAAAAAAAATCGTATGAGATGGAAAAAGCCAATATTAGATAGAAAGTTAAAAATGATTTCCATGGTTAAAACAGTGACATAAAATATCGCGAAGGGTAAAATTATTTTGGTTAAAAGCTGGTGGACATTTTTGGCTAAAATTTATACAAGTGGTTAAAATGTGTAAATCATTTAATGGTTCACCACATGTGGCACACATCGGGGCATCTTCTCCCTTTAAAAGATGTTGATGGGAGAAACGCGTGTGCCCGATGCGAAGTCTAGCCCGGCTGACCTCTTTACGACGGTTACTCCTGTAGCTAGTATACTGCCACATCTCAATACGAGGTTTAATGAGGTGAAGTTTATTAAAAACTTGCTCGTTCCATTCCAACTGCCATTTTTTGTACAGATGGGATGAGACATGATGGTCATACACTCAGGTTCTGCAGTTGCTGTTTACGCAGCGATACTAACGTGGCCTGAAACGCAACAGAATTTCACAATACACTGCACGTTATTTATATCCACAAGCATCAACGTGGAGTTCTCAAAATTATTGGGGACTCAACCACATATTATGTACGTTTATACATTACAGTATATGTAAAATCGCAATTTATTTCAGATTATTGGGGGGTTCGGGCCTCAAGGAACCATATAACTCTGCTCCTAGGTTCACAAGTTGTTTGTGAACTCTGCGGATTTCACTGTGGTGACAAGCTGAAAAACCGTAATGTTTTTTCTCTCTTTGGCAGTCGAAACCAGTTTGATCACAAGCCAGAAGAGCGCCTTACTCCTGGTCACTGCAGGCTTATTTAAAAGAGAATGAAATAGAACAAAGAAATGCAATACGTTCTAGGAATTGCCATGTTGACAAACATAAGGCCTTGTGGCCTTAGGTTGTGGTGGTTCCGGCTGGTGAATTACCTACCAATCATTACGTTGAAGCTTAATGCAGGTACGAATGCAAATATCATCACTTCTAACCCATCATTAAAAATAGACTATCATTCTGATAATCTTAATTAGTAAAAGCAAGTCATTCGTCAATGTAACCTATACTCGCACCACGTTTAGGCATGCTCTTGACACTTTTTTCTCAGAATGACTGAAATCCCTGATAGGTATGTGTATAATTTGTGACCAGCAGCAGATTGCTGATTTTGCCGCCCGTAAACTGACATGTTTTGCCACCTGCAGATTGACATACTTTGCCACCTAATCTTATCAAACATAACTAGAGACATAACGAAGATTCTTGTGCTTTTGTCAAGTTTTTAATTTGCTGCCCCTAACGATTATGTCAATTTCGTAAGTATTCATGAATTTGGTGCCTTTTGAGCCTCTCTAAAAGCTACACCTATGGCAACTACTCCGCCAATACCTTTACGCCTCCTGAATATAATAATTCAAATTTATAATTTTAATTGGTCCCCAAAAAATTCAGCCCGTCTTTGCGAACTTCTCGACAGTCAACTTTTCGTCGAAAATTTGCCACCATAGGCTTCGGCCCACTTATTCTACTGGCGAATCCGCCATTGCTTATAACGGCCACCTGCAAGACAACCTAATGGCCTACTATAGGCAGTTTTGTAGGTATAACCTTATACACAGAAGATAGTAGGTGTACTCAATATGACTATTTTGCTTATAAATTTTAATGGTATTTAAAAAGAAATAGGTGTCATAAGTTTTAAAAGAGTAATTTTTAGTCTATGAGAAGTTCTAATTTTTAGCGAAACGCCTTCTCGCCACCCAATTTTCCTCACAGTTTATCAAATGATGCTTTAACATTTTGCTACTGTACCCTTTCTTTTTATGTTTGAATAATACTTTTATCATTTTAAAAATAATTACTTTCGAATTTTTCATTATAATATACAACTAATATTAATAATATATAACCACATTAATAATTATAACCAATGCTACATTTTATAACAATATTAATAATTATAACTAATGTTAATATTTATAAATAATATTAATAATTATAACTAATGTTAATATTTATAAATAATATTAATAATTATAACTAATGTTAATATTTATAATTAATATTAATAATTATATCCATCAAAAATAATATTTCATAATCAATAATAACAATCATAATCTAATAATATTAATAATTATAAATATTTATAATGCCTCAATTTTACTTTTTCTTCTCTATGGAAAAAAAAAGGTTAAGGCCAGTTAATTCGAAATTGTCGAATTAACCGACCAGTGTTCCGGTCACGTCATGTTCATTAACATAGAGTATATTCTATTTAAAACGAACAGGACATGTGGCAAACAAATACAATTGAACTTCGATTATCCGAAATGAAGGGGGCATACCAAATTTCAGATAATTCGGAAATGTAAGTTTCATTGTAAAAGCGCAAAAAAATTACAACATTTTTATCCAGAAACATGTTTAACCCGCGAGCAGGCGTGCGGGGTGTTTCACATCCCACAACTTACAATATGTTAAAAGAACCGTCCACCCTTGCTTCTGAAACTGGCCAAACTCTTTCCTGTTGCCTTCAAAGTCACAATCTTTTGGGGTAGGGTGACAAAGAGAAAATTCCACTTATTGTTCCCTGTAAAATTGGACGTTTTTAATGAAATAATGCTATATAATCAGATGGGGTGCAAATCACCCCGCGCGCGTTCTCGCGTTCCTCTAATCCAAGCACCTGCTCGCGAGTTAATTACACTGAAACTAAACTAGTACAGTGATAGTGAAAACCTTCTCAAAGTATATATTAATCAAGACATTAACTTCTTTAGAAATGGGAACATGCACGCGCTTTTCTCTAATTGGTCAGTTGCATATAAAGCGCTCTACATATTCCACTAATGGTGTTAACCTAGGGGAGGATTGGGGCGTTAGCCAACCGGTCCTTGGGTCGGTGCGCCCTCCGGCAATCCAAGATATGCCCCCTTTGAGAGGACCCAGTCCGCCCCTGTCCTTGTGTATATCCGATATACGCAAAGTATAAATATTTGTATCATTCTCTTTGAAGGCCAGAGTCCGCAAAAACAAATATAAACGCTTTTGCCGAAAACACTGAAAGAGTGTCTACTAAAAATATTATGATAATAACAATAGAAAATAAAGGCGGCAGGTCATTTCGGTTAAGCAGAATACGAATAACCGGGGCTTTACGATATTCAATTTTTCGAATGAAGTAGATGAAAACTAAACCCCTCTATCTTCGTGTGTTCAATCCCTTTTCAGCAATGGCTATACTGCAAAGTAAATCTAAGATTTTAATATATATGTGTGTTCCCTGCGGTGGCGCAGTGTGGTAACGCGTTCGCCTAGTACGCCGTTAATCCGGGTTCGACTCCCAACAGTGTACAAAGAACGCTTACTCAGAGATCTCATAAAAAGATCGCACTGCTCACTGTAGTCCGGGGTTTGGTTCCCTAGGCCATAAGAGGTTCGGATTCCTCGGAAAACAGTAGGTCCCGGCGCAGCATGACCATTGTAGTCTTTGAGCCATAAAACAAACAAACAAACAAATATATATGTGTTCCAAGCACTTCATCTCCATATTCCTTCAACCTATTTTCTACTACCGCTTGTCTCAGTCTCATCTAATGGCTTTTTTCGATGGTCTTTTTAACATCTTCTTTAGAAAGCTCGAGTTTTGGCTTGTCCGTCCTTCACGGAATATTATTTGACCGCTGCTATTGTCATTTCTTTTTTTTTTAACTTCATAAATGCCACCATTAAGCTTTATTTGCTTTTTCACACAAATGTTGCTTTTTCTGTCTTCCCTATTTATTCCAATTTAACATCACATCATTTTCCTTGGAGTTGCTCAAGATTTCTGTATTGCTTCTGTTTTAACTTAAAGCAGGACGATTTTGCGAATCGCTAGGTCGACCGAATGTTTACAGCGAATGCTTGCATCGGATGTTTACAGCGCTGAATTGCTAATGCCGAAATTAACAAGAACTAATGTAATTATTCCAGTAATGGAAGGCTATGGTGGTGGGGGTTATCATCGCTCTTTCCTATATCTTCACAAAACGACACAGTTGCAATCCCCACCTATGAGCCTAATAACTGAAACCGACCCTCTCTAGGACTTTCTACTCATTAGAGAAAAAATCTTTAAATATATTTAAAAACTACAACATGGTAGCGTGCAGAGATAAATGCGATCTTTCCAATCAGTAGCTTGAGATTAAAATTGGCTACCGAGAAGCCAATTGGACAGCTTCTGGAAAATTCTGTGAGCCGTGAAAACATCCCTCCAAAAAATTTTCATTTATCCGTCCTGTAACTAAATTCCGCGAATAACACCATCCACCAACCCTTACCTTTTTATATTCAGTATTTTACAATCAGGTGGGTGTACTTGTTTTCTTGTTGCATATAAATTTCCCAAATAACGCATCTGAGGTTTCCAGGAAGCTTGACCTAAATGTTTATCTCTTAGTAGTTCAATCATTCTTATCTCCCGTCTGCATCTCCTCGTATTTCTTCATGACAGTAATTAAAATAGACAGTCACGGCACCAAAAAGGGAAAAAATGTTCTATCTTCAGAAAATTGATCAGTAGTTCAATCTATCTTAAATTCTGTTCCATTTTAGTGGCAGAAAGGTAGTTATGTTTTGTTGTAGACAATATTCAATAAGTCAAGCTTTGTTCTGCGTTAAAATGTTAACTGGAATGAAGTTAATTGTATATAGTGTTGTTCTATTGTATTGTTGTATTATATATTAGAGCTGAAATAAAGGTGGTTCAATACGCTCTGTATGGATGCTTGACTATTTCAATGCTTTCTTTTGTTGAGTGGTTTTCTGTTGCATACGTTTCCATTTCAGACTGGGGAACCTGGAATGCTCAGCAGCCTTATGATCAATTCATCATTATGGTCATCAGCATTTATTGTTATCATCAGCAGAATCATTATCATCATAAACTACTTATTCTGCAAATGAATTGATCTTCAAAATGGAATGACCAGAATGTTAGACAAAAAGGAACATTTTTTGAATCTTGCTTTTAAAGAAATGGCTTTTTCGTAATCATTCAAAACTCAAATTTTAGAGAATAACTCGAAATGAAAGTAATTCTTTCCGTGTAATGTTTCATTAGATTTTGTATTTATTATGCATAAAATTACCGTATGCCTTTTTCGTTTCTCATATTTTTTAACATCTTACCTATGGTATCTTATAAAAAGCATATTTTGTAGTCTACAGAAATACTTTACGCCATATTACTTTAGTTTCTTAAAAGTTATAATATTTGCAAGCTTTCTTCAAGGTGACTTCAAGACAAGTGGTATATTTTAGGTTATCTTCAAGATCTCTGAGATATCTTATAATTTTTCTTAAGAAATACTGAAGTCTCGAAACACAAATCGAAAATTTTCTCAACATCTTGAAGTATACCTATTTCATGTAATAACTAAGACAATGAAGTTCAAAAAATCTTTTAAGTTGAAGATAACAATTGCATTTCTGATAATTTTGAGGCATTAAACAAGGAAATTATGTGTGATATTTCATAATATCCAGTTAGCTTCCTCAATTACTACTTCATTATACT
The DNA here is from genome assembly GCA_006491805.2 of Dysdera silvatica. Lineage (NCBI taxonomy): Eukaryota > Metazoa > Arthropoda > Arachnida > Araneae > Dysderidae > Dysdera > Dysdera silvatica. The sequence continues at coordinate 24,636,462 of QLNU02015359.1, read as the reverse complement.
TATTATGAACCAATTTCTACAAATATGTATAATTTCTTCAAATTCCATCATGCGCTGCAAAAAGTTCTACGTGATTACTGAAATTTTCTTGGAAAATTTTGAAAATGGCTAATTTATGGTCGAAAAATTTCAACTTTCTTTATAGATTTTAAATAGATTGATCCAATAAGAATACGATCAAAGGAAAACTCTAAAATAATTCAACCAAACATCATATTATTGCACTATTTTTGAAAAGTTTTCTGGAAACAAAGTTAATAGCAGTCAAAAAATATATAAAGCTACAATAAACTGCTTCCAAAAAATTTACAAATCCAACTGCATATGAAAAAATAAACAAAAGATCAATTAAAGAAATATATTAATAAGGATGGTTTCATTCATTTAGTTTTGACGTTAATTAAGCATGGCATAAAGCTTGGAAATGATTATACTATAATTTTTGCCACCCACGTATTAATTACAGCTCAAACTAGAGCTTGTGTAATTTTGGAGAAAAAGAGACGCTTTCCCCATCCTGGATTCGAACCAGGGTCCCTCCGTTTAGCCCGGAGTGTCTTGGACCGCTAGACGAATGAGGACAGGAAACAACGCTCTCTTTCTCCGTATGTAAAGATGTTAAGGTATTATTACCCTCCGCAGGGATAACACAATTGCCAAATATGGTCAACACAAGAAAGCCTCCGGGGCGAGAATTTTGTGAGTTTTCGTGGGGGAAATTTATTATACTATAATTTTTGCCACCCACGTATTAATTACAGCTCAAACTAGAGCTTATGTAATTTTGGAGAAAAAGAGACGCTTTCCCCATCCTGGATTCGAACCAGGGTCCCTCTGATATTAAAGCCACTCATGTATCATACGCACAGGTAAAGCATCACCAGTGGATAAAGGACGTTTAATTCATCTAAGAGCTTGAAAATATTTTACTCTTTAAAGAACATGAATTTTTCGATAAAGAAAGTTTTAAAAATATATTTTTTCATAACAAGTTACAACTTCAAGTTTTATATATACAAATAATCATTATGCTTCATAAGTAAACAACAATAATAAATATGTAAATAAACAAAATACATTCCTCACAAGTTTACGTGGGCCCCAAACACCATCTTTAAAGTTTTCAGAATTTTATGAAGCCCTGTACATATTCTTATTGATCAGAAAACTTTTCTTGAAAACCATATTCTCCAGAAAAACAACTTGAAAACTTGATTTTCCCAATTTCTTGCGTCACAACGGATGTCTGATCAAGGAACTATTTAAAATATTAGGTCCGCTTAATTAACTATTCATTACTTTTTTCTTCCAGTTAAACCTGAGGCAGGTGTTCTACATTTAACTACGTTTCTTTTTATGTGTTATTACCTATCCCTTTTTATTCCTATTTATTTTCAATGACCAGCAGTGATGCTTGAAGTCGCAAATGGCCAGTCGCAAATGGCCAAAAGGCATTTGCACGTGGGAAGTTTGATTAGAAGAGCTTATAAATATTTAATTCTTTGAAATAATCTGGAATGCACTGGAGAATCTAAGAGGGGGGGGAGCGATTCGGCGATCGCCCCTTCCCCTTGAACCATGGTTATATCACGGAAAATGAAATGAAAAGTACCGAACACTTAGTTTAAACTAGGAATCGGAAACAAATCACCCTTGCTTGATAGATCTTTGTATCTACGAACGCTAGAGTAGATTGTTTACTTCAGTACAAATATTCACCCTACAGTAAAACGCATTTTACAAAAATCATACGAGAATTTAATATGTTTAAAATATATACAGGGTGTTCGTGAACTATTTTGATAAAGTAAGAGGGCAATAGAACGAGCATCAAGACGAACAATATTCGCCACAGAACCTAGTGTCACAAACCACTCACAGCGCCAGTTTTAAAATCATCCAGCATTCACAAAGTGTGACAACCAATGTATGAGAAGCGCAAGATAAAACTCAGTGAGCGAATCAAGTGCATAGATGATTAGGACATCGCATTTTGCCCCTCTCGTGCACTGGTTGTCACTATTTGTGCATGCTGGACCATTTTAGAACTGGCGCTGTGAGTGGTTTGCGACCCTAGATTCTATGGCAAATATTGTTCGGTACCATCAATTAACGTAACATTTTGTGAAAACATTTCACGAACACCCTGTATACTTACGTAATTAACACCGTGATAAAATTGGAAAATAAACGATAGTGAATCGTGACATAATATTTTCTACATATTGTACATCGCTGGCTACTAATATTGCAAAACCCGGAAAAAAATAGTAAAGAAACAATAATGAAAAAATATGTACAGTATGTTTCATCATAAAATCGTGCTACAGTGACCTTATTTTTTGAAAACTTTACCACGTTTACATTCCTTTGGTTATTTCAATCCAAATAAATGGCTCTCCAATTTTAAAGCAAACATTTTACTCAAGGTATTTGTATTGAAAATATATTTTTTGATCAATCATGAAGTTCATGAAAGCGCTAGGAAATTCAATTCTAACATGTTTGGCATGACAGCGCTCATACAGAAATATCGTTACACTTTTGACTCATCTATTTCTTAAAATTTGTCCCGCATCCGGGATGTGGTCAGACAAAACACGACCCAATTTCTGAAGTTTATCTTCCAACAAATATATCCCCACAACCCTTAGTTACAATTATTCTTATCCATCCAATTTTTTTAACGATTTCCTCGTTTTAGGGCACTTTAATCAAAACTGTTTCTGTCCACTTTGACTGATTGCTGTATTTCTAGAACATTCACTGTAATTCCTGAAAAAATCGCACGATAATGCGAACAGGCTGTTTAATCAATTCGACCGTCCCCAATTTAACGTCTGATGTCGTGGGAACAAAAGCAAAATGATGAATCTGCTTTTGAAAAATGCAAATTTTATATCGTATTCATTGTGTCTAAGCACGAAGCATAAACTTGTTTTCAATTTTAAATATGATGTTCGTGTGCTAATGTACAAAATTTAACATAATATATATATATATATATATCATCATATTCAACCATTATTGTACCGTTAACCTGTGATCGAGCCTCGACGGTGCCAAAATAGAATGCTTACCGGCAAATTGCTCACTGTAGTCTGGGGAGGAAAGGGTTTCCCTTGCTCACTGTAATCCGGGGGTGGATTTCCTAGGTCTTAAGAGGTTCAGGTTCTTCGGGAAACTATAGGCCTGACCTTTGCTGTCCTTGCGCCTTAAGATCAACCGATTATGTTAATTAATCGATTTCACACTCCTTTGAAAGACTAATATATCGATGGTAACAATCGCTTCCAAGCTGCTAAGGGTGATTTCAATAATAAACGTTCCAGGTCCTTACACCATACGTGTAACCATACGGTCCTTACACCATATGTTCCGTATCCTTACACCATAAATCTTGAGCGAACTAAATTGCTTTGCAACCTTAGCATATATTATGAAATGTCCAAATTAAAACAGAAAATTTATTATAAGATTAAACACTCACACCAAAATGTTTCATGTCCCAGTCATTAAAAAATGCTTGAACTGTGATAGTGCTCGATTATATGTGTGTGGAACCAGAGGCTGACTGGGCCGGTGCGTCCTCATGGGGGATAAGGCTCGTGAATCCTCATGGGGGATAAAACTCGTGAGCCCTCATGGGGGATAAAACTCGTGCCTCCAAATGGACAAGCAGTTGCACTCTCCGAAAGTTCAAGGTACGCTCCCTTTGAGAGTACTCAGTCAGCCACTAAGTAGAATTGGAAATAAAAGCATCAGCTCTTAAAAGAATGAGTAGGAAAAATAGAGCCTTTAAATCTACCTGAATCATAATCTGCTGAAGTTTATTACGCTCATTACTGGACTATGGGAAGATATTATTACCTCGTAAACCACATTCACTTAATTGCCACTCATTTATAACTTTCTATGTTTCCTGGTAGGGAGAAATGCTCTTGTCAATCAATCCAAAAAAGATTAGTGCAGATTTTCAGCTTCAGTAGTTTTCACTTGTTCAAATGGTTCTTCAAGTACGGGTGGGAAGAAGAAGAAAAAAGAACATCGTACATTTGCTACATGATGGAAATATGTATGAAAACCAGCTGATGTAGTTAAACACTAACTTGATGAAGAGCCCCGAGAATAAATTCAAGCAAAGTTTAGTCATATTAATAAAACCTACATATATTAATCTGAAAAAGAACGTTGCATCATGGGTAACTCATTTTGTCCTTAAATAGAAAAAGATAACAAAACTTTGAACTGAATATTTTCGGAGAATTTTATTATAAATATTCGTATTTCTATTAATGATAATCTAAAATTTCAATTTCAGGTAAATATTTTCAGTAATGGAACGTGCAAAATTTACATGCATGCTTGCTTAAGTAGACATTTAATAGCATAATGCCATTTTAAGAAGCACTCTTTTAATCATATTTCTCAATGTATCTTAACATTCAAACAAAGAGGATATGACCTTATCTCCAAATGACTATGCTTTCGAATATCAAGAGAAATGTAAAATTTGACGAGTCCAAAAAAAGAAAATATAATAAGCAGTCTTCGAAACCAGAAATAAGTAGTTCTGCTTCTCTGACTCCGAGCGTAATCACACAAGCATATGATCGAAGAACTGTTACACCGGAAACGAGAGTAATGCCTTATTTTTAGAATTCTCACGGTCCTGAAGGCAATACAGAAATTGGCAATGTCTTCTTTGAGATATGTCAACTTTACATGACATGGTCGTTCCCAGGATGCTTGCTATATGGTTTCTAGAACTCTAGAGCAATGAGCTAAAATGGTTTTATAGTTATGGTATTTTGTGTTAAACTAACCGTGGTCTTTCCATTTGAAACTGTTTTATTTCGACGTTCAAACACGAAGGATGTTTACCGATGAAATTATTTTAAATGAACGCTATTTACTGATGCAAATGCAATGCATTATTATGCTATTTGTCACGATGTCGAATAGTTTTCTGTTTGTTTTGCCAATTCTATAGCTACGCGAAATTTTTCTGTTAAATAAGAGACCTAGAAAATTACCGTCCATACTTATAAAAGTATGCGGGTGGAGGCATGGATTGGATATTCCAATTTCACCTAAAAGTTCATTTAAAGTAGGATTCGAATCGCGATATATGTATCCAAACGTCATTGTTTGCCTCTGTGCTCTGACAAATTCAAATTTTATTTGAGCGAAACGGCAGATTTAACTGCTAAGTGAACATAGCGCGAGCTTTTTTTTCCCCCATAAATGGACGCTACAGATTTACCCCATGCTTAGGTAGGGGATATCTCACTTTACATGACGTCACTGGTGCATTTGGGATGAGACCAGCTACTTGCCCTGAGCTCCGAATCATTCGTTATACGTCCACACACAACCATGGGGAGCTCATGTGAGTATTTCTAGGGGAGGGGAGGGGCTGAGAAAAATTGAGTGCTTCTAAGAGAACTGAGAAAGATTACCCCCTCCTTCTCAAAGCTGTAGAGAATTTTAGTGAATGTACAAGATACCAAAACGCTACAAAAATAATTGATATTGCTTGACAATTAGTAATGAGCTAAAAAGTACCTTATTTTAAAATGTGACTGTAAAACTTTTGAAAGTAAATGCATAGCAGGTTCGGGCAAATCAAATTTTTAAAAGGCTGTGGGGCTCGAGCCCACTCCCCCCCCCCATAAGTGCACCCTCGCACAAAAGCAGGCTTATTATGTGCAATTAGCCTAGTGAGACCGACAGTGGAGGTCGAGGAGAATTCAGGTGTAAATGGTAATATTCTGGATTCACTGATTACGAAAACTAACGTGCATGCATAATTTCGTTTGCATAAATTAGGCCTTTTTTGTATTTATATTTTAAGGAAACGAGGGAAAAGAAAAACATGTTATTATATCGATCCTTCATTGAATTAAGATTTACTTAAAATAATAAAATACGCATTTGTACTTCCAAGAATTTTTAAAAAAAATTATTTATGGTATAAAATTTCCATTTATAACATACAAATTATAAAATTTATATTAAAAACAATTCTTAGTCTTTGTTCGCCAAAATTAACAATTATTTCCTAATAATTAATAATATCTAGAGCAGCGGTACCCAACCTTTCATTGCCCCAGCCATAAATAGCCATTTGTATGTAACCCGCGACCCAACTCTAGGGTGGGAACATCGAATTTTTTATATCATATTTCAACGATTTAATCGATATGTCGATAAATATCTTAATTGCTTTATATCGATATTGGTTCACTACATAAGCAACGCACTTCAAATGCTGTGATTGAACATGCCTAAATCGTGTTTTCGCTTATTTCTAAGTTGAATCTTTTTCTTGATGTGGAATTCGTCTGCAATTTTTATTATTAACTTTTTTGGAAAATTTTAAGGAATATCTAAAATATTTTTAACACATCTCCAAATTTTAAGAACGTTTTTCCCCGCATAATAAAAATCGTAAAAAGAAAAAAATAATAATTATAATTGTCAGGCCTTCCATAACACTCTGGTGACTATGCGTCAACCCTCCGCGACTATGATTCGAGTTTGGGAATAACTGAACTAGAGCATCCATTTCTACGCGTAATGCAGTTAAGTAGCTTAATTTTAACTGTCTTAAAGAATTTCAAATTTTTTACATATCGTAGCACAGAGAAAGATTTTTCTTCAGTTGCAGTTAAAGTAGCGTTCGATCTGCACCGCACAGGACCCCTCCAACAACGGACTCTATACATTAGGGCAACTTTAAATATGTAATGTACGTTAAAATATACGTATTACTAATACAATATATATAATTAAGGGAGAGTTCAAGTATTACATAAGCAATATTTTGGCCATTTCACCCCCACCTCAGAAAGCAAAAATTAACATTGGCTAACATAGGAAAATAAGACCAACGGCAACCCCTCCCCACAAGGTTCTTACGTAATACTTGAACTTTCCCTAATATATTATAATTTTATATTTAATGTGTTTTCTTTACTTTGTTAAAAATGCTTTTATTATGCAAATGTGTCGGCGGCGGACAGAGGGGTCGCAGATCTTTTGGTTACTATAAAAGTAGGTCGCAACTTGACGAAAGCTGGGAAACATTGGTCTATGCAACAATCCGACCATGGTTTTAAGAACGTTGGGTGCCCAACTTATTAAATGAGAGGGAAGTGACAACTGGTGGTCAAATATATTTACTACAGATGTGCCAACCCGTTCACTTAAACAAATCAATGAGTGGTTTTGCCCATCTGCCATAAACGAGCAGACTCATTTATTGATTCGGTAATTGCTATTGAACGATTTGGCAGAGCGCCTATATATACCATATATGCAATATTTTTCAGACATGCTAAGGAATGAAAGTCAGTCAGTTAATCAGTCTCTCCTTCCCTCCCTTCCCTCCTTCCTTCCCTCCCTCTCTCCCTCTTTCTTTCTCTCTTTCTTTCTCTGTCTCTCACACAAACCGTAGTGAAGTTCATAGGGATACAAGAATAGAATATGAGGATATAATATAAAATAAAATATAAGGGATATAAATTATAGAAAGGAGATTAAAATATATGCAACGGGCATTGTTAAGAAACGATTATCTATTAATGAAAATGACTATTAAAGTTTATATATTTAGATATCCAGATCAGTTAGAAACCTTGTGAATATATCGAATCAAAACCCTATATTTCATATTGAAACTAAATGTTTTAGCACATATCAAATAATATTATTTCGAAATGAGCACATTGCACTTCTTACGCTAAACAAAGGAATCGCTTATTTTTACACAATTGATGATTAAGATTACTAAAGATAAGGACTGCATATGAATGAAGAGTGCACTTGTGTGTGAGAGAGAGAGGCGGAGAGAGAGAGCGGTATTGTTATGATCGACAGTAGTTAACATAAATCGGTAGTTAATAGTTAATAGTAGGTAGTTAATTATTCGTCACCGATAAGCATCGAAGGAGATGAACAAATCGTTAATGAGTATAATGATAATTTATTCACCCCCCAAAGCCTTTTGGAGCTCCTTTTGAAGTAATTTTGGGTTAATCTTTTAACCTAATCTGTTGCCATGAATAAAAGTTATCTGGAAGTATTCTTTGAGGTTAGTATTACAGAAGTCAGGTTCAGATTTTTACAAGAACGTGAGCAATGAGTGTAACTTTGTAATGGCCACATACAATTCACACCACTACTTATGAGTATAATATCATATTTTGTGCCATACATATAGATTTAAATTTAATATCCAACAGAAATTGGCATGGGGCAGTATCAGTTATATGGGACCTAAATTTTTTAATGAGTTGCCAGATGCGTTAAAGACAGTATAAGAAAATTTAAAAAGGATCTAAAGAAATACTTTATAATGCAGGTGTGAAATAAGAGGAAAAATTTAATCTTACTCATCTCTATCCTTAGACTTAAACATAATTTTTTTACGACTCATAAAAATCCTAATCGAATGAGTATGCTTCCCATTTAAATTGTACTAACAACCATCAATTTACGCAGCCAACTCTGACAAACTTTCTATTCTCTTACTTTTTTTCTTCCTCTCTCGCTTTCTTTCCTAACTTTCCAAAGTTTGAAGAGGACCCAGTTTAAGCTGAAATTCATGGTGAATAAAAATAAATCAACTCAATAATTACGGAAAATGGGTGATTTTTGGAATCGTTATTTTCGTAATTAAATTTCAACAGAATCATGTTAATTTCATTTACGTATATCACCCGTAATACAACCAAGGATCACATGTTTCTGGCCTATGGAAAAGGTGAAAACGATCATATGCATTGTATATTAGATATGGAAATCTACATACTAGTTTTTATCTATTTTATTTCCATTAGGTGCTAACTTGTTTACCGTCAAACCTCGTGAAAGTGAACAATCACGATGTCAAAAAATGAGTTCATATTATCAGAAAAAAGTACATCTTATTACCATAGGCGTAATTTGAAGGTTAAATTTAGCGTACATTGTGGGGGGGGGGGCAAGTGCCTCCCTTGCCACCGTCAGATTACTCCTATACTTATTACTATAATTACACAAGTTTGGCGAAGATGTAGAAATAGTCCATGTTAAAGGTAATTTTTCACAAGACGTGTTAACAAGATTAGAGTGTACTTCCTTTAAAACACAACCATTATAAAAGACACCGGATAACACAGACAAGACAGGCTTAATTATAATAATTATTATTAATAATTGCTATTATTAGTATGAATTAGGACTGCGTAAAAATATTTCTCTCTTTCTTTATAAATAAAAACGCATAGTTTTGTAATAAGAAAACCCTTTGTACTAAAATTGTTGCCATTTTCTGCAAGCAAAATTCGTGATACGATATTCTGAGCACGTCAACCTAGTCACGAAGATTCGCGGGAGCAAGTTACGTTCCCGTAACCGAACTGGCCCTGCGGTGGCGCAGTGTGGTAACGCGTTCTCCTATTGCGCGGCTAATCCGGGTTCGACTCCCAGCAGTGCAAAAAGAACGCTTACTCAGAGATCTCATAAAGATCGCACTGCTCACTGTAGTCCGGGGTTTGGTTCCCCAGGCCTTAAGAGGTTCGGATTCCTCGGAAAACAGTAGGTCCCGGCGCAGCATGACCACTGTAGTCTTTGAGCCGTAAAACCAAAAAACAAACAAACAAACAAACGTAACCGCCACACATACTACGTTGAGGTAATGAAATTGCCTGTGAGTCCTCAGTCCGCTTGTCCTAATTTTTTGCCCTACACAACAATACACAATGCATTGCAGACTACCTACTGGCGTACACCTTCAATTGTCAACTGCGTTTTGTAAAAAGAAGAACGATTTATTCGTGCTAATAATACGAGACAGAGAGGAACCAAAATATCCCAAACGTGTTTATTAACGCTGCTGACAACTTCCGTGTGTTAAAGGCTGTATGTTTTATGTGCCAAATGAGAAGGACATCACCAAATTTTGTTTTCGTTTTGCATCCAAAAACTCCATAAGTTATCAAAGACGGAACAAATTGCTTAACCTGGTTTCCAAATCATTATTATTTTTATTACGTATAGAAATCTGAAGTTTAGAACCTCTAAATACACATCGATATCATCGTTGAATCCTTGGATTCAGTCATCGATATAAACATCGATATGGCTGGAAAATAGATCGGACGTTTAAAAAAATAAATAATCAATTTAGGAAAAAGATTCTAATATACCTTCTCCTCAATAATATTTAATTTTTTTCTGTTTAAAATGTGCATGAATTCAATTCGTGGGACCCATAATAATGCAAAATATTATGGAATATAACCCATAATAATTTAACATTAAATAAATTCAGAAACTCTTAATGTTTCTTATTTTAATTTAGCTGTGTTGTTATGAAATATTCTATTATAATACAAAATTTTTGCGAATAAATTCGCATGTAAAAATGGTTGTAAACAGAAATCGTTTTCTTACGTTTTCTTTTGGTATTATGGACATCAAAATTGCTCTCATTAACACATAATTTCTTTAATCTATATTTTCCTCTGTAAAGTAATTGAAAATAAAAACAGGAAATGCGTTTTCTTTTCAGATATATGGAAACAAATCTTAGTGAAATTTCGCAGCTCGTTTAAAGAAAATTCCTATCTTGTGGAAATACACCTTCTGATGAAACATAACCCATCATTTTAAATTATTTCACCATTGTATAAATTAAATTTTAATATCCAGAGTTGTAGCATTACAGCAATAAATTAAAACGCACCTGCTTTCATTTTTTCGAATACCTTAGTGTCGTGTTTTTCGCAGTGTGGTCTGCGGCTGTTTATCAAATGGATCGCAGGATCGGCTCTAAATTTCAGGGAAAAAGTAAACTAGAAATTGCAGGCGTCGCTAGAATTTAGGTTCGGGCGAGATTTAAGGAATTTCTCATAAATATTACCTGTTATAAACCTTACCTTTCGGCGATTCGTGAAAGTTTTGACTCCTCTAAAAATACCCATGCTGTCTACATTGCTTATTATTATTTAATTAAATTAAAAATGTAATTTTCATTGTAAATTTGACAAAATAAGATCGTAACTTATACTCTCCTTATCAAATAGTGTTACTCTAAAAATTATTTTGTTTCAGGTGGGTTTGGCCACCAACCCATGGTCGACGATTTTACAGATTTTTGCCAAAAACTGGTGATTTTTTAAAGCAAAGAAAACATGACGAAAGCTTAAAATTTACCGCAAAAGCGTTAAAATTAGCTACAAATTTTATTTCAAGGGCTGAACAACTCTCTCCTATTGGAGCCCTTATAAATGCTTTATGTCTTTCCCTGGAAGAGGCAGGGAAGAGACCAGTACGACGGTGGCTAAGTAGGGCTTAACATTATTAAATATAGTTGACAACCTTAATTTCAGAATATATATTTTCAATAAAGGGTGTGGAGAAATCCCCTTGGTAGTCCGCGATAAATAAAGGAATAATTAAAATGGCCCGTGAGAGAGCAAAGTTGGAAAAACACTATATTAGTGTATTGCGCTTTAAAAAACAATAATTTTGTCATAAAAATGAAAGCGTGAAAATCAGGCAATAGGGATGTCTGAGAGGAAATACTGTTTTCTGAGGTGCCTGTTGAACTACCATGAACAATTTTTATAGCGAATCGAAGACTACTTATTGGACATGACTATTTTCAAAAAGACTTCCATCGCATTGATATCACTTTAACTCCGGCCTGATCTCCATGCAATTCGGTGGAAGCTACGGACCTGGATTACATACGAAATCGTTACAAACTTGTACATTTTGAAGATGTGGTCGATTTCGATATTAAATATAAATCGCTGTAATCTTTATTAAGCTGCCAGATGGGAAATAGGCCTACGAACCATGTTTCTTGGTGTAGGAAAAAATAAATATTCTTATCGATTTATAATTTTTCTAATTAATTTAATTAGTTGTAATTTTAATGATTTTATTCCCCACTCTCTGCGCATTAAGATCAAAAAACGACGTTATATTACTTAACTCACTCTTCATAAAATCGTTTGTTTGTTTGGATTTTTATGGCGCAAGAGCATCTGGGCTATACTGCGCCAGTTCATGAAATAATAACTAATAATAAATAAGTAGTACTATTATAGCTATAAATAAGTAGTATAAATGGGTCTGCAATAAAAAAATTTTCATTAATTTTTTAAAGTGCATTTTATAATGTCAAAACTGGATAAAAATTTACCATTTATATCGTATTTTACATACGTTTATTGTTTCCATCATGATTTCTAAAAAAATATAGTATAAATTGCAAATCCAAAACTATCTACCCCTCTTTTTTTTTTCCTTCTTAGGAGAGAAATTTACTTGTAAACACACACCCCAATATGTGCAAAAATCAAATCTCTGCCACCCCATTGAAGTCCTATCCTTTGACGATCAAATGCAGAGAACATAAAGTCGACTTGAAGTCAGAAAGCAGTAAGGTTACCCCGAAAAATGGAGATCTGACTTACCCGCACCGAAGAAGACCGGCGTCCGAACATTGGGGAAAAGAAATCCCATGGCCTTGTCTCTTTAGCGTGCACGATAGGAACAAGCTGGACCGAGTCACGCGTCTCCTGTTCTTACTAACATGGAGACCCAATTGTATAATTCCAAAGAGGAAGGAGGACGGACAGGTTTGCAGGTAAGCAATGAGATGCGAGGCCGCAAACCAGTGCAATGACCGTTTGAGAAGCGTTTTTGGGCTAATTGTGGAACAGAAAAAAGTCCTGGAGTAGTTACCCCTGGTTGGTTAGTAGAAAGCTTATATCAAAAGTAGACACACGGGTGACCTCCTCCCTTTGGTTGCACCAATTAGTTGCGATGGAATTCGATGATGGAGCGGATGTCAGAAAAGACTATCTTCTCAATGTCGGGAATGTTCCTCTCAACGTCTCTTAGAAAGTCCTGCACTTCCGCTTTGCTTGGAGATCCATTCAGTTGTTCTTTAAAGAGATTTAATGGCGTTCTAGATACAGTTGAACTTGGTAAATTGGCCACCTGAATAAAACGATCACTTTTTTATAAGAGAGAAGTGGTAGGGGCTTGGTCATGCCTGTACCAGAATCTCTCATCTATAGTGACCACCTGTCTATGGAGACCATTGTAGTCCAGTCCCATAGGTAGTCCCTTTTGGCAAGTTCTACTGCATATGGTTTTAAATGATTATGCAAGAGGATTTTTTTTTAATTTACATAAAACAATAACATCGATTCTTAATATTGTCTTCGATTTAAAGATCTTGTGGGAGCCCACAATATACTCCCCCCCTTTTTATGGAGCCATTTTAGCTTTAATTTATTTTTATTTTAAAAACTGTGTCCACATTCTCATCTTGTTTGGCGCAGAATGACTCTTGCTGTCATTGCGCCATAAAAACACAATCAACCATCCTTTTTAGGGAAAAAATGTACTTTTGTATTGAAGAAATGCAGTATTTCTATGCAGTTGAAGAAATAATATTTATTAATATATTAAATGTTCAGAACAGCTAATTAAAACGCCTGAAAGATAAATAATTAAATACAATGACATGATAAATAATTAATGATAATAATAATGATGAATGATAAATAATTAAATACAATTAAAGAGAATAACATATGCACACTTCGATGGTAAACGGAAGATTGATTTGATTTTAGAATTCAGAAAACAATTACACGTGCTGTTGCCAAATATAGAAAGTGAAATTATAATTATACAAAATATATGTTGCCAGATGCGGAAAGTGGAATTATGTACCTTTGGAAAACACCGTATAAAAATGAAGCAATTTGACTGTTTGCCAATTGAACTTATTAAGTTTCCTTTTCTTGCATTTCTAAGTGGCAACAGTTAAGAAAGCCTGCGAAGTGAACATGGTGTTTCTATTATGGGAATTCATAATATGAAAGATAACATTGGCCGCCCAGGTATGAGATCACCTTTTCTTCCCACGCCAGGAAAGTCCCCTAACTATCAACTATAAATTACATTATTGGTATACTATAAACTAATCATTATTCCCCTCTGTGTTACACTTCTCGAAATGGGGAGCTTTTTGTGATCTTGCATTATTTACCCTAATTATATTTAACAAAAGAGTTTAAGATTTGAAAGTGCCACCAAAAATATGAAAATACGCTATAATTATTAGAAATTGCACCATACTCAATGTATAGCTTTACCTGTATCGTACAGTTATTTTAAGTATATACAAGTAAGTGTTTTGACATACAAATATTGCAAACAAATACAGTCAATTTTTCGTTATTTTGCATAAGAAGTTATTTTCTGTTATTAAATTCTCCTCATTAAGCCAGCGTCAGATGCACACCTACCCCACTCCGTGGGGGGGGGGGTAAAGTTTTAGGAAATGACATATTGTGTGCATGTGATGATTTAAAAATAGAGTACACCTCCATAAATCGACCACCTTTAGAACTTGACCGTAATAGTCACTACAGATAGGTGCAGACACTACAGACAGTCAATGCAGATAGTTTAGGCATAACTAGTCTCAACAAATTCTCACAAAAAGTGGTTGCTTTATTCAAGTGGTCAATTTATCAAGGTGGTCTCTTTACCAAGTTCCACTATATTTACTTTAATTAAAAATTAACATTATTTTTATTAACTATAGTTGAATCCCGTTTATTCAAATTTCATTTATTCGAAATCCGTGTTACGCAAAACAACTTGTGGCAGTTATTTGTTTATAATTTTATTTTTAATTTGATACTCGTTCAATATTTTCCTCAAAAATGTTTACATTCATTTTCGAATGTAAAATATTTTTAGCTAATACGATTAGTTATCTGAAGATATGTGTATGCATTATGTATATTGGATACATACAGGGCCGACCAGTTTATAATGTAAAATATCTAAAAAAAAAAGAGTTTTAAAAAAAAATGTGTGAAACAAAAGTTGCTTGTTTTGAAGGGATGAACATGTTTTTCTTTATCTATGTTTACTTAGAGGTCGTTTTCAAGATCATTTAAAGGTCAAACTAATTTTTTTAAAGGGAAGGCTATTTTTTATTCCTATTCTTCGTAAAAAAAAAGCAATATTCGTGGAAATCATTTTTTCAATTTAGCACTTAGCTATAAATAATAAGCATGAATACGGACATTCATGCCATATCACAGAAACTAATTTAATATTTAAAAAATGAAAAAAATTAAGTATGCAGTACTTGGGGAGACATTGTACACACAAATAAATATGATTCGTTGATAAGTCATACAATCGATTTATATTCCATAGAAAAATGAGATATTGAGGATGGCGTTAAATTGATACCGAAGCAAGACGGCTGTTTGCTACCAGGATTCAACCTTTCTTCTACTTCCGTCTTATTTTTTTCCGTCTTATTTATTCCGTCCATTTAATGTAAATCATCTAAAAGTTAGCGCTTAAGTGTTAAAATAAATTAGTTTATTGAGTTTTAGTTTATTGAGTTTTAGTTTATTGTGTGTTTAAAATTAAGTATCTGTCCGAAGAGGAAAAAGTCGAAATGGTTCTTATTTATAAGGAATCTCTGAGAAATATGCAACACACATGACATGACATGAAGACTTTATTCAAGCTTATTCTTTAAATATCTTGGAACTATGAAAAAATACATTCTACAAAAGTTATTTTTTTTTTACAAGAAATAAGAATAAAAAAATAAGACATGCAGGTTTCTCTTAAAAAAAAGAAACGAGTTTGACCTTCAAATAATATTAAAACGACCCTCCCGGAAGTAAAGCATATAGATAATGAAAAACATTTTCCTAATTCAAAACAAGCAGCTTTTATTTACAATTTTTTTTTTGTAAAACGCTTATTTTTTTAGATACTTACATTATAAACTTCCCGTGGTCCACGCTGTATACAGTGCGTTTGGTAACCATTGCTTGAACTCCCTGTCACGCGAATCTTCGGGTAATTTTAAAACAAAATTGAATAGGAACGATTTTTAATTTAAGACTTCGTTTATGAATTATAGCCGTTTCAAAATTTGTATGTAAAAGCCAACCCTGCTCCAAGATAGCCTGCTTTTACGCCGTTTCATCCAATGATGAAAGCCACGCCCTCTTGGTTTCCCCGCCTGCAGAATAAAAAGAACTTCTTGGTCATGTGCTACTTAAATTTAGCTACGTAACTGCATTTCGCACATGCGTAACTTTTCTCTCAAGCTGAACTCTTTCAAGAAAAAACAGTTCTTAATTCTAAGGCAGGGTCGACTAAAATTTGGGCCCTAAATTTAAATAGCACGTGACCAAGAAATTCTTTACAATAGCGAGTTAAATCCTTTTTATTCTGGAAGCGGGGAAACCAAGGGGTGCAGCTTTCGTCGTTGAATGAAACAACGTAAAAGCAGGCTATCTTGGAGCACTATTGGCTCTCAGATACAAATTTTGAAATGGATATAATTCATAAACAAAACCCTCAATCAAAACTCGTCCCTCTTCAATTTTGTCTTAAAATTATCCAAAGATTCGCGTGGCAGGGAGTTTATGCGATAGTTACCGAACACCCTGTATATAAAGATATTAGGACACTATTTTTTGAAACATTTCATATTTTAATTAGCACATACATATAATACCTTGTGACGCTTTTCACTATCAATACTTACAGCTTAATGGTATGTAATCAAACGTGATTTCAGATAAATACTGTTATTTCTCTATACTCTCAATAGAATTTCCAGATTGTCCGAAAAATCACTTATTCAAATCCAACACTTCCCCTTTTCACGTAATCAGAAACCTGCAGTATAATGGTTGTTATTCTGATGATATATAATATTAAAATATATTATTTTTTTTCATTAACTTTAATCAAATAATAAAATTAATTCGGAACTTAAGAATAGATTTGGTTGCTTTTGGTGCATCTTATTACATGTAATCATCTTATAATATGTATCCTATGACCCTTTAAGGAATTATATGTTGTATTATATGCTAAAAAATAATGAACACTCTCTTGTTGGAAATTTACAGTAACTATTAATTCTAATCTACTTACTTGGACTTATACCCTGAAAAAATAATGAACTTAGGGAAAAATATAAATATTTTAATTTACATGCTGAAAAATAAAGCAAAACTTCATATTTCTAAGGATGGTCTTGTTATTCCGATGCGATAGATGATTCATATCGAAAAATTCATTTGAGTATAGTCATGTCGCAAATTTTGACATTTTAAATTTGACAGATTTAACTTTTATTTCGTTTTTCTCAAAACCAATAATTTTGACACCCACGCTTAAGCTCAATCTAACGATCTAAAGCTTTTTTGGTATAGGAGAAAAAGAAACATCGCCACCTTTGTTTTTATCTTTCGTCACTTTCTCATATACTGAAAAAAAAAAAAGCTCTAGTTTGAGCTTAAACGTGGGTGTCACAATTATTATTCCTAATAAAATTCCAAAAAAAAAAGACCCCAAAAATTCGCCGGGGGTGGGGATTTGTGTGTTGGCTATTATTTGGTAATTGTGTTAGTCCTGAAAAGGGTCTAAAAAAAAACATCTTAAATTCCTTGAAATGCAATTTTCAGCGAGTAATTTTAAATTTTTTTCGTGTATTTACTTAGTAATAATGAATAAACTTAGTTCAATTTTAATGAGAAAAGATATCTTGTATTTTTTAGGCGTTCATTATAATATGCAGCTATGTATTTAATGCTTTATATATATTTTATTATAGAATTTTAATAAGCATGAATACTGCAAAACGAAAAAAGCAAATGTATGCCGTTTTTGAGTATCCCTAAATAATACACATTGTGGGAATAATTAGCACTACAAGTTCCTTTATATCATGATTTTTTTATGCTGAAATTCAAATGGTATTTTGATACGTTCGTCACAAAAGTTTAAGCAAATTCAAAGCTGAATATAATTGGGTTTTTGTTGAGTGCGTTATATAGGACACATATATAGGCTCAATTTTCAAAATTTTAAAACTCAGTATATAATACATGGGGAAGTCTTAATTAGAAAAACACGAAGGTAATTAAACCACTACAGACTAAGATTTTAAAAACCATCGAACGAAACACCAGCTTAAGTTACATTACATTATTTGTAAAATATGGTATATTACCAATTGATAAAATCAATGAATATTGTACGCTAGAACTAATGTAGGAAAGGATAATAGAAGGAAAACATTTTGGATAATATTGATATCCAATATCACGAAAACAATAGAAATTTAAGAAGAAGCAACCAAATTAAGCTACGAGAGATTAGAACGGAAATGTACAGAAAGGAATTGAATATATGGGAATAAAGCTTTGGAACGAATTACCAAATAATCTTAAAAATATTAATAATATAAAATTGTTTAAAAAGAGATTAATTGTATACTTATTAAACGGAGTTTGTGCGCCAGCGGATTAATGAAATGAAAATTGGGTTGTCTTTTCTAAACTATGTGAAATGTGTTATGCTTAAATTAAAATTCAAGACTGTATGCAATATGTAACCCTTGTGACAAACAAACATTATTATTATTATTATTATTATTATTATTATTAAAACGGATTAATCAGTGATCGGATACGGCATTTTGATGAGCCCAAGCTCCTCGTTATATACGGATCCTACTATTTATATATAAATATATATATATTGGAGCAGTATAGCCCAGATGCTCTTGCGCCATAAAAATTCAAACAAACAAACATGTGTGCGTGTGTGTGTGCGTTCATGTGTGTGTATCCGAATTAGGATTTTCTTTTATTGAGGATGGGTGAAAGAGATTGAGAACAATTAAAAATTACCCCCCCCAGCGTCTAAATTCACGATTAGCCACTGTGTATAGTCTAGCATAAATGTCAGTTTTATATCTTTGTTTGTAGTGAAAAGGGGGTCAAATCCAAGGACGAAGACTGATTTATGTTCTAATCAATTTCAGACACAGAAATATTATTAGATTCAACAACAAACGGTGAACGCTTCCATTTCAAGGTTTTAAAAAGACAGGTTGTAGTGCAGCAAAGGTCTAACACACAATAAAATTTGTTAGAAGATATGGATTGTGACCAACTGACCCTTAAGGTTTCGCCACAATGAATATCACGAAGCAATGCCTTGTATGGCACAGTTCGCTGGACATCAAATCGATTAACCTTTTACATTTAGCCAGACGACAAGCTTAGACGGTGCTTCAGGCTATCTGTTGAGTACCCAAGAACAGTAATGAGCGTAGACCCACTAGATACATGCTAAGCAGATTTATGAACACCAGCATGGTACTTTGGTATTTATGGGTCAAAGAGTCACTCAAGATGTATTGATGCAAGAACTCCCGCTAATGGCGTATTTCTTGTTCATGATCTTCCATAGATCCGGTATCATGAAAATATTCTTCTAGCTTATCCCATTTTCATATAAATTTTTCCTGTTTTCGATGAGCTTTCTCCATGTTACCCTATTTCCTGTCCAATTCTATCTCTTCATTCTCCATTTCTCCCTAGCTCTTCTGCGCTTTCCGTTAGTATCCATATTCATTGCTAGTTTTCTTGCATAATTCTCCTCTTTTCTCGTCACATGTCAATCCCATCTCAGTCTTGACTTCTGTATTTTTCTAAATGAATCTGTTATGTTTTTGCTCATCTTATTCGTTATTTCCTGATTCGGTCTTTTTTTGTCATTCCACACATATATTTCTCAACATCCTCACTTCTTTTATCTGTACCTCTTTCGTATTGAATTTCTGCGTGGTACTATTTCAACCAGGGCTGAATTTCTAACAAAAAGTCCAAGAGTCCTAATATTATGGAAAATCGATTAAAAACACCAATGACTGCAAAAAGAATCGATCGATAAATCATATCAGTTGTTTATGTCCATTTTTCTGGACAACAAAATACATGACACTAATCACAAATTCATTACTTTTTCATTATATTCGTGACCTTTTTGTCACTTCATGACCCTGTAAAGAGCTCCAGTTAATATTTAAATAATCGCCAAAAATGAAGAAGTACCGGTGTCGGGCGCAGGTTGGCTCCTGCTCATTTTGAGCCCTGATCTCAGCTCCATACAGCAGTGCTGATCTAATCGCAGTCTTATGTATTTTCTCTTCTGGTCCAAATTAAAATTAGAATCTTTTTATCGCAGAGCACTCCAGATATTTCTTTTTAATTGGCCCAACTTTCCTTTAATCTACAGCTGATATATTTCTTTTTCTGTATCTTCACTTCAGATATTTTTAATTGTTTACTGAACGAAACGATGAACGTTTTTGCGCATCTGCCGTAAGGGAGCAGAAGTGTTCTGCGATTCGGGCGTTGATGGATCTCGCAATCACCAGCGCCGGAGCTAGGTGTCGCTCGAAGCGAACACATCTTTTGTCGCCCCAAAATGATTTTATTTCTTCTAATAATTCCATTGTTTCTAATAATTCCATTGTTTCCAATAATTCCATTGTTTCTAATAATTCCATTGTTTCTAATAATTCCATTGTTTCTAATAATTCCATTGTTTCTAACAATTCCATTCTAATAATTCCATTGGGGCTAATGCCCGATTCTGCCCCCTTTGCGCCGGCCCTAAAAACCTCTAATCTCTACTCATGATATCGAACTCGTGAAACAATTCAAATGCTAATTTTTTAATCTAACTTCATAAACCAAACCAAATTTTTTCCGCATAATAGTAAAAAAATTGTTCGCGATTTTAATAAATTGGAACATTATAAAACTTTAAAATGCCAAAGATATCGGTTATAATACGCGCTTTTTAATGCTGATTCTGTTGTAAAAAAAGATATTGTAAGTATTTTAGCATTAAAGCAAGAAAATGTTGTATAAGTATGACAGTTTTTGAAAAAATCTAAAAGGAATAAAACTTTACTTTTAAAATATTTTTAAAATTTAAATTTTCGGTATAGTAACTTGTTTATTAATTGACGTTTCATCGTTTGTAAAATTCTATTTATTTTCCTAAAATTTATAAAGATAAGAAATGGTTATTTTCACAAACAATCGCGGAAGATGATAACACAGAGGTAATAAAATGCACCTTTGAAACTAATTTCTCCATTTCTGAACATTGCCACCTGTGGCCGACATGTTTACATCCCATATAATGCAGACATAGCCAAGAATGTAATTAGCAAAGTCAAACGTTTTACTTGATTGAAATTGATTAGTTTGCACCCAAGGGCCATTTTTAAATAAAACTAGGACGAATACGATGCTATTAGTTGATTAATATGGTTGTTTGTTATGTAGTTAAGGTAGTTATTTGCTTTATGTCTCTATGGAACCCACGCAAGGAGGACTTGTCAAAGTACTGCATCATGCAGATTCATCAAAGCAAATAACCATGCTGATATTTTCAAGATAATTAATGGCTAATAATTAACTAAGACTCAAGCTATTAAACGCATCTGGCTTAGAAAGAGTATGGATGCTGATTAGTAAATTAACTGAAAATGTCCGTTAGGAACTTCCGCAAATGTTGTAATAAAGGGTAACGATACCTAACGTTAATTAAGTAAGCACCAAAATTAAGTGCGTGAGCAATAGTAGTGGGCAAAAATTAATGGTTTTCATTTTGTTAAACAATTGTGTATTTATTGTTGAAACAATTAACGGAATTGTATTGTTTTGTGAATTGAAATATCTGCGTTATTTTTATAAAATCTAACTCTTGAGGATGTAGTAAAGTACATACAATGTAACTCTGAAGAATGCAGTATAAAATACAATGTAACATTAAGAACGTTCTACAGTATACAATGTATCTCGTAAAAATGTAGTATGTAAAGCATAACCTTTATAAGAATGTAGTTCAGCATACAATATAGCTCTTATAAAAATGTAGTTCGGCAAACAATGGGTCTCATTAGAATGTAGTTCAGTATACAGTGTAACTCTTATAATAATACAGTGCAATATATAATGTAACTCTATAATAAGAGTAAAATTTAGCTCTGTGCTAAGTATATTTTGAAACTGTACTAAAAATACAAAACGGAACTTTCTATTAAGAGGAAAATGGAACTCTCTACTTAATATACCATGTAACTTTGTACTAAGATTTCTAGTATATAACTTTATACATAAATACAAGTATACAATGTAACTTCGTATTAAACATACTAGTATATAATGTAACTTCTTACTGAAAATACTAGTATATAATGCAACTTTACATTAATAGCACCCATATGCATTGTAATTCTGTACTAAGCATACTAATGCACAATATAAATTTGTACTAAGAGCACGAATATAAAATGTAGCTCTGTACTAAGAGCACTCATGTGCAACACAATTCTGTACTGAAAGTATTAGTGTAAAGTATAATTCAGTACTAAGAGTAAAAGTATAAAATGTAATTCAGTACTAAGAGTAAAAGTATAAAATGTAATTCAGTACTAAGAGTAAAAGTATAAAATGTAATTCGGTACTAAGTGTAAAAGTATAAAATGTAATTCATTACTAAATTTACAGGGCATAAATACTAAGGTATAAAATATAAAACTCAATAAGTACTAATCGTACAAGCATGCAATGTAACTCTGAAGTTTCCCCATTATTTTTATGAAACATAGCTATTCAAAAACTAACGCAAATTATCTCCCATAAATTGAAAATCATCTGTGAAAATTAATGAAAACAAAATGGTCTATCTAGGCGGGGCAAAAGTATTTTGGCTCTCTTTCGAAGTTAGGTCATGAAGACACAAATCTGAAACGATGCTTCAAAAATCGTTATTTTTTTTCTGAAATGGGCATAAATGGTACCGTTCATCTTGTAAATGGCTCTGAAAGAGTTCATTAAATGGCTCGCAAATTGTATGTTATGGCACACTTGATAATGGGGTTATTCATGAGAGCTTGGCGAATCTGTTTCCAATACCAGCATTTATGAAAAGTAGAAAATTCTAGATTTAAATTAGAGCAAAGTATGATTGGAAAGTCTAAAATGGAAACCAGTGAATGGTATGAAAAGTATGGGCAAACGTCTGAATCTGAAAAGTTAATGAAGGTTAATGTACTTCTTAGGACTCCAGTCTTTTAATTTTTTTGTTTGCTTTTTTTTAATACGGATATCGAAAATTGGAAATGCTGAAATGAGGTCACTTTCATCAACCTGTGGGGCCATTCCCCTATTTCTGATAATTCTTTAGGCTATTTTTTTATTAAAAACAACTTTAGAAAATTTTGTTCTAAGTTCTAGGGCAAACCACATAGCAACTATGGAGTCATTGAAACTTGAAGATGACCTATATATAAAGGTTCCAGGCAAATTCTCACCTTGACCTCTTCCTAGAAGACAGCTAAATTCTTTGACCTATATCTCATCGAAATCCCCACCCCAACACGAATAACTGCTAAACTGAACTAAAGCTAAAATCACTGAAGTAAAAAAATGTGATTAATAGGATATAAACTCCGTTCTACTCGCCGACACTAACCAGCAAATATAAACTTTATATAACACTTTTACATAAACAAAAATTTATATAAACTTTTCTGTTTACATGCACAAAACCTAAATGTAAAAATGCATCACAAATAACGTTTTTTTTTTTAACTGAGAGTTTTTAATTTAGATTAACAATTCATTCATTATCACTCTTCATGAATAGAGTAATTATTAGAATAATTATTATGACGTGTAATAATTATTCTTCATGTACATTCGTCAATGAATGGATGAATTTAAAAAGTCATTCATGTGAAAGAATGCGAATCATTTTACCCACCTTTATACTAAGGCCATAACGAATTATAGATGATAGTATGATATTGTGTGTAAAATTCGAACAGCACTTCAATTAAAACTTTTACAAAATACATATCGGTATGTATTTACGATAATCGATATGTATATCGGTATATATATCGATATCGATATGTATAATCGGTATATATTTACAATACATACCGATTCATGCATGGATCATTGCCATTCTCAGAGAATTTAACATTAAGGAAGTGCAGACGCAATCAATTTTTTAATTTTGTTGCACACTTCCATACAGGCCAGGGGCTAAACCAGGGCAGGCAGGGGCGCGGCCCCAATTGCCCCATCGAACTATATATATCATCATCATCATCATATTCAACCATTATCTATCCACTGCTGGATGAAGGTCTCTCCAAATGCTTTCCACACAAGTCTATCCTGAGCAATTCGCTTCCACGTCACCCCAACCTGTTTTCTTATTTCATCCACCCATCTAGTTTGAGGACGTTTTCTAGGTCTTCGGTGGTCTCTTGGAATCCAGTTCAGAATTTCTGTTGTCCATCGTTGATCAGTTCTTCTTGCAATATGCCCAGCCCATCGCCATTTCAGCCCTTTTACTTTAACAATGATGTCCTCTACTCTAGTTTGCTCTCTCACCCAAGTGTTCCTTTTTCGATCTCTCCTAGTTATTCCAAGCATGCACCTCTCCATGCTCCTTTGCGTTGTCTGTAACTTTCGTATTGCTCCAACTGTTAGACTCCATGTCTCTGATCCATAAGAGAGGACTGGCAATACACACTGGTTGAAGACCTTTCTTTTTAGACACAAAGGCAATTTCCCCTTCAGGATAAAACTGTTTCTTCCAAATGCACTCCAGCCAAGTTTAATACGTCTGTTGAGTTCTTTCATAATGTTGCCATCCATTGAAATCAGCTGGCCAAGGTAAATATATGAATCAGCAATTTCTAGCTCAATGTTGTCAACTTGTATTTTTGTTTCCTTT
>QLNU02015359.1:24535369-24611660 GCA_006491805.2 Dysdera silvatica | reverse complement strand
AAACTCACAAAAATCTCGCCCCGGAGGCTTTTCTGTGTTGACCATTATTTGGCAATTGTGTTATCCCTGTGAAGGGTAATAATATCTTACATTCATAGTTCTTCTTTAAACTGTTACGAAGCGCAAGATGCCAAGAAAACAACTATTTTGCGTTAAAACAACAACAGGGTTCCTCAACCTTTTTGTCTATTGTACCCTCTTACGCTATCAATCTCTATTAAGTACCCCATAGCAAATATCGAAATATAACCTCCTAATTATTAAATTACTACATGTAATAATTATGGATAAGTTTACTATTGCATTTTAATTAATAACGAGCCAGGCATGGATGTTGTTGTTAAGGCAATGCTGGGATCCAGACAATATATAAATATATTTAATGTAAAATTGATAATGATTTAATTAACTCTAAATTGCAAAGTATTTTGGACAATAAAATAATATTTATCTAAAAGATGCACACCACGAAATTGAGAGATTTTGTGAATTATAATTAAACGGAAAGGACATTCAAAATTTACAACCTTTTTACATTTAGAAAAATGTAATGACCATTTCGAAAAGAGATTTTAATCTAATGCGAAACCTGAGCCTGTTTCCGAGATATAATAATGTCCACTCTTGGTTTGACCTTGTTAAGGACTATAATTAAGTCATTTTCAGGATTTAAACGGTTTCGTACTTTATTTTTCATCTCCGTTAGATGTGAGAAACTAGACTCGCACAAATATGTAGAAGCGAAGGGGATTAGTTCTGTTAAAGCGAAGTCCCGCAGTTGACGATATTGCCCTGTGAGAGTTTGCCAAAAAGTAGACACTTTTTTGAGTCCTCCAACCTGCAAGTCTTTCAACACTGTATCACTGGACAGTTCGATAAGTTGCTCTTTTAGATTGGCAGATAATTCATCTTGTTCAACTGCTCTTTCTGGAAAAGGGCTCATTATCCAAAATCTTTTAGAAACTTCCTCGTCTTCCATTGTTGGGAAATATTTTTCAAAATTTGCTTCTAGGTCGTCCAGATGCTGTTGAATAACTCTAATTATGTTCACAGACAATACTACTTCATTTTCATCAATAAACTGTATAAGCTGGGGGAATGAATTGAAGTTTTCAGAGAGCGCACGCTTTTTAAAATATACTAATTCTTTCCTGAATGCTTTCACTTTGTCAATCAAAGAAAATATGTTAGAATTAAATCCTTGCAGTTGAAGAATTAATCCATTTAATTTGTCAAAAATTTCATTCAAGTAAGCCAGTTTACACATCCAAAGTTCGTCGTCAGAATACGCTACAAATTCCGAATTTCTGTCACTCAAAAAAACTGTTACTTCATGTCTAAGTTCAAACAGTCGGGATAGCATGTTACTCCGGAATAGCCAACGTACTTGACAATGAAGTAATACAGTAATATTATCTGATTCCACGTCATAGCACAGTTCGCGAAACAAGCGCGAGTGCAGAGCACGACTTTTGATGAAATTCACTACTTTAAAAGCAGTTTTCAGAACACTATTCAAATCATCATCTGTATGTTTTACTACCAGAGCTTTCCGATGCATGATGCAATGATTCCATTGAATAGATGGATTTATAGCCTTTACCAGCGCCAAAAGACCAGGCTTTCGCCCAATCATTACTGCAGCTCCATCTGTTCACAGAGACACACACCAATCCCATGAGAGCCCCCATTGACTTAATGTGTTTGTCCAAAACTTCGAAAATTTATTGTCCAGTTGCTTTGGTGCTCAGTTCCTTCACCCCTGTATTTGTTTAATTATTCCAAATGTGTTGTCATCATCAATATACCGAACAAAAATCATAATATGAGCACAATTAGAAATATCAGTCGATTCGTCAAGTTGCAAGGCAAATTGTGTCTTTAATATTATTTTTTCGCTTACTTGAATGGTTATATCTTCTGCCATGTCGTCAATTCTTCTGCTAATGGTGTTTTTGAGTGAGACATTGTTTTTATTGGATCACCTTCGGGTTTTCCAAACATAATTTGGGCAATTTTTATAGTTGCTGAAATAATATGATTTTCGGCAATCGTGTGAGGTTTTTTTCTTTTTGCAACTAGGTGAGCAATTTCGTAAGACGCTTGTGATACCTTTTGAGATGTTAATGAATAGGACTCCATGGTGTTGGATGACTTTTTAATAGATTCGCAATTTCTTCAAAAATAATTTATGGGTTTGCCCTTTAGTTCAGAATATTTCGTAAAGAGATGTCTCTCCAAAAGTGAAGGCTTCGTACAGTTATTGGACAATACTTCATTGCAAACAACACACACTGGCTGTGGAGGTATACTGTTATTAGTTGTAAAAGCAAAAGCAAGATAACTATCACGATAGTTACGAATCTTTTGAATCTTCGAAGTATTACTTTCCACCATCATACACGGTTTTTTCAACACAGGTCCATTATTTCCTGGTTCTTGTTTACTATCATCACTATTTGATCTCGTTCTTACTAAACATTACCATGCAGTATACTGGAGGGAGGCATGAATCTAAACATAGCTCATCAGAAAACGAAAAACAACGGATGCTTTATGAGAGTGAATAACAACAAAGGGCTTAACCGGAAATGGGTAACCAAAGAGTATTTGAAAACGCCCCAAACGCTTATTTGTGCCATTACGTCTGAGCCAAGCAACCTTGAAATCGCCAACTCCTGGCTTTGTACCCTTTGTACTTAAAAATAGATTTCTCTCCTTACTTGTTTATCCAGGTAGAGAGGCGGGGATGTTAAAGTAAAAGGAAGGAGAAAGACGGTTTTTGCTATCTTTTTGGGTTCATTGATAATTTTTAAAGGCGATTTTAGAAAAAAAATGGAAATTTTAGAAAAGAAATTCCGGAAGAGGCAGGATGAAATTTCCATAACAGCCAAAGTATCGTGTAAAAAAATTGTACCCCTTTAGTCACCTTCACGCACCCCCAGGGGTACCCGTACCCCAGGTTGAGAAACCCTGTTTTACAACACTGAGGTATCATTATGACGGAAGCAGTACAGAACAACCATTTCAAAGTTACTCGATCAAACTATATTCGATTCAATTATCTATTTTGGTTTGTTTAATTCAAAAAGAAAATACCTCAATCGAAATTGTTTGCATTCGAGAATAGCTCATCGCGCTTTTATTACAGCTTTCAAGAATTCGAATTTTCGAGTAATTGCAGCAATTTTCAACTGGGCAGTTACATGTAAAGAACACATAACTTTAAAATCATTTGTAGTGGTTTAATTTGAACAAACTCATGATGTCTGTTTTTTCAGTAAAATTCATTTTCATCGAGAGTTTCTGTAATCAAGTTTAGAGAACAGCGGACTCATCTACATTGTGTCGATATTTTCAAAATCTTTCCTTAAAATTGTAGCTTCCTAATATAAAACTTAAATAGAAAGTAGAGTATGAAAATTTAGTAATAGAGCAATGTTTGTGATCCTTCTTTCCACGCTGCGTTTTACATGCCTGCCAGATGCATGAAAGATACAAGTAGAGGATTATGTAATGACGTTATGATCTAAAAACGTTTGGCTTGTTGATAGGTTGTCCATCTAATAAAATAACGAATGTTTTTCATTAAATCATCTTGTGGTTATATTAGGTTCAATAACGGATATGGAATGTGGGTTTCCGCCCTTTTCTAACGCTCTTTCTCAATAAATAAGCACGTTTTCAAGAAACAAGAAATACATAAATCTTATTGACTTTGCACTCCTTGCTGCATCGCTGGTTGTAACGTCCTAGTTGCACTAGTCTTTGAAATGATAGCCTATAAATTAGCAGCTAATTATCGGGTGATCACTCTTATTGATTAGCGGTTCTGCTTCTGCTTGAGCTAAAATTATGCATATAATCTTTATTACATGCGCATTAAATAGTCCAAGCAGGATACCTGCATCTTCTCTATGGTGTTACATGATGGATGTGTAATAAGGCTGTCCATCCCATAATCGTGGGTAATACGTTCTAAGACCAACCACCGATAGTATCAAATCACTCCGAGTTAGTCTTTTTTGTTTATATAAAAACTACAAAAAAACTACAGAATTTAATTGATAAATTAACAACAATAAAACACTACGAACCTTCAATAGTAACGAAATACATTGTACATTTATTTTCCTATAAAACATCTTAACCTCAGCACTTTTTCATTCTAATGCTGTTATTAATCAAAGTTAAATTTCTTTTTAAGAAATACTATGCGAAATAACTATGCGAAAAATAAGGACAAAGAAATCGCTAGTGGCTAACTGGATGCTAGCCAAAGAAAAATATCGCAGTGGATGCATGGGACAAAAAGAAATAAATCATGTACTGGATGTGGAGATGCAGAGTTTTTTCAATGTTATTCAGAAAAATGCGCAATTTACAAGTTATGAATAGATTATTTCCGAAATATTTAATTTATTATTAATCCACAGTAAATCGAGAACAAAATTTTCACCAAGAACATTTCACGCAGTGCAATTTAAATTCTTGGTGAGTAATTCACTGGGTATGCTTGTTGGTGCATACTTTTAATGTACCACACAATGTAAAAATACTTTGCAGATGGAATCGAACATACATGCCAATTTTTATGATTAATAGTAAAGATAATGTTTATAAATCAGCGCAGTAGATAACAAGTGTCTTCCCACTAAAAATCGACCATGATAACTCTTCCCTATGTGGTCTTGTTGTTCGAATAGAAAACAGGGATTTTACGTAAGTGAAAATTCGTGTTATTGAAGGTCATTATGTATATCATTAGAGACCCTTGAACACAAGGCACGTGCATCTTTGTGCATGATTGCAACGACTGCTTTCGAACCCACTGGCATAGGTTCAAGTCCGGGTTAGTTTAGTTGGTATACGATCATACTGCAGTTCAGACCTTCGAAAAAGCTGTCTTACTCCTTTCCAAATGGCCAAGTCTACAGTTTGTTTGTTTGTTTGTTTTACGACATAAAAATAGCAAAACTGATGTTGCACTGTGACCTACAGTTTTTCGAAGGATCCGAACTATGTGCAAAAGCGGTTGCTGATTGGATTATTTCGACGATGTCTGTCCATCTGTTAGAGATGGGCAGAATCTTTCGTTCGTTCGGTTAAGGAAGGGTTTTGCTCGTCTCTAATTCCGAGCCTCTGCTGTCCAAAGAACCAGATCTCAAGCTACGATAAGCATAAAAATGGCACGCGTTCTGCCATACCATTGGCAGTTAAGTGCGGGTTGTTGCCACGGCAGACCAATACCTGGGATTACAGCGCCGGCTTCGGTTGCCACTTTTCCCATTGAACTCTTGCCCGGGTACCTAGCGTACTCCCCATAGCTGCCGAGTAGCATGAAATTTTTTGAATTTCTTTTCTTTGGCATGTAATTGGTTAAAAATACAGAAGTCTTATATTTTTAACCAATTACACGCCAGACAAAGGAAATTAAAAAAAATTCCATGCTACTCGGGAGCTTACGTGATCACGCCTTTTGGGAAGTACCCCTCTTGCCCAATAAGTAAGTAGACATACGAATACATTACCACTACATCAATGTAGGACAGAGGACATGCATTTTTCTACGAAATCCGAACTTCTTGAGATCTCAGAACTTAACCACGGATTAATATTGAGAAGATAGTAAATATAAACCTCTTTTTTTTTCCTTCCATTGCGAATTGAAACTGGATTAACGGCACGCTAGTAGCCACGTGAACATAGTACAAAAAATTTAATCTCTTCAGTAGTATGAAGCCACAAATACTTTAGCGTAATTTGAAGGTTTAATTCTTATTGAAATGAATCAAATACTGGACGCAAAATACGCTTTACTGGAGAGAAAAACAGTTAAATTTACGTATCACCCTCTATCAAAAGAATAATACGTTATAAGTGCAAACAAACTTAGTTGATAAAATGTGCCTTTTTTTCAAAAACAATAATGCACCCACAACGTATTTCTTTCGTGCATGTGGGGTGGTGGATATTATTTTTTGATAAAAAGGCCAATCTCTTCTGGAGGGGTAAGGGAATGTTTCATTTTTCATCGTTAGACGATAATAAGCTGTATAAGAGCATTCGATGTCTCCCTGATAAGAATATTATGTGCAAATGTTAACAACTTAGGCCACATTTCAATGTAACTGCGAATCTTTTCAAAAATGTGACTCGCACATTCTCTAGTTGCCTTCTAAATTACAAAATCCCACGTTATAGATTGTTATACAACTTTTGTCGACGTCACTGTTTCAAACGCATATTAATATACATTCAGTTATTTATATTTTGCGTTTTTAATACAAAACGTGAAAGTTATATTTATTTTTCATTAAATGATATATAGTAATATCAATCCGTTTAAATTTCTTGACTTTTATACTTTTTTTCACTTGCACACGTGTTTTGTGAAAGTTTAGTAAGATCGTTTGTGACTCGTCAAATCTTGCTTTTATTTGTGTAAAATCCAATGGCCCATATGAACATATATACAATTTTGTAAAAGGCTATAATGAACCTTATGAGCTTATTAATGACCCTCGCGAGCTCATTAGAGACCTTTATGAACTCATTAATAAACTTTATGAACCCCGAATACATAGACGTAGAGTTATATGCGCCCGTTTAACTCGAGCCCCCACCCCCACACGATAATTTAAAATAAATTGCAATTTTACATATACTATAATGTAGAAATGTACAAAATATGTGCTTGCCCCTCCCCCCCCCCAATAATTTTGAAACTCTACGCTGATGCCCGAGAACGAACATTATAAATCACTGGAAGATTGTTATATTCATAAACATTATTACAAAACACGGTAAAACGTCATTCATAGGAACCATAGATTGCAGGAACTATTTGATAGAAATCATCGATTACGGAAACGATTTGATAGAAATCTTCGATTACTGGAACGAGTCCACAAAAACTGTCGATTACACGAACCACGCTGTCTACCAGACTATTTATCGGGGTGGGGGGTCAAACTTCGTTTGGGTGTGTGAAATTTACCTTCAAGATTTTCATTTTTCTAGTAAAATGTGCTCACCAGAAAAGAAACGAATAAAATATTCAGTAGCAATGAAATAATTCGTCCATATTTATATAAAAAAGTTCATTCTTTTATTCAGAGGAAAACAAAATTCAAGCATTTCTTCTTGGACATTTAACCCATTCACAGACAGTTGATAATTCCGGATTTTACTTCATAGATTACCTTTCTCCCTCTTGCTATCCTTATCCTTATTTTTCTTTAAAAAATTGCTGCATATTAAAGATTATTACAATCTACATATGAAGGAAAGGTATAGAAAAATAATTTGCGCAATATTTTATTTTCTTTCTTGTAATTTGAATATTTAGCGGGTATATGAACTTTGAGTTTTAAGGGGTATCAAGAAATTTGGGGGTGTTAAGGGTATAGAAGACTCTGTGACACGAAACGTTTGATAAAACCACAGATTGCGGAAACTATTTGATAAAATCACAGATTGCAGAAACTATTTGATAAACCCACAGATTGCAGAAACTATTGGATAAAACCACAGATTGCAGAAACTATTTGATAAAACCACAGATTGCAGAAAATATTTGATGA
The DNA here is from genome assembly GCA_006491805.2 of Dysdera silvatica. Classification (NCBI taxonomy): domain Eukaryota; kingdom Metazoa; phylum Arthropoda; class Arachnida; order Araneae; family Dysderidae; genus Dysdera; species Dysdera silvatica. The sequence goes on along the minus strand of QLNU02015359.1, from coordinate 24,604,074 downwards.
AACCACAGATTGCGGAAACTATTTGATCGAACCATCGTCCTCACTAACATAGTACTGATTCGGTACAGTCGAAGCTCGTTAAGCGAATACCAACGGAAATAGAAAATATATTCGTGTTAACAGTATTTCGTCTTATCTGGAAAAGATAGTATGTCTATACAAACTGAAATGACTTCAGAAAACGGTTCGTATTAAAAGTAATTCGTCTTAAGCGTGTTCATCTTAACGAGATTCGACTCCATTTTAAAAACTGAACTCCGTGTAATCGATGATGATAACGGTGGTGGTGGTGACGACGATGATTTTGATAAGAAATGAGTGTAATGTCTGAAAATGTACTATAAAATTTCATAAGAAGATTTCACATCAACTGATATTTTGACACTGTTATAACGTTTAAAAATGAAGCTTTTCAGGAGACGTCTGCGCTCTTTTTTTTTATCAAATGAAGCAGAGCACCCTGCAGTGCTTGATGAAGGGGACGCGAGATCCCGAAACACGCATTTTGAAACCTCGCACAAGCGTCTTAATAAAAGTTCTTAAATGCAAAGTTTGTATTTACAACACTCCTGTTTCCGTCTGTATTTACTCGAATATACGTAGAATTGACGTCGCATTATAGAAAATGTGTTAAATATTCGTATCAATGTTATAGAGTGCAGTTTTTGATATTGAGTAGAAATCTCAGAGGCATGAACCCTTAGAGTTTCTTATAGCCGGTCTTTGTCGAAGGACAGCAAAGCCTGCCCGAAACGCGTCCACGCCAAAACTTACACTCGATCTTTTAATAATAATATTTAACTTGGAAGTAAAACGACTCACTGTGCTGAATATATCACAATCGTAAAATAACACAATGGGCGTAGTTTTTTTTTAACTATATGCTTTAATATAGCTTTAAAAACGTTTTTTCGAAGGCTTTTAGCCCTCTTCGAAGAAGCTCACACAATACTGGAACAGAGTTCCAGAACGTTCCAGAGTTCCCAAACGTTTTCTCGAAGGCTTTAAGCCCTTTTCGAGAAAACGTTTTAAAGCTATATTAAAACATATAGTTCAAAAACTGTGCCCATTGTGTTATTTTACGATTGTGAAATATTTAACTTATTAAACGTTCGGTGATACGAATCTTTCCTACAATGCGATTGAAAAGGAAAGGGGGTGGCCACCTTGAACAGATGCTGTAACCGTCATTTTTAACATCAAACTCCGGGCTTGAACGTTGTAACTCAGCATTGTGACATTTAAAAGACGCACATATAATACAGAAATAATACTGTATAAACAAAAATGTGGTTTCTGTACTATAGATATGATTTATGTATATGTTACATATTGCTGTACTTGCTGCGTTGCGCGACTTTTCGATCGCATTGTACATTAACTATCGGAAGCTGATGCGATTCCAAACCATTCTGTAAATCGGCGCTCCATTATATCAAAACGTCGCTGAGAAGCAGAATTTTCTCCAATCAAAAGCCACAAACTAACCACATTGGAAAAATTGAATAATTTTGGAGATACTTACTGAAAATTTGCATTTTAAAATTAAAATAAAAGCAGTTAAGCAAATAACTGACTGCGAACCAATTTATCTTTGTTAATGAAAGATTTATTAACTAGCAACATCTATCCAGATGTCTTTAATCATTTCTTAAACGTCGCAGCCACTCCCTAAATCTGTTATTTAAATTCACAAGATAATAATCTTCCGATCCATTTAAAGAGAATCGCCTTTTTGCTCTTATATATCAAATCTGTCCAAATTGCTCTCCATCATCGCGAGTTGCGACTCCTACTAAATAATGACAGAGAATATATATTATTTTGTGATGTAACTGGAGCGAGAGGATCAAGATTTAAATGTTTTGTATGTTAATTAGAAGCACAATTTACATATATCATGTTATTCAACTGCATGATTCGATAACATCTTGAGTAGAGTTCTAAATAAAATATTTTGATTCAAAAACCGGAATTGATGAGTTATCTGAAAACATCTTTCAACAAATATGAAATCTTAACTAGTACAAATTAAATTAGAGCTGTGTGCGTTCTGAAGTTCTTTAATAGAGAAAGGGTTAATATTTGTTTAATAAATGAAGTAAAAGTATTAAATAATAAGTAAAATATAAATATTGTTAGTGTGATAATGTATATAATATATGGATGTAATGAATAATGAAAATGGATGCGTCAATCAAAGTTAAAAATAATAGCTTTTATAAGTAAATTAAAAAGTATTCTAAGTAAAAAATTAATTGAGTTTAATAAGCAAATCATAAATAATAAGCGATATAAAGATAATAAATTTGTTTGTTTTTTGGTTTTACGACACAAAGACTACAGTGGTCATGCTGCGCCGGGACCTACAGTTTTCCGAGGAATCCGAACCTCTTAAAGCCTGGGGAACCAAACCCCGGACTACAGTGAGCAGTGCGATCTTTTACGAGATCTCTGCTGAGTAAGCGTTCTTTATTGCACGGCTGGGAACCCGGATTAGCCGCGCAATAGGAGAACGCGTTACCACACTGCGCCACCGCAAGGCTGATAATAAATTTGTGTAATAGTAATAAATAAAGTAAAAATTAAAAAAAGATCAGATACTGTAACTCATAACGTGGCCATCAAACTAGAATTCTCAAAATTTTTGGAGGACCCAAGCACATTTTATGGGCATTTATACATTACAGTATATGTAAAATTGCTATTTATTTCAGATTATTTAGAGGGGTCGGGCCCCACGGGCCAATATAGCTCTACGCCTATGGACGTGGCATCAGAATATTTTGGCATTTTGTCATTCTACGTCTGACATAAACATGATGCATTGATATGAATATCCATCTTATATATCAAGTCTGAAACGAAAGGTAAACATAACAGATATGGTGACGTCATATAACTGACCTTTATGAAGAAAACACAACCACCCCTACACGGTACAATTCCTAATATCAAACCAAAACAACTTGAACAATAAAGATGACATAGTTTGTCAATTTCCAGCATGAAATCAAAGACAGGAGGAACGCTGAAAGTGTTCATACTGTGCTGAAGGTTCAACAGAAGAAGGATCTAGAAACAAACACGCATATCAAAAACATAAGAACGCTTGCGTTTCATTGCAGAAGGCAACAATTATATGCAGATAACTAATGATAACAATACAAAGTAACTAATTTGGTATCCGATGCACATATATCCCAATTAATATTAGGTAGTTGATGCTCATGTATCCAGATTGGTGTTGAACTACTTATAAAGATCATGATGAATCGATAAGGTTGCTATAAATGATAAAAAGTTGCTATCTCTCTTTCATTACGCGTGAATACGTTATTTTTAAAAGGCATTGAGTACGTATTTAGCAGTTCGGTCACGAATCCGTATGATTAATTTCCGTATTTATGTTAAGGTATTATTACCCTCCGCAGGGATAACACAATTGCCAAATATGGTCAACACAAGAAAGCCTCCGGGGCGAGAATTTTGTGAGTTTTCGTGGGGGAATTTATTATACTATAATTTTTGCCACCCACGTTTTAATTACAGCTCAAACTAGAGCTTGTGTAATTTTGGAGAAAAAGAAGTTTGAAGAAAATCCCTGCGGCAGGGTACCTTAACATCTTTACATACGGAGAAAGAGAGCGTTGTTTCCTGTCCTCATTCGTCTAGCGGTCCAAGACACTCCGGGCTAAACGGAGGGACCCTGGTTCGAATCCAGGATGGGGAAAGCGTCTCTTTTTCTCCAAAACGAATAAAGCTCTAGTTTGAGCTAATTAATACGTGGGTGGCAAAAATTATTATTGTATAATTCCATATTTATGTTGTCATGTCTATTGTCTCTTCTTTTTTTTTTTTTTTGCCGTTATGATGACAGTTAAAAGAGAACAAGAAAAGCAATAGTCCAATCGATTACCCCTGATGCATGTCATAATGCACAGAAGTTCATAATCCATAACGAAGTGAAAATAGCGCTAAAGGGATAGTAACCTTCCGTATAGATTTCTAACCTCAAAACTTAAAATAATTTAATATAGATCTTCTCTTACATTTCTATAATTTTTATACTGCTCAAGCTATGTATCACGAAATATTGTATATCGGGTTGAATAAAAATTTATTATTATTATTAACTGTCTCTGAAGAAAGGAGCGTTTATTACGATTTTGTCAACTCTTCAAAATTCTTGTCCACGTTTTGATCTTCTAGCGAATGACTCCTAAACTGATATTAAAATATTTAAATTTACCATAGATAGTGGCGTCCGACTCTCTAGCTATGGAATTCGGCAAATCAAACTATGGAACATAAATAGAGTAAAACCCCTCATTAACAGACACGAGTCGAAGTGAAAATTTTGCCCTTAAAAGAGAGTGACCGTAGAATACGGGTAGTGAAGGAATTTTCCCCGAGAGATTTTTTGCCTAACCGTATAAACGAGGTGATCGTATTTGAGGGGTGAGGCGTCAGTTACGAAGGGGCTTTACTTTATTAAAATACGTTTATCGACTCCAGTAGCGGATTTCTAAGTAGACACACAAGACACAAGCTTAAGAGCGGCATTATCGGCGGGGCGGCATCAAAGTGCTTAAATATAAAATTTTCCAAACTCAACAATGTTGAAAAAATAATGTTTCTTTTAATTATTGCCCTGTTTCCCCAATAGCGATGACATATAGGCGACTACTTTAACTTGCCTGCAAATACAAACTACAGAATCGAAAGACAAAGGGCCCTGAAAATTTTGGGCCCTGGTCATTTGCCCAGAGTGCCCATTTATAAATTTAGGCTTAACACGTTTGTTATATATACTAATAGTAAATGAATGAATAATGAAAAACTTGAACTCATAACGAAAAAATTCATGCAAGGATGCGTACGTGTTTTTTTCCCCAAATACGCAAAATATACACAAAAATATCAGAGGTTCCAGGAATCCATACTAAAATTATTGTGGATTCAAAAAGTGTCTCGAATCCACGAAGTCGGAGACTATGGTAGCAATAATTTCGAATTGTATCTTATTAGTTTGAATAATTATATGAAAAATCTCCTTTACATATCAAATGTTAAGAGTATGATATGCGTTTTTTTTAAACAAATATTCCGTTCTTTCTAAAGGAGGGAGGGGGCGGCAGTACAGGCTGTGCCTAAGGGCGGCAATTTTATAAATCCGCCACTGATTTATTCTACGTTACACATCAGCTATATATTTTCAATATTCTTGAAGAACGTGATGCAAAATATCTGAAGTTACGCCCTGGTGTCACATAGCTGCAAGGATATATTCCAGACAATAGTTGTTGGAAATTAAACGAAGTAAAGATGAAATTAGAATGCATAGAACCGCTTGTTTGATTTAGCATAAAATTCAAACCAGCGTGTCACTAAAAGGTATACAAAAAGTATGTTTCATAGAAATTCCTTAGACATTGTAAGGCAAAACCTAGCACGTTCTGATAAAGCGTTTCATGCATTCCCGTCAAATGACTTTTTGAAAAAAAATACCAAAAATTTGTCCCAAAAAGACAGTTAAATTATTTATAATGCCTAAAATCCATGTAGTAATACAGTAAGCAATATTTCTGCAAAATAAAGGAGCCCTTTTTGTCTGGAAACATCATATCTTATTTACTAACTACCTAACCTCTCTTATCCAAGAATTTCACGCGAATCGCACCTCCTCTTTTTTGGTGTTGCAATCCCAATTTTACTCAGTGTATTTTGTTTTTGAATTTATTAACAAATAAAACCACGGGCAAAAGCCCCACGAAGACGAACACTTTGAAGATTAAGATGTTTACCTAAACTAAAAATGTTTATAGCATTCAGAAGAAATAGGTGATTTCAACTGCAATTTGGGAAATGACTATGTATTTTCTGGAAAAATTCCTTTTCGCCAAACTTTGTTTGACGCAGAAAAGATTCCAAGCCAGGGGCGGACTGAGTCCTCTCAAAGGGCATATACTTTGGATTTTCGGAGGGAGCTAGTCCTTGTCCATTCGAAGACATGAGTGATATCCCCCATGAGAGCGCACTAGCGGCCCAGTCCACTCCTGTTCCAAGCTGGTAAACAGAAGTAAAGTGGTAAGACAATCTGAGCTTTTGAAAGGAATTTGCTTAACACACCAAATAGATTTATTACTGTTATAATATAGATCTAACTGTTTATTTGCCATGAAAGTGCAGCTGAGATGGAAAGGATATATTGCTTCAAATATTGCATTAGTTCGAGAACGAAAAAAAAGTTAAAGCTTCTTGTGCAACGTGATTACTATTATTAACAAAGCAATTTAATTTCAACAGATAATTTGCAGCGATTATCTCCTATTAACGAGTCAACCTACATTATGTATATCACCTAAGGTTACGAAGTGTGGTCAGTTCTGAGCTCAAGACATTATTGTCTCTAGGATTAGTTGGAATTCATATTTACAGTACCTTTAGTGCATATTTTGAGGCTTTTTAGAGAATGTTTTCATGCATATTTAGATGTTTTTCAGTGAATATAATCCAGGCTCTAATGATCGATGTTCACAAACATTATGTGAATGAAAGTCAATAAAAATCATGAATGAAGTTACAAACGAATTTGGTGCTGAAAAACGTTGCCTGAAGTTTTTGTTTAAATGAAAGTGTAAACGGCGGACAATACATTTAAAATGTGCATTGTGATATTACCAGAAAATTAATTCAACTCCATAGATGTATCGAAGACGAAACGACATTTCACTGTACGACAGTCTGCCACCTATTTCTAAAACCTCGGCGCATATTGCCTATATGATGCACATGGAGTGAAACTTCTCTAGACTGCCATCCTTCAAAACGGGCATCAAGATTCAAGATGCGAACTTGAATGACCTTAGAATAATATAAACTTTAATCCAATTTCGAGGCCATCCCTTTCCCCGGCCAATGGTCAGCACCGAAGTGTTAAAACATAGTAAACAACTCCTCTTAGACAGCCAGTTTCGTGAGCGACTGCTCTGGATAATCTTACGTACTTGCCATTGGTAAAATAATATTATATCCCCCCCCCATCTTCCTCCTCCTCCGCCCTTTAGACATTTTCCATATTTCTTAAATATAATGTTTATATATATTTATACGTTAGTGTATATATATATTTGTACGCTGATATACATGTTTTTAATGCATTAGGGGTATGATGGAAATTTAGTTTTACAATTTTGAAAAGTTCAACATCAGCAACGATTTTTTGCAGCCACCCCAAAAAAACGGTTAGTTTTCTAGAAGAACCAAGGGTGGTTGTTTTAGAGAAGTTTTATTGTATTATCCAGATCAGTGGTACAACCTGAGTCATTCTGATCTAGAATATCGGCATCTCTGCTTATAGAAACATCTCTCCCATATCTGCTTAAAAACGAACTGGTTTTATGTATGCTAAAATATGTACCTGAAATAATTTAAACGCGACATCAAGCTTTATACAACCAACTGAAATATTAGTTGAAAAAAGACTTAGTAAACAAGATGTATACAGTGTCAATTAAAATTTAAGGTTATGAATTATTTAAATAATTTTGAACTAAATAATATATTATTTAATTAAACGAATTAAATAATTGTTTAATTAAAAAATAAGTTATTAAATAAACTAAATTATTAAATGATTTAATAATTTAATTATGGTATTTTTGAATGAAGGTTTTTTATTTCTGCTGAAGTAATTTTTGCCCACCCCTGCAAAAAACTCTGCCGACGCCATGGTCTCAGTTGAGACCGAAACATCAGATTATTTTGCTCTCATAAATGCACACTCACGTTTTCAATTAATTTTTTTTTTATTCTGTGACGTCAACTAAATGTAAATAAATATTGATAAGCCAAAGCTCACAACGACATTTTATTAATAACGTTAAATAAATTAAAAATTACAGGCAAGATAAAGTTAGAAATAAAGCATTTGTTATTTACTAGTACTTATATGGATTTAAAATTTTTTTATTTAAATTCTGTAAGACACAAATGACACTTATCTGACAAATTTTTAGCACTCTAGTAAGTATAAGCAGATTTTAAAAGAAGGCTTTTAAAAATCTAAATACCATGTCTTTAACTGGGACAGTGATAGATTTAGGAATTTGCAACCTCCAAGCGCAAAACGTATAATCAGCCGTTTCCTCTCTCTCTCTCTCTCTTATAAAAAAAGGAATTCTTTTAGTAAAATGATCACAAATATCGCATTCTTAACCTCTTATAAGTGGAAGTGAATTTTCATATAGTCAAATTCAAACGAAAATTTAAGTAATAATTTTATATAATAATTAATAATTTTTGTGTTCTCAGCATCTCCTCCCACTACAAATCCCGCCCCTAATGTATATACTTAGAAATCTGACACTGAATTGGAAACGTTGGCTATTAAAAATTATAATTATTCACAAATCATCCATGATGATCACGCACTTTTAAATACGAAATCATTTAAGACGATGACTGGGCTCGTTTAAATATGAACTAGCGTAAGTTGATGACTGGGAATTCTTAAGTATGAATGGTGTAAACTGATGACAATGACCATTTGAAAATGAACTGGCATAAACTGATGATTGGGCCATTTTAAATATGAAGTGGCGTAAGCGGATGACCGGGCCTTCTTTTAAATATGAAATGGCATAAGCTGTGATGACTGGACGCTATTCAATATAAACTGGAAAAAATTGATGGCAAGAATTTTTCAATATGAATTGGCGTAAACAAGTGGGTTTACATGCTTACTGGTGCATACTTGCATAAACTAAGACGTACGAACACTCCCTTTAAAATTACTTGCGCTAACCTAACCATTCACTTTGCGCAAATTTATCAAAAGTTGGACATTTGGTGGTTTGACTGTTGTTGACATATTCCTGACTTCTCCATAGTCAACTATTCAAATAATTTGTACCAAAGTTAAAACTTCATATACCTTGGATTTTTCATTTCAGTACCATTATACTTCTTATGCATAATTTTTCAACGGCAAGGAAACTATAGAATTCAATGAAGTCGGTAAGAAATTATTTTGCTTTTTGCGAAATTATTACGAAACGTGTTAACCAAAAACCAAAAGAGTTTAAACAAATGTTCAAAACTGGAATTTCCCTGGACACCCCATATTAGTGTCCAAACGCCCATATTTTGAACTTGAATACTTGTTTACACGTTCAATTATACATGCTAACCTCATAAAAATTATCCAAAGAACAAATTTTACTCAAGAAAAACTTTTTTGACTTGCGGACGCTTCAAATTTATTTATATTCGCGCGTTACCATTGACTTGTGCAAATTTGATTGCACAAGTAAGTTTCCACGAATTGCAAAAACGTGTAACTCATTGGCATAAATAGCCACAAATTCTAGGGAAACTATAGCCTCAAACTCAGTAACTTCTTTAGTAATTTTTGTTTTTCTGAAAAGACACCAATTTTTTTCTAAGCAAGGATAAACCACTCCTATCCCCTTCTTACACTGATGAAATAAACATGCTTTAATTTAAATATTATGACCATTCGTGTAACTCATATGAATTCCTATTTCTGTAGCGTTTGTGTTTTTATCCTCACAGACATTACAATCATTCTACTTATTGATTTCGTTTTTATTCCGCCTACCTGGTGTCACTTTTTAATTTTCTGCTTGCTTTCAAAGATCGATCTTCTTGATGCAATTTTACATTGAACTCATGAGCATCAGGGAAAAGATAAAGCGAGTTCTCCAGCCTCTTTTCTTCTTTTTCTTATCTAATTTTATCATCTAATTTTGAATTCAGTTTCAGCGTTTAAGATGTCTCAACTGTACAGTCTAACATTCCATTTTACTCTCTTTTATTGAGATTGCGTACCTTGGCTAAATTTCATGCTTCCGTTTTTTATCATTTCAATATCACTTGTAACATCATAATTTTTTAAATTATATGCATCAGTTGATGATACAATCTCAGTTCTAAGTTAACATCAAGTTCAGGAATTAGGGATAAAATGTCGTCTAAGTCTACAATCAATTGAAAGTTTGTAATTACAAATTATTTTTTCCCTTTTAGTATAAAAAATTTTCCTACATTTTTCAAATACAAGGGCAAACCTGTCATACTATTTATAACTAAAAATTGGAAAATAGCTCAATACGCAATGAAAAAATTATATAATAGCTTAGAAAAAAATTAGGCTATTTTAGATTTATTTTTAAATTAGAAATTTCAGCAATTGATATTTTAATTATCTTAACAAAAAGCAACAAAATAAGCATATATCGACAGGGCCATCTTATTACAATCGGGGCCTTTTTTACGCTAATTTTAAATTTTCAAAATTTTTTCAATTAAAAAAATTATAATATAATAAAAAAACACTGGCAATTTAAGGCTCTTATTTTGTCGGAGCCCTATGTCCGGGCATGGTTGTCCTTCCTGTTAAGATGGCACTGCAAATTAAATAAGTACAGTAATTAACAATGTAATAGCATATAACATACAGGAAAAGAATGGCACAAATGAAAAACAATCATCATCATTATAAATATCTACATAGCCTAAATGAAAGTGTTGAAAATTAAGTAGAGTTGATTGGAGGCGGAAATCGAATAGCCATTAAGGCTGTAGAGAATATGTTGTAATTATACTCTCCACCCAGCTATTAGAAAAATAAGTAAGTCCATCTGCAAGATGAGTAGGAACTAATCACTTACTAATTAATGATTAGCAGAAATAGTTCCACGTATTACTGCTGCTCGTTTTAAATAATGGGTGTCTTAATGATGTTTGATTGACATGTTAAAATGGGAACGCTGAATATCATTCTCCAGGCCAAAGGAAACAAGCCGACGGTGTTCCCTTGCAAAGTGATTACGATGGCCCTTTTTAGATATTCTAAAAAGAGGGAGGATCTTAGGGCAAGACCAGTTACGCGACTGTCCAGAACTTCGCACTATCTTAATTCGTACTAGATTTCTTAATATTTCTGAGCTTTTTAAAATCCTAAAAATTTCAATCTTTTTCATTTAAAGAAAAGAATGATTACTTTACCAGTTACAATTTCAAATAACTAAACGTCCTCTGTTGAAAATAGGGCAGGGAATCACTACAAAATTTTACGTCCCTGAAACAGCAAACGAAAATTAATTTGTGGCCTCCAAATGGGGAAGAAAGGGTCCGATAGTTAATGGGGGAACAAAGCAATACCTGGAAAGTTTTGTACCTCAGCCAAGGACAAAATGGCACCCCGCACTTCATAAACAATATTAAGTTTCAATACACACACACACACTATTTTAAATTATGTTGTCTTTTTTTTTAATTCTTACACATGAAATTCTACCTAGAACCCAATGCACTCCCACGTCAATGCCCCATTTGGCATCTCTTTATATTCGTAAGCTGATCAATTGCCTCGTTTGAAACACCATCGGAACACCGCCTTGTCATTCATTGTAAAATTGTTTTTTTGGTCACCGGACTGGGCCCAGAGTGGAATACTGGACATAAAAACGCCGCCTTTTTTTTCTTAAGAAATGATTTTTTTCTTTAAAGTAGTTTTTCATGGTAAATGTAATCATTTGCCACAAAAAGAAAACGAAACGCGCATTACCTGAAAAACAGCTAAGAAACACTAAAATGAGGAAACGAAACATTTAATAAGTAGTAGTCAGTGCTGTATAAAGGTTTTTATGGGGCTCTAGGCTGAAAGAATATGATGGGCCCCTAAAGAATATGATGGGCCCCTAAAGAATATGGCTTCCTCAATATTACCAAATAAATCATGAGTTCTTGGTAGAAGTACATTATCTTCGGTATTTAAGTATACTCATAATCAAAATTTCTCGGACACCTATAAATAAAAAACATGAAAATAACAGATTTAAATAACACCAAGTCCTTTCAAGGCTTCTGACGGTCCTCGAAACTATGGCGCCCTAAGCCTATAGGTAATTCCGGCACTGATAGCAGTTAGTCACAAACTGCAGGGGCGAACTAAGCCGCCAGCCCTCTGGCCCCCCCCCGGACCGGTGTGCTCTCACCCGCGTCTTCCAAAAATCCAAGGTACACACCCTTTGAGATAACCCAGTCCGCCCCTGACTAACCATGAAACTGACTTCTCGTTACTGCATGGCATCCTGAATTCGATTACCAGATTTCGAAATGCCATACTTTGATTTTGCTTAAAAAATGCAGCTTTTGACCTGCCAAATGAAACGACTCACTGAAAAAATAGCAAAAAGTGCAATAGTAGACAATTTGATGGTCTTTGACGAGGAAGGTACTTTTTAATCACTGTACAGGGTCCTGTATTCGATGTCAAAATCGTCACTGTGATTTTTTCCCTTAAAAATTAATTTTGTCCGGGAGAGTTCGAGTATTACGTAAGCAATATTTTGGCCATTTCACCCCCACCTCAGAAAGCAAAATTTAACATTGGCTAACATAGGAAAATAAGCACAACGGCAACCCCTCCCCACAAGGTGCTTACGTAATACTTGAAAACTCCCTTTCAGAGAAATCCGACCAAACCTCCGCAGTCCAAGGAATTAAATCCTGGAATAGGATGGGCGGCACTCTGTCCATGATACTATAAGGAGTCGAACTCGGGTTAAGAGAGAATTCAAGTATTACGTAAGCAATATTTTGGTCATTTCAACCCCCCCCCCTCCCCCTGGTAAGCAAAAATTAACATTGGCTAACTCAGGAAAACAAGCACAATAGCAATCCCACCCCAGGTGCTTACGTAATATTTGAACTCTCCCTTACAGAGAAATCCGACCGAACCTCCACAGTCTAGGAAATCGAATCCTGAACTAGAATGGGCGGAAATGCGTCACTCAGTCCATGATAATGCCATAGAGAGTCGAACTCATGCTAAGGGGGAGTTCAAGTATTACGTAAGCACAACGGCAACCCCCCAAAAAAGTGCTTACGTAATACTTGAACATCCCCTAAATGAAGCAACATATTGGAAGAAGGCCGCGAAACTTTTAACAGCAAGCAGTCGGAGGGCATCAATTGTGAAACCAAATTTTCAGAGCCGCAGAGGGCCTACAGTTCGATTCCGGTCTCTGAAAATTCCTCCCTTTTTTTTTTCACGAAAAATAATTTTTTCCGTGAGAAATGAAAACATCAGCATTAAAAAAAATCAACGTGCATATTAACATACAAGCACTTTAGGACAGTGAAATAAGAGGTCAAAACGTTTAATAGGTAGCCATTTGATCAGTGACGTAGGTAAGTTGGGCCCATATGGCTCAATCCCTCACTGGATATCAAAACGTGTTGATTTCTCTAACACCGCATCACATGATATCCTTTAAAGCCACTTAAGCCCCTCATAATTTTTAAGTTGCCACGCCACTGAGTTTGATACTCATCGACGCTAAAAATGGATTTTCTTCATAGCATACCGCCCTGAATTCGACACTGGACTTCGGAGAATCTGCTTTTCTTTCCCTTAAAATGTAGTTTGTCCCTACCAAATCAAGCGACGCGCCGAGAAAAGGGAAACAAATGGTAATACAAGCAGTTTTATGGTCATCAACGAGGAAAGTATCTTTTTGTCGCTGAATGTGGACTTCGATACCTGACTTGGAAACGTGTTTTTCTCTTTCAGAGAATGTTGTTTTACCGTAGAAAGTGGAACCATACACAAACAAATTCATGTTAACTGAAAAACGCTAAGGAACACTGTTATAAGAAACAAAACGTTTAATACGTTGCAATTTGATGCTGATTAGCCAGAGACGTAATTTGAACTTTCCGTACTTGATGCAAAGTCGTAAAATGGCGCCCCTTGATGTAAAAACATTAATTTTTAACACTCAACATTTTAAATTATTAATAATATGTTATTTTTTAATTGCAAAACATTAATAGTTGCCTAGAAACACGACAAATTCCCAAATTCCTAATTCATTTGGTGTCCCTTTCAGATTTTGAGCTAAGGCAACCGTCTCGTTTGCAATGGACTAGGCACAGTTCTGACGAGGAAAAGTGAAAAAAGATTGTACGTAAGGGGGATATGTCATTGAAAAGGTTAAGCTTTCATTCAGTATTTTCCATATTTTCAATAATAGTAAGATTTAATAGTTGAAAGCCTTGGACAGAAAACCAATCTTAGTGCTTGAAATATTGGGAGAAACATATGTATAATTTAACATGAGGTGTGTAGTTCCCGATGGCAAAAAATCTATTAGACCAAACTGAACTAAATTTCTTTTATACATTCCTGAGGCCATGGGAGTTTGATTTCTAGTAAAAATAATAATAATAATAAATTAAAAATAGTTCAACATTTTTCAACCACAAAGGAAATTGACACTAAAGTCGCGCAACTCTCCATGTTTTCATTCAAAAAAAGGTAGATAGCCAATTAGTGAATAAAAGAAAGGTTGAAAATGTGTTCCATGTTTTTTTGATAAAACTGATGTACTTTGCTAACTCAACTTGATCATGCTTTTCTGTTAAAATCCTATTATCAAAAGAATGGTAATGCTAATTCCAAACTTTGGAAATTTCTTAAATTTTTTTTTTTTTTTCAATTAAGAGCCCCAGGAGTATTTACACCAAATTCTGTTTGCACTTTAGATTGCTTACTATGGGGCTCTAAGCAGCTTACGCTAAATTATGGCCACCCTGTAATTAATTTATGGCCCCACCCCTAAGATTTATTAATGGCACTGGGTAAACTCCACTAAGCTTAATGAAAAGAATTCAGATTTTCGTAAAGTTCTGTGCACATATGTCTTGGCCATTTCTACTAAACTTGCCCTCAATTTTCAATAAATTTCCTTGAATTCTTAATATATGCAAATTATATTTTTAAAAGTCGATTTGAAATGTTGTTTATACAGTTTCCAATCCACTTTTATAACCGACAACGAAGAGGCATAAACCCTTAATATACCAAAGAACTTCGAGAGCAAAAGAATCCGAAAGAAAAAATTTTTAAATACGAAAGCTCTGACAAAATTTCAGATTCGCCTAAAGATTTGTTCCGAACTCATCACTTCAACATTCTGACTAACACAAAGCTTCCAAGTTATCGCTTATGGGCTTAAAATTCTAAAAAATTATCAAAGCCATTTGTATTGTCCTATAATATCTTCGAATGGTAAAAGTCGTTAAGGCGGGAACTACTAGAAAAATGCGTAGGTATTCAAATCACATAAACTAATAATAATTCAGCCACTAATAATGTTAATTCATTTTGTGAATATGTGAGTCGCAATATATTTGGGCAAAATTCAACATTCAAATGGTTTTGATTTAACGGAAAGTATTGCAAGTTAATAAAACCTATTACTATAGAGGAATGAAAGTTTTCATATGTTAGTAATATTTAGAAAAAAATAATTATTAAACATAATTTCACAAATACGTATAATGTATTGCACCAACTTTTAAGATACCAGCTTCTATTATTACTTCACCCTCAAATGTGTCTCTTAAACAATGAATGCTGATTGTTGATAAGGAACTAATAGAAATTAAAACTATGAATGTAAAATGAACGTTGGTATCATCGTATTATAAACATGTAAATATGTATCTTTTTATCGCTGCCTCCTACCAAAATATCAGATAAGGCATTTTAACAATACGTTGATTTTTAACAAGCAGTCAAAAGACACCACAGCAATTAATTTCGAACGGCACACTGAAGATCGCACTACATAAGGAGTGCACAATGAAGGTTTAAATGTTAAACGCATTAACAATAAAAAGGCTGCGTTATCTTTTATCATTTCCCTTCCACGAAATTAGTTGAAAACTTTTGAGGTTAACTAATGAAGAAAGCGAAGCTTTTTATGTCCTCAATACAATAAGTTCGCCCTCAAAAAAAAAAGAGGACTTCATCCCTCTCCCCACATCTTTCACTATACATGTTTCAATGACTTCGTTACTGAGGTGCAATTGGGCATTGAAATCTTTTTGAAAACAGAGCAATCGCAAACTTCAAAAGATGTGGGATGAGTATCTGCATTTTCAACGACTCGTAGATGGTAAGCAACTATGTCCGGTCCATCCTTCAAGAAGAAAAAATCCAAAAAGACTATTTGCTTGTCTCCAAGCGATAAAATGACCCAATTTGAAGAGAGCCGTTTTACTCTCGTGAGCATAAAGGAATGCCTTCATCACGATGCTGCAATTATTAACGTTCTTTCTCTCAATCTTAAACCTCTTAAATGATTTTTTTTTTTACTTCCATACTCAAATTTTCTTTTGTACTAGAACAAAGGGTATAATTATAAGAATAAAACTCGTGCTTCTCGAAGTCCTGTATCTGCTGTTGGACTATGCTTATAGGTTTTGAAAATTAAATTTCTGAACCTTTCACGAAAACAAAAATTTGATTCTATTCAGCTAATTGGTATGAACTTCGGAATTTTAATTCATCAAAAATCCTCCTTTACATCAAGAAATGCTCATCTTTCTATTTCTGGATGTTCTGTGGTGGAGTAGTGGTAACATTACAATAATAATAATAATATTTATCTGAACCTATAGTATCTATTACATGCAAGATAATTTGATGTAGAACTATGTAGATTATATTTATAAGTAGAAGTAAACGTTAAGTGCTTTGAGTGGAGTTTAGCAGAAAGTATAATTTAGCGTAAAGTAAAAAGAGAGAGGGTAAGCCTTAACACTTGCAACACTAACCTCTACGTAAATTTCTACTATGTGTTTCTACGTTATGTTCAGTTGCTGACTTGCGTAAATTGAATTAATGCAGAAGCAATTTCGACCCCATAAAAGAAACTTTAGAAGAAGGAAGTAGAAAGCATAGCTTGTATAAAACCCTCTTCCAGTGTGAACGAACAGAAGAAGTGGGAAAGGAAATCGTCTTGATCGAGCAACTCAGGTTATGTTTATTGAGAATAGTTCCTCCCGATTTTTACAGTTACTGTCGCATTTCCTCGTGAAGGAAAAAACGTATTAATTAAAGAACTTAACGTTCTTCAAAAAAATGTTGTTTAAAGTTAGTCTCTCATGCGCAAAACCCATGATGCTCAGCGCTTTCCAATTTTTTCTCTGTCGATTTCTTATCGGGCGCTTGATTCCGAAAGCGGTTTGGATTCTTCTAACAACTGTAAATGCTGAAGCAACTTTAACTTCAACTTCAACTAACTAACGCTCCCTGTGGCATGAAACACAAATAAGAACGCACATTTCTAGACACAATTCCATTGTTTAGTCTAAATCGTTCTCGTTTTTCGTTCCCTATCTTTCAGTTTAATGTCTGTTCATGCGAATGCTTCGAATGTTCATCTGCGCGTAATAAATGCCACAACATGCAAAAAAAGAGACTAACATTTCCTTATGTTTAACAACAATTTATCAATGTTCACATTGCTACTTTGAATTTCTTACAGCCAAGTCTTTTAAAAGGAAAACGGAGAGGATATTCATTAGCTTTGAATGCTCATTCATTTCCTCTTACTAGGTTTTTTTCTCATAAATTCAGTATGCTTTGCTCCTGCAGCTTTTTTTTTTTGTTCTGGTTGACGAATTTCTGTCTCATGTGATGGGTAATGAAACTGCGGTACAGGTTGCTACTTCTTATGGATACCACTTGCTACAATTACTACATACATTTCCTAGTTTCTTCATGCAGTGCACAGGGTCATAGCCTCTAAGGGGGCTGGGTTTCTTCGGTCCCCAAAATTTGTGAACAATCAAGCAATTAATTCAGAACGTAAGTTGAGAATGAAAGATGTAACGCATAAAATGTGCTAAGTGTTACTGCTAATATTTGCTGTCGCTATAAAGATGTAGCTAAATTTTATTTAAGAGGAAGAACAAGCCTATATTTTATTGTACCAACATAGGTATGCAGTGTCTTAATACTTAGCAAATAATTGAAATACTATATATAAGTGAAAAAAATGTTATTTGTCGTCTAGTTAAGTTTTGGGGAAAGCTTTCCCCAAACTCAACTTTTCGTCTCCTTTTAATAAAATTATGGGGGGATGAGGGCAAAGAGACCTCCCTACTCTTCAGACTGAAATCCAAACCCAAGAAAGTGGATAAAATTGCGGTTTACCTGTTACCCCTCCCCATAAATGTTTTCTTCAGTTCAAAGCTCCTGACAATTTATGGCATCATTCAGATCCATCAAATGGGGAATTTTCCTCAAATTCATTGAGGGTATAACTATTCACGCAAGCGTACAATATTCTCGATAAAGATTTAGTTGTTAACTTTCACCTTTGCAAACCAAATGCATCGTCTTGATATATTCTTTATCTTGTCTTCAGCATCAATTCGATGCTTTCTTCTACAACGAAAATATCAGCAGGGGCGGATTGATGATTGATTATCGCCCATGAGGGCAGAGCCGGCCTCCCGGTCGGCTCTGCCTCCATGGGCGATAGGACTCGCGCCCATCAATAATCCAAGGTATGCGCCTTTTAAAAGGACTCGGTCCGCCCCTGAATATAAGTGTTACAGTCTTTCACCTCACTTCCAAATTTGCGTTGTTCACTTCCACATTTCTACACAAAGATCCAACAATGAAAAAACACATTCACAAATCTATAATCTTCGAGCCAACTAATACGTGCTTGTAGTATTTTAGTTTAAACTACAACTGGCTATTTTTTGCTTCGAATCTATGTTTTCAAAAAGAAAGAGAGAGAATGCTTATTCTACTCCACTGTACTTCCTCTCTCTTAGGCTTTTAAGGAACAAGGTCAAAATACAAATAAGCATGCGCGTCCTTTGTTCAACAACGTCCGTATCAAACGAATTTATCAAGCCTGTTGGACAAATGTGGGTCGAAAAAGAAATGCGGTTGGGCTATTTTCACCCTTTCTACCCACGCCGTTACGAACTTGGATCCGTTTATGTCCTGCGAATTGTTATTTGAAGTTGTTTCGCGCGCTATTTGTTCGGGTGAGTGTGAAATTGACGAGGAATCGCTACTTCATTATTCACAAATCATAAACAATAAACAGGAAAATTTGTGTCTGTTTTCACTTTTCATAGCTTAGTGTGGTCGTTAAAAATAACAAAATAAACTGTTTGTTGCAAGGTTTTTTTAGCAAATGGTTCCTTGTCAGCAGATTGTTTCGCTGTAACTTTTCGGGTTGCTTTGTTTACTATATAATGTATGCAGAGATGCACAGAGATGCACAGATATACACACAATAATAAATTAAAAACAGTAGTATGGAAGAGAGAAAGAGATAAATATATAGATTGCACATACACACAAACACGTATATAAATAGATTGAAAAATCCTATATAACTGTTCCTTGGGGAATTAGAACACCAGGCCCATGAGTTTTTATGGAAATTTCTTTGCATATTTTGCTCTAAAATTCTCAAGATTTTTTTATACTTTTATTTTGACGTATAGGACCAGACAAAAATATATTTCTTTACGCATATCTCTTTATTACATTTCCTATACATTGTAATTAAATAAATTAAAACGTGTATTAATAAATTAAAAATATATTAATTAAATGAATTAAAAATAAATGAATTAAATGAATTAAAAATAAATTAATTAAATGGATAAACTAAATACAATAAATAAAATACAAAAATATGTTTTAAAACTGCTTGACATAAATGCCATATATAATAAACTTTATATTTTTGAGAGCAACAAGGCGCCTGAAAAAGTATTACATGTTTTTATTATTGCATGAACATATATAATAAATACGTGCAAATTTTTTTTGAACGTATTAAGAAATACGTGTATGGAATATTTTTTCACATATATAATTTCTACAGCGCTAAATTAAATGTCTTATTTCTGCTTCAGTAACTTAATGGTCAAATATGGTATCTGGCAAACTAAAAATTGCAAGTTGAATCCTTAACTAATCCATGCGATTTCTTTTAAGACCCTCTTGAGCTAATTAAAAGCTTTAACTTCAACAGAATTCACGGCCGTGTCGTAAATTATTTTTTATGTTAGGAATATCAAAATGTGCTACTCTACAAAAATGAAATTGAATTTAGTAGGCAGCAACACTTAAATAAAAGAGAAGGATTGCCGACTAATTCACTAAAATAACTTCATGACTCAATTCTTGACTCAGTTCTTCACTTCATGACTCAATTTCTCTCCCTGGATCACTATCCTCCTACTTGAATCTAAATGTATCTGTGTTAATACTAGCATCACCTATATGTTTTTATTAATTTAAATTGTCATTTCGCTGATTATTAAAATGATATAATTAATATTGTTCGCACTGCCTTGTTAATAAGTCTTTATTCGTGTATAATATGATATATATATACAGTATTTATAAAATATTTCCTATCAAAGTTTTTAGCTAACTTATAGAAAATCCAGATAGTCGTAGGGTATTCTAAAGTACTTTAACATGTACTTGAAGAAAGTTGATCCACATTCCCCAGAATGCCACACTTGCAGGCCTGTAGGCAAGCGGAGACTTTCAGGGGCGTTGGGGCAGTTGCACGCTACTTGTGCTCCATCGATATATATATATATATATATATATTGTCTTCTGGAAGTTGAAAGTACATCAGATCGAGCAGCGAGGCTCGTTGTTCAACTAACCCAGCGATACCAACTTCAAATAGTACAGGTATATGCACCAACATCAAGCCATACCGACGAAGAGGTTGAAGAATTTTATGAAGAAATCAAACAGCTACATACCAAGGGGAAACAACATATCAAGCTCATCATGGGGGATTTCAATGCAAGAATTGGACAACAGGAACAAGGAGAGACATCGGTTGGTAAATACGGATATGGGGAAAGGAATGAACGTGGCGATCAACTCATCGAATTTGCAGAAGCTGAAAACCTTAGCATCATGAATTCATTTTTTAAGAAGAAACCGCAAAGAAAATGGACATGGAAACACCCAAATGGGGGAACTAGTGAAATTGACTATATCCTGGCAAACAAGAAATCAATTATTGAAGATTGCAGTGTACTGAACAGATTTAATACTGGAAGTGATCATCGAATGGTGAGATGTAAAGTGCACTTAAATACTAAATTAGAACGACAGAAGCTCATTAGGAAACAAGTAAGTAAGAGGGTGGATTTAAAGAAATTAAAAGAAAATACCGAGGCATTCAAGTTGGAATTAAAAAATCGCTTTTCTGCACTGGAAGGACTTATTGATGAAAGTGATATCTCAGAAGCAAATGAAAACATTGTTAAGACAATAGTTGAAACTGCTGGGGAAATTGGTGGTGTAACCTGTAAAAAGCACAATAGCAAATTATCTGAGAAGACGAAACAGCTCATGAAAAGGCGAAGAGATATGAAGGTGGACAATCGAAATACCAGTTCCAGGATTGAGTACATAGAACTTTGTAAAACTCTGCGCAAAAGCATGAAAGAAGACATAAGAAAATTCAACTGTGAGTTAGTAAGGAAGGCCATTGAAAATAACAAGAGCCTTAGGGTTGTTAAAGGAAGTTTATCTGTTGGGAAGAAACACATCATTGCATTAAAAGGAGAGGATGGCACCGTAACAAGAAATAGGGAAGAAATACTTAGAAGAGTTGAAGAATTCTACAAAAAACTATATGAAAGTAACAGTGGATTAAACGAAGACACTGAAATAGTCGAAGGAACAGCTCCTAAAATCTTAAAAGAAGAAGTTTCATTTGCAATAAAAAGTATGAAGAAAGGAAGAGCCCCTGGCGATGATGGTATTACATTAGATATCCTAAAAGAAGCTGGAGAATATGTAGAAGACATACTTGCAAAATTCTTTACCAAATGTCTTAACAGCGGTAACATACCAAACCAATGGGATTCTGCAACAGTAATTCTTTTGCATAAAAAAGGTGATAAAGAGGATTTGAAAAATTACCGACCAATTAGCTTGTTACCTGCTATTTATAAAATCTTCACAAAAGTGCTAACACATCGCCTGCAGAAAAAATTAGATGCAGCTCAACCAAGAGAACAAGCTGGATTTCGAAGTGGATTCAGTACAGTGGACCATATTCAAGTATTAAGAGAATTAATTGAAAGAACACATGAATATGAACTTCCATTGTGTGTTGCATTTATTGACTATGAGAAGGCCTTTGACTCTATTAAAACATCAGCAGTCATCAACTCTTTAAGATCAACAGACATTGAGGATGTGTACATTGACATGGTGAAACGTGTGTATAAAAATGCAAGTGCAAAATTTCGGTTACATAAAGATACCAAAACTATCAAACTTGGCAAAGGGGTGAGGCAGGGAGATACCATTTCTCCAAAACTTTTTACTTCAGCTTTACAGATGATTTTTCAGCTGATAAATTGGAATAACAAGGGAATAAAAATAAATGGTGAATATTTAAATCATTTGCGGTTTGCTGATGACATTGTTATTTTTTCAACGAACCCATCAGAACTCCAAGACATGGTACAGGAGCTCTCAACTAGAAGTAAAGAAGTTGGACTCAAGATGAACCTACAAAAAACTAAGATCATGTTCAATAATTTTGTAGAGGAAACAAAAATACAAGTTGACAACATTGAGCTAGAAATTGCTGATTCATATATTTACCTTGGCCAGCTGATTTCAATGGATGGCAACATTATGAAAGAACTCAACAGACGTATTAAACTTGGCTGGAGTGCATTTGGAAGAAACAGTTTTATCCTGAAGGGGAAATTGCCTTTGTGTCTAAAAAGAAAGGTCTTCAACCAGTGTGTATTGCCAGTCCTCTCTTATGGATCAGAGACATGGAGTCTAACAGTTGGAGCAATACGAAAGTTACAGACAACGCAAAGGAGCATGGAGAGGTGCATGCTTGGAATAACTAGGAGAGATCGAAAAAGAAACACTTGGGTGAGAGAGCAAACTAGAGTAGAGGACATCATTGTTAAAGTAAAAGGGCTGAAATGGCGATGGGCTGGGCATATTGCAAGAAGAACTGATCAACGATGGACAACAGAAATTCTGAACTGGATTCCAAGAGACCACCGAAGACCTAGAAAACGTCCTCAAACTAGATGGGTGGATGAAATAAGAAAACAGGTTGGGGTGACGTGGAAGCGAATTGCTCAGGATAGACTTGTGTGGAAAGCATTTGGAGAGACCTTCATCCAGCAGTGGATAGATAATGGTTGAATATGATGATGATGATGATGATATATATATATATATGGGATCGGTATTTGTCTAGGGGAATTATTTAGCCATTAATTAAGCTCCTACGGCATTTCTTCGTATAAAAGAATGCAAATGCCAAGCAAAACAAGCCAATTTATATATTTTTAAACAATACAGGCGGACAGAGAAAAAAAAGGGAGAAGGAAAAACGACTTCTTCGAGCTTTCAGCAAGAAGACATGATACTGTTACGTGACAAGCAATAATTACAAAAATTGGTGGTTCTCTTGTTGCCTTCTATTATGAAAATTTTACAAAAACCGAAGATATTCATTATATTACATTTTCTTCTGTTGTAACGTTATATTTTATTATACCACACGGCCTCTACTGACGGTTGACCGTTCTCAGAAAACAAAACTTCACAGATACAGTCTTAAAACGAATCTTAAAATGTTTACATTTCTACACAGAAAAAGTTAGGTAAAAATTTCAATCAATAATTCAGTTCGTTCTAAAAATTTATGTGGAATCCTTTAAGGCAGTAGTCGTCGTATGTCTTGGTTTTCGAAAGAAGCCAGTAGGATATGAAGAATATTAATAATTGAACATAACATTGGATTATACAATAATTTTTGCCACCCACGTTCATATAGCTCAAACTAGAGCTTTTTTTATATTTGGAGAAAAAAAGGCGCCGTCCTCATCCTGGGCTCGAACCAGGGTCCCCGCATTGAGCCCGCGGTGTCTTGACCTACTAGACGAACGAGGACAAGAACAAACGCATTTTTCTCCGTATATGAGGATGTAAGATATTATTACCCTTCACAGGGATAACACAATTGCCAAATAATGGTCAACACAGAAAAGCCTCCGGGGCGAGATTTTTGTGAGTTTTTCGTGGGGGAATTTATTATACAATAATTTTTGCCACCCACCATGTGCCACCCACAACACATGTGTTGCGGGTGGCACAACTCATAAAAATCTCGCCCCGGAGGCTTTTCTGTGTTGACCATTATTTGGCAATTGTGTTATCCCTGAGAAGGGTAATAATATCTTACATAACATTAGATCTACACAAACACACACTATCACACGTTCTTCTTTTTTCTTGTTTTCCACACGTTCACACGCATCCCTATAATAGCACTATACTAGTTAAACACTGACTTAACACACTCATGACGGAACTGGATGACCTGGCAGTTGTTTTTGGAAGAATTGATGTCACCTGGCTAATTGTGGCATCACATGGTAGAGTCAACACAACTAACTTCGATTTATTGGTGACTCCAGGTTTGCAGTTGCTATGCTGTAAGATATCGATATTAACCATGTTTGTTGATGAAGTTTTCAGTTCTTCGATAGTAGCATCACTATGTAGTCTTCTGAGAAATAGATAACGAGCGTCTTGTTCGCCGTTTCTTTGGATATCGAAATTCGGAAACTCCTTGGAAATGTTCGTGGCCTTGACTGAACTGATTTGCTGTTCAGCTTGGGGAATCTTCTTTGCTTGGAGTAGCTATATCAGTCTTAGCAGGTGTCTCTCCTTTATGATTGTCCTTCTACATTGGCAATTCGGTCATTCCCTCTTGCTTAACTTCTAACAGTTCTTGTTCAAAAGCAATTCCTTTTAAAGATGATCCACAGGCATCTCCCTTATCGTCTTCATTGTCTGATTTGATCTAGAGCTACTAATACGTGGGTGTCAAATTTATTTGTAATAAAAAAAGTCCCCTACGAAAAACTCACAAAAATCTCGCCCCGGTGGCTTTGTGTGTTGACCAATATTTAGCAATTGTGTTATCCCTGTGAAGGGTAATAATGTCTTTCAGCTTTAGGAATAGTCCAATATCTTTTTTACATATATCACAAATATAAAAATCGTTGCACATGTCGGATAGTTACCGTTTGTATTGATTTCTTTCTGTCTTAATCCTGGAATGTAGTATTAAATAAATATGAGAATTTTTGAAAAAAAAATATTGAACGAATACCCGCTTAAAATATTAATAATTATTTAAAAAAAACAGTGCAGTAGTCGTTTCGTTTAACCCAGATTTTTGTTACGCGAAGTTAGGATTACCGGGGTTCTACTTCATATATTTTTTTATATCTTAAATGATAGATATATCTTAAGTGATGATATCTTCATATCTTAGGTGATGATATCTTCATATCGTAAGTGATGATATCTTCATATCGTAGGTGATGATATCTTCATATCGTAAGTGATGATATCTTTATATCGTAAGTGATGATATCTTTATATCGTAAGTGATGATATGTGTACAACACATATCCACCTTGTTTGGCGCAGAAAGGCCTTTACTGTTCTTGCACCGTAAAAATCCGAAAATCAAACCAATTTTTTTTTCATTCTATGTTAAAAATGTAATTTAGTTTAAGATGCAATTCATTTGCCACTCCCTCATTTACAACTCACGAGCTGTCGCTGATAGTGACCTAACGGTACCAGTTATAAGAAGCCATTTTGTTATATTGGTTAAAATTTAGATTAAAATTTATTTTATTTAATCTTAAAATTAAATATTAGCCACCCTTTAACCTTGTAAAGATTTTTAAATTTAAACTATCTTTCATCGCACTGAAAATAATCACTAAATCATTATACTTTAATAAGAGTTTCTTTTCAAGAAAACGTAACTTGGGTACTCTATATTTTTTAATAAAATATGTCTTAAGAAGTACAATGAAAAAAAATATATAATTGTAAATTATCCATTATGTTTTATTTGCTAATTGTGGATCAGGGAAGGATTTTGCTATTTTTATCATGTACAAATTTCTGGAAGTGGTAGGGTGCACAAAAACAATTGGAATCGTATAGGAATGCAAGCTCAGAAACTCCATCTTTATGTGCTAATATACAGAGAGGGCAAAAAATGAAAGAGAAACACATAGAAAAACAAACTTTTTTTTACTCACATTTGCGAAATTTATTAAGCAGAAGATGTTCAAAGTTGTGACCACAAGCTCTAACACATGACTGATATCGTAGACGTATAGAATGACGTATATTTTGGAAAATTCCTTGCGTACCTCGGACTTCCAAAGCAGTTACAGAAATGCGTTCTACAAGGTCAGCATCACTTTCAACAAGGGTATCGCACACAGGGCCCGGTGTAAAAAAATTTATCACCCTAAGCTCATCTGCTCCCTCCACCCCCCAGTTAAAAAATCAAGATTCCCCAATGCACCTTTCAACATTGGAAAAGTGAACAAATGGTGCACATTCTGCCTTCTTGATATAGTTCTGCTCAAAACTAAGTGTAATAATCACAGCTTAGTTCATAACACACAAATAAATGATCAGAAGTAAAAGAATAATCTGAAATCTTGCTATTAAATGCGAAAATCGTTTTTCCCAATGCCTTGTAATAATGCACAAAGATATTAAAAAGAAAAAGCGTCCTCCAAGCCTCTAGTGCGGCAGCAGTTCTGCTCGCGCCACTGAAAGATGTAGCGGCAATGAGAAAATTTTACCCAGAGTTACGTAAATTGGTTAGACGAAAATTTTTAATGCAAGAAAGCAAGAAGTTGAGGGTATAGAAACAATGGACAAGAGAGACACATATATAAGGAAGAGTAAGTATTGGTGAAGACATTCAATCGAAAATAATCCATTTAGTTTCATGTATTTATTATTAAGGTTATCTCAATCATTCTACAGTATTTTCTTTAACTCGCGAGCAGGCGCAAGGGGTGTTTAACACCCCACAACTTAAATTTGTGAACAGTCCACCACTGCTTCGGAAACCGGCCGAACTCTTTCCTTTTGCTTTCAAAGTCGCAATTTTTTGGGGATAGGGTGACAAAGAGCAAATTCCACTTATTATTCTTGGCGCAGTATAGCCCAGATGCTCTTGCGCCATAAAACATCCAAACAAACAAACTTATTATTCTATGTAAAATTAATGTTTTTAGCGAAATAATGGTATATAATCAGCTGATGTGCAAAGCACTCCGCGCGCATTCTCGCGTTCCCCTAATTGGCGCACCTGCTCGCGGGTTAAAAAAAACATGTATTAGTACCGCCCTAGGCAGCCGCCTACTTTACATATATAGCTACGCCGGGGCTGCTCGTTCACCAGTCCTGTGATGTAACCCAGAAGAAATGCAAAGTAACCAAGGCATGTTAAGTCTGGCAATCTTGCAGGTCACTGAAAGGAACCACTGCTTCCGACCTACTGACGTCCAAATATCATTTTTAAGTGATGACAAATGTTATCGCTGAAGAAGGAAGGGTCCAGCGCCATGATAGAACCACATAGTACGGCGCCGCAATTGAGGGCTCTTTTGTTCGTTAATTAAATAACTTTGGCAAGACGTCGTCCAGAAAGGTTCGGTAACTACTGTCCAGACGAGGAGGCATGAGAAGAGACATGGGTCCATTAAGTGGTTCCCCAAGACGGCGTTTTTAATCCAACATTGCTATATGATTCAGATTAACTATCATGCAATCTACCCCTCCCAGAAATTCGTACACGCTTATCTGGATCACTCCGTAGAGTATCCATATTTAGAAAAGCTCTCTCTATGTTATACTAAGTACTACTAATACTTAGCAGTAGTACTATATGTTAAGTGCACTATGACATACGCCCAGATTATACCTTAGTTACAAAGAAGAGAGCATTATCGTATGCATATTATAGTAAACACAAATATGCGTCCTTGTTAGATTACCACATAAATGTTATTGATTCAAACCAAGGATCAGAAGATCACTGGTGATTGCTTGGAGTGGCTTATTAATGATTGGTTTACATGTTTAACGGGTGTCTATTTACAAATTCAGTCTCTTTACAAACTCTAAAGTGATGGTTGGATTGGAGAAATTTTACTGACCCCTACCCACGAATCCAAAAAATTTTGCAATAGCAAATTCGAACTAATTCCATTGGCGATTTGTTGTTGGAACTTTTAACCATTGTTTTGGACACGTTGTTGAAATAAATGATGGAGGTTTGACAACAAATGACCGCCGATTGTCCTCTGACAGGAGACTGAATGCAGCAAATGCAATCAACAATCTTAGTACCGCTAAACTCTCATAAATAACCCTTGTGGCCTAGGTGTGTATGTACGTGTATGGGGATCTTCAAGTAACTTCACCCTTTGTTGACCCAAATTCTCAACAGAGTATGGATGGTAAGGTGAGACGGATTAGAAATTGTGCCTCTGACCCGCGCATTGAGGTTAAACGCTGGAACACCTCGCGAAAAATAAGAATCAAAATATCTTCAAGTGCTTGCCTGACATGGAAACTATGTGTCTTCCTTTCGCATTCGAAAAGCCCATTTAATCAAGCGAAGTAACAACCAACCTACTGTTGCGAAATGCAGTGGAAGTATTTCAAGACATAATTTTGACATTCTTGTCGTCCCGATGATGTTAGATACTAGTTTTACATGTATGTTTTTAAATATGTTGTTGTACAATTGGTGAGAAAATGGAGATGATAAAAATGTAGGAAACACATGAAGCTGCTCTGTAATCTTTACCAGAAACCTAAAGTTGCAAAGCAATTTCTGAATAAAGATGCCATCACCCTAGTGACATTAATATTATTTCTATTTTGCCAAAGTTTTAAGATTCGCATTAAAACTATTTCCATTTTTATTAACAAACATAACAGTAGCTCATCAAAGAGTAGTGGATGGTTCAAAATCTGCGTTTGTGAACTCGAAAATTCCTTAAAAGCAAACTAACGTAAACTATTGTAGTTTTAAAAATATGTATGATTTTTCTATCTGAAATATATTACGTATTTAAAACGCATTATTACATATGTTCCATATGGAGAAAATTAACACACTAAAATAATGTTTTAGTCTCCATTTTGGGTCACTGCTCTTCACATTTTAGATTAATGACATTTTTCCCTAGGCACAAATATCAAGCATAGACTATTTATTTTGCAAATGGTCTTATTATTGTTATTGTTATAAATAATAATTGTACGAGCATTTCCTTCGGCGCATTGCAGTCTAATCCTCTCAGTAAATAAGAAAGTCAAGCATTTTACAAATTTCTTTTGAATTAAATTGCCTTACTTCGACTACTCTTCTTTTTTCTCCATTAGGCAAGGAAGGGAAAAATTTGGGAAGGGTGGCCGCCGAAGATGGTGCTGTATTTCTTGACAGAT
This sequence comes from Dysdera silvatica, assembly GCA_006491805.2. Classification (NCBI taxonomy): domain Eukaryota; kingdom Metazoa; phylum Arthropoda; class Arachnida; order Araneae; family Dysderidae; genus Dysdera; species Dysdera silvatica. Next base: position 24,574,832 of record QLNU02015359.1, on the reverse strand, counting down.
ACTTGAAACGCTTCTGAAGCAAATTACCTTCTCTTTACCAATAAGGAAAACATAAATCTAAACCAACTTATACGTACTATATACGTATAACATACTGCTTTTGTTAAATAAAACTAACTTTCCAGAAACTACGTGAAACGAATCTGAAACGAGACTCCTATGCTCGAACTATCTGCTCTAAAATTGTCAGAAGTACTGAAATATTTCGATATATTCATTTCTTTTTGTCCCAAAATATATTTGGCAACCTGTACTATGCTGTTGCTTTTTCACACATATTCTATTACTTACTTGCCTGGAGTGATGCAACAAAATGTAATCCTGTTTCGTAATTTTGCTTTTCGAAACGGATATTTTCGCCTCTTTCCAAGTTACGTGACTTTTACTTCTGCAAGAGATAATCTGTCTGTAACGATATTTTCACCGGTGTCTATAAATATAGAGGGTATCAAATTCAATCCGATCTATAAGAATAGATTGTCCATAACTCAAGCCAATATCTAAATCCTTTTGTTACAGGGGGATCTCTGAAAGTTACGGCGGGTGGGGGTTGAAAAAGCTACGGGGGTTTAAAATTCGTTAATGCTTGAAGGATTTTTGATATATTAAATAATTCTAAATATATAGGCAGACTTAATATATTTTACATTTACAAATAAATGTTAACAATAATGTAAATAATATTTAATGTAAATTTTGCATTGAAAATTTATAGAAGTGTACTGAAATTCATAATAACTCTTATCCTTATTATAGAATAAATGAAGACTCAAACCACTATAAAGAATATGATGTACACAAGATCTTCCTTAGATATTCATTTTGAATAATTTTTTAACGTCAAAGAATAATTTCCATCATCATGTACAATTTCGTGCAAAACAAAAATTTTAAATAAAATTCTACGATAATTTATTTTGAAAAAAGTATTTTCTTGGGAGGCGCATCTCCTTATCCCCAGCCTGGCTACGGCTCTACTATAACTATACTTTTTTTCCTTATAATATGTAAAAATGTACATTGTACCTCACGTTTGACACACCTCTGTAAAAGGGACAAAATGTCCGGTCCCCTAAATGTCCCTTATTGTGAGATAACACTATGTGTTTGTGAGACCACACCCGTTTACAACGAACATGAAGAGACGGACATTTTTTTTTTTCGTTATATACGGATTCTCGCAAAATGTGAATTACCTACCATTCAAATTCGGTAAAAAACTTACAGGAAAGAGAGAGAGAGTAAACGAATATTGTTATTTATGCATATTATAGATTACATATTTAATTGTCAGATCTTTACATATTTTCACCGAACATTAAAGCCATTATATAAGTTAGTGAATTGAGTCATCATTGCTATCACTGTCAGATGCAGAATGGCTTGCAGCTTGTACCTCAGTGACATATATATTATCATCATCATCAATCCACTGCAGGATGGAGGTCTCTCTGTTATCACACATACACGTAGTACGGTGAAAGAAATACAAAGGAAATGGCCTTATGCTCATTACGTTGAAGGAACTGGTTTTTCCCGCGCGAAAAACCAGTTTCGGCAAGACGCCCTTCCCTAAACTGCAATGGACTAACCCGTCTGCTAAAGGTATCACACGCCAACTGTGCGCTAACGCACAATACTCTATATTTTTAAAATTTTCTTGAGAGTGCGCAGCGCATACAGCGCATACCCTTTGAGGACAGCCTTAGTAATAATGTTTTGTTTAATTGCTATATATTATCTTTCATTTGTATTTGTACTTTTGTTTCATTTTTATGTTTAGCGATAATTGTAAATCATTCTTTTTTTTTTTATTTGGAAATATTAATATTTCACGTTACTCATCTGGCAACTGTTATATGGGACGGATTTGGAATTCTAAGAAAATAGCAGTCTGGGCTTCATTACATGGCCGTGAACACGTTCTTATCACGATGAAGCCTTCTGTCATGCGGCATTCTAAATGCGTAACCGACCTCGTTTTGTGGGCTCTTTGGAAAAAGGGGGTTTATTTCTGAAGTTACTGCATTTTTCATAACGTATTAATTAGGAGTTGAGATACGACAGGTTTTGCGAGATGCGATATATAGGCAGGGCCGTTTCTACCATTAGGCCGGGTAGGCGACTGCCTAGGGCGGCAAAATGGCGTAAAAATTTTAATTTTAAATCAAACGAATAAAAAACTGAGCAAATGAGGAGAAAAAAAAAATGGAAAAAATTAAAACATATAATTGTTTTCAAAAGCATACGGGACAATTACTTAAAAAGTCTTTACTTTGACGAATGTAAAAATGTTTGATGTGTTTCATTGTCTAATTTTGCACACGGATTCTTTTATATCTAATACATTTAAGCCTTCTAGCTCTGATAATACAACGTTGTGTTTTGAAATATTACTCTCTTAATATCCCAGTTTTCAAAAATATAAAATGTTGAAATTAAACAATTATAACATGTAGCAATTGTTTTACTATTCACAATACCCTAATGTTACAAAATAACTAATGTAAGCCTAAAATATAAATAATCTAATAATATAATATATAAGAATAATATAAATATAATTAACGGGTTTAATGGTTAAAAATATAATAGAAAATTTACATTGTTTTACCATTGGATGTTGGCAGTGATAGAGAAGAGGATATGGGCGGCAGATTAATGATAGTAAAAGGTTGGGGGCGGCATTTTTCAATTCTTGCCTAGGGCGGCAAAACACATAGAAACGGTTCAGAATACAGGATACCCTCCATGACGGACACTCCCGAATAACGGACACCTCTGAATATCAGGCAAATTATCGACTCATGTGATGTATGCCATTTAAAGTTTTCCCTGTATATTGCGTCTCGTAAAACCTATCGTATCTCCACTTCTAATCTATTATTATATTCTTATTCTATGTTAAGAAAACAAAAACAGTTATTGATAGCCGAGGATATGGTCATAAAATAAAAAAGGAATAAAATTTTAATTTTTTTCTTCCCGAAATCGGTCATTTGAACGAGGTCAATTGTCTTAAATATTTAAAGGCCTTGATAAATACGATTTTTTATCCATTACCTATTTGTTTGGAATTCTCTGGATGTATTCGCTACTTCGACAGCACGTCAACGAATCTAAACATAAATGAAATAAGTACGCTTTACGCTTCACTAAAATGACTTCAAATAATTTTACACCGCGAAATCTATGACCAGTCATTTACGAATCACAATATGACCTGTTTTTGCTCCAGTTTTAGTCAAAAGAATAATAATAATTACAGTAATAGTCAATGGGGTTTTTCAGACAGTTTGTTTTTGACGCAAAAATCACTTCATTCATGATGCGCCAATTCTGGAAAAGAATCACGTGACTGCCAAAGAATTCTGTGGCACAAAAACTGCTGATAAATAACCCTTTATTTAATATACAAAACTGACAATTTTACGGCAAATCAAGAGAACGTATAAATATCAAAATAATAAAATATATAAATACTAAAATAAAAAACATATAAATAATAAAACGATAAAAAAAATAAAACATATATAATAAAACAATAAAAAAATAAAACATATAAATAATAAAACTTGTAATCTTTTCTTTGTACAATGACTTCTGTACGTACAACTCTGCTGCCTTGGAAATGAAAAAAAAGTAATAAAACATATAAACAATAAAACATAACACTAAAACATATAAATAATAAAACATAATGTTTTATTCATACTTATAATCCTATATATTATGTATGATTGGTATTTATAGTTAATATCAATACTAAGTTACTTCGCTGTAAATTAAGGAAGGAATTAGGTGTTAATTTATCTATGAGCTTAGTTTAAAATTCTATGTGCCTTTTTATATCAATTTTTTATATTTATGGATTGCTAATTTTACATATGTAGGTGAGTTTCTTTCTTTCTTTCTTTTTTTTTTTGGACAATTGCAGTATTATGAATTTTTTTTTCTTTGGTCTGCATTATATTCCTTCCTAGTAAACTTTAAACTCCTCAAAAACTTAACTCTGTATTCGTAAACAGTTTAATTTAATATTAGTTATGATTACTATAGTTTTTGGTAATGCTGATTATGGAAATTAAAACAATAAACTTTCTAAAATTGGTCGTTTAGTGTAAAATGTAATTTAGACATCAACCGCAAAGAGGGATTTTTGTACATTTTATATATTTGTAAAATTTAAACCTTCCACTGCCAGGTTGTCCTTTATGGGTTCAAGAGAAAATAAAATTGGATTAAGTTCTGTGATGAGATGAAGAAATTCATATGGGGGGATTGTGCAAGAGTTTCATTGGGAAGGGTGGCCGCCGGAGGCGGCACTGTAATCCCAGACAGGAGAGAAATCCTTGGAACCAGAAGCGGACTGGGACTCCGGCCAATCGGCCGCCGGGCCGTTGCGGCCTCATGGACGGTAGGACTCACGCCTCTTGGATGGGAAATGACTCGCTCCCTCCCTCCGAAGATTCAATTCAATTCAGATTTATTTATGCAAGGTATGCGCCTTTTTAGAGGACACAGTCCGCCCCTTCTTGGAACTGGAAAAGTTAATAAAATGGTCATAAATTTAGTAGCACCTTAACAAAGGATACAGTAACTGACCAGGGCTTACCATAACCGATAAACTTTTGTCATTGGTAAAAAAAATTTCGCAACGTTCCAAGAACGTTTCGGGAACGTCCTCTTTATAAAGCCAAGTTGGATTTCGCTTGACAAAGGGTACAATAGTTCACGACACATTACCAAATTTTTGGATTATACGTTGCATCAGTGGCAAAATTTTGCGAGTTTGTATACTTTATATGTTTTTAATACTTTGCAGTGAATTATACTTATTGACACATGGCAGTTGAAATACATGTAAAATATTCTGTCTTAAATTGGTGGGTGGGACTTCTGTTCAAAAATTGATGTAATTATAGTTAACAGCTGTTTCGTTTGTGTTTTGTGGCGCAAGTATAGGTAAGGCAAGGTTGCTCCGGAACTTAAAGTATTCCGAGGAATCCGAACATCTGTTTCTTATGAAATAAAATCCCGACTACTATAGGCAATAAAAGCGACACACGAACTACTGTGCATTAGCGCTCAGTTGGCGCGTGATACCGTTAGCAGACGGGTTAGTCCATTGCAGTTTAGGGAAGGCCGTCTTGGAGGAACTGGTTTTTCCCGCGCGAAAAACCAGTTTCGGCAAGACGCCCTTCCCTAAACTGCAATGGACTAACCCGTCTGCTAACGGTATCACACGCCAACTGAGCGCAAAGGCACAATACCATACCTTCGTAATCGAACGTAGGTTAACGGCACGGCTAACGAACACACTACTTCTGTGCCGTCGAACAATAAAAACGACACACGTTCGTTCTACCATACCTTCGGAATCGAACGCAGATTAACGGAACGACAGACGAACGTACAGCGTCTGTGCCACCAAGCATTAAAAACGATACAAGTTCTACAATAACTTCGGAATCGAACGCGGGTTAATGATACGGCTGACGAATGCACTACTTCTATACCATCGGACAATAAAAGCGACACACGTTCTACTATACCTTCGTAATCGAACGCAGGTTAACGGAATGACAGACGAACACATTACTTCTGTGCCATCAGGTAATAAAAACGACACATGTTCTACAGTAACTTTGGAATCGAATGCAGCTTAACGGAACGCCAGATGAACGCACTACGTCTGTGCCACCAGATATTAAAAACGACACACGTTCTACCATGCCTTCAGAATCGAACGCGGGTTAACGGCACGGCTGACCAATGCACTATTTCTGTGCCGTCAGTCAATCAAAACGACACACGTTCTACCACAACATCGAAATCGAACGCGGAATAAAGACAACAACAATAAAGAAAACAACAGACAAACGCACTACGTCTTTGCCATCATAGAATACAGTTATAGTGTAAGAATAGAAATTTCCCTTTAGCTATTAGAATGGTGTTCTACATTATATATTGTTGTGTGGTATCTCTCTATCCATTTGAATTTAAAATTTTGGTTCTGAAACGCAAGTAATATCTAAGCGATGACCTGAAAAGAAAAATGGCTGAAGATTCAAACCTTGGAGTTGCATATTTACATAAAATATTTTACGGACATAATACACACGCTTCACTTGCACTTTTATTTTTACTTTTTCCTCCCCGTGTGGATGCAAAGTGGTCGAGGACTAATGTCCATTGAGGAAGTTAGGGTACAAACAAAATAACGGGTATTTCCTACTGTGGATGAAAAGATAGTGAAAGGGTGATGCAGGTCATTTCCGAGTATTGCGCAACGTTGGCCAGTGGCAATTCTGGTCAAACACAAGGAAGACCAGCGTTTGGTAAAAAACACTTTAATAGCAGGCTAAACACAAAAAGAGGAAGCAAGCGATGTAGAGTAGGTAATTTAGTAATACCATGCAATCGTGCTAAAGCGTACAAGCCGAAGTCATAACATAGAGTGTATCATAGCATAGAGAGTAGATAACTTAGTAATACCATGCAATAGTGCTAAAGCGTACAAGCCGAAGTCATAACGTAGAGTAACTGTATCCTAATGTGGAAGTTAAAACTCGTAATATACCATAATTATATGATAAACTATAAAATCCGAATTCTGAAGTTAAAATGAAAATCGGAAATAAAACGTTTCTTGTACTCTGAAAATGGTTGAATGGACAAAAGTTCATCGCAGTTTAATGCGTTTCTAACACGTTACAAAAACATTTTTTAACCCCTGTCAGACGAGCCTTTACCAATATTATATTAAAAGTAGGCATCCGTAAGCTTTGCCACACACATGTTTGAAGAGGAAAATCTTTTGCAGAGTTAAATATTAATACACAATTTTATTTTTTATTCGTGTATTAATATCTTAAAACTGATTTACAGATGAAAAAGACTTCAAACACAGATGTCAATAAACACAAGTTATAAGAAACACGGCACTAAAACTAATAAGTCGTAACATTTCACAATATGCATACATGCATAAATATATGCGTACATCACAAACAGATGCATACATGCATGCACGCACGCACGCACGCACGAACGAACGAATGAATGAATGAATGAATGAATGAATGAATGAATGAATACAAGCAGGGTGTATGTACGTATATAATAAATGATTACAGGTAGGCTTATAATTCTTATAATTAATCACGTGAATATTCGATAGAACTAGACTTCCTTGCTATGCCCTCAAAATAATATGTTTTCCTTGTTTGCTGTTTGTGGTTTTACGGCTCAAAGACTACAGTGGTCATGCTGCGCCGGGACCTACTGTTTTCCGAGGAATCCGAACCTCTTAAGGCCTAGGGAACCAAACCCCGGACTACAGTGAGCAGTGCGATCTTTATGAGATCTCTGAGTAAGCGTTCTTTGCACTGCTGGGAGTCGAACCCGGATTAGCGGCGCACTAGGAGAACGCGTTACCACACTGCGCCACCGCAGGCTACGTTTTCAATAATATGAAAAGAAAATAACATCCAAGTAACAAATTCCGAGCTTAAAACGAATTGGTAAACAAATTTATACGTTTAGTAAATTTTCCTACCAGTATTTTGAAGGTTTTTTTAATTACTTCAATACAAAAAATTTAACAACAAACAACACTGCCTACTAAATTACTGAAGATTGCAATCTAAAAACTCCTCCATTGAAGTGTTTTAGGACTGAAGGACTGAAGTTAAGTGGAGAGAAAGGCTGGGATCTTAAGTCTGAATCTCGTTAAAGATCACGAAGAGAATCGAAGATGATTGGTCCTTTCGTGCTCATGCGCAGTAGGCTTTTTGTCAGCGAATGATAAGCGAAAAATAAATTTTCTCAACATTTTTAATATTTCTGAAATTCAAAATTCCGAAAATTAAGTTGCGTTATTTTATTTTTCTTCCTTTTTTACTTTCTCTCGCTGGTGAGTGATGGGAATAACTCGTTCTTCCAATTCTCTGATTAGTCGTCGACCAGAACCAGTGCACTTACAATCCAGTACGAATTTAATAAACAAACGGAAGCGATCTAATAAGGAAAATGCCCTCAATCAAGCAAATACTGGTAAGTCATTATGATAAATAGAGTACTTATATAAATCGAACACTACGCAGATTAAATCAAACAACAATATCAATCAACGTTTATTGGCGTAGTGATACCAACGCCGATGGTATGGCGTGATTAGATGGTGAAACGTTCGAAAGAAAATAAATATTTCTGCCTTCGGTGGGACCTGAACCCACGATCTTAATATCGGATCTTAATCGAAATGACCGGCATCAGTAAATAGTCTTTATATACGTTCGTAAAGAGATTATATATTGTCCTTCGTAGCTCAGTGGGTAGAGCCTCCGCCCGGCAAGTGGAAGGTCGTGGGTTCAGGTCCCACCGAAGGCAGAAATATTTATTTTCTTTCGAACGTTTCACCAAATAGAGTATTGTTGTCAATAAAATTTTTTAACTAGAAATAAATATAATCGTCGAATTTTTCCGTTCTTCTGTTAGCCTAACTAGATATTTGTAGCATATTGTTAGCCTAATTAGATATTTGTAGCGTATTGTTAGCCTAATTAGATATTTATAGCATATTGTTAGCCTAACTAGATATTACTAGCATATTAGATATACTAGTATATTAGATATACTAGTATTATACCAGAAAAGGAAGAGTGTTTTCGACGGCATCATTCTTGTATAGAACTTTAATATTTTTTATTAAGTATATATGCAATTTAATATACATATATGAAGCGTAATAAGCATAATCTATATAAATATATATGAAGACTAATAATAATTATTATTATTAAATTGTATATCGTGAGCTCTTATATGAATAGTCGTCATTTAATGCCGAGGCAAAAATTATGAAATTCGTAAATTATCTTAAAAAAGTGTTCTCTAGTTTTGTGAACATTTAAAGGTAGTAAAATATTTATTTTACATTTTAAATTATTCCACTCTTGTTTAATGGGTTTGTTGATGCAGTTATCTATTTTGACAAAAATATTTTTTTTTTTTCTAAATGTGGGAAAATTGTGTCTCTGGTATCGTTTCCTAAAAATGATAAAGTTGATTTCGTATTAACTATTATTATACATATTTTCAGTTATAAAGAGTAGTTTTCCCAAATAATAATGATTACCCAGCAATTTTATTATTTTCCTCTTTTTGCGGATTACCTGTAAATACAATTATCCGCCATTATCATGCCACCAAATTCATGCCACTGCAGTCATTACTAATTATAATCAAGAGTTTTATTACTGTACATACATGTTTGCTTTCCAGGCTTTGTAAGCCTCGATGAAGAAACTTTACAGTAATTTACATTTACAAAAATATTATGGAGCACCTGTAAGTCGATTTAGTTTTATCCTGATTATGTACATACTTTGATAAGTTCAAAGGTCAAAGGTCTGATCCTTAATATTATTTTGCGCCACGTCCTTCCTGACCTGTCATTTGTGGAAACCTCATTTGCATAATGAAGCCATAGATCAATCTAACAATTTGTCGAGTCCCAACTCGGTCAAAGGTGATTTCACCTATTTGACCTATAACCTGAAATGTCTACTTCTTTTTTAAATCGAGTTTTATAATCTCTAGATGAAAAATAATGACATCGTAACTTACGCAAATGTAATACTGGGGTCATCATTTTTTTCATGATTTATAGTTACCTTAACCTTCTCTCTCTCTCTCTCGTATGTAGAGCAAGCCCGAAATTTAAGGACTAGTATTGCATGCATAACAATTATTTTATATAAATTGTTAAAAACGCATTTTAAGTACAAAAGTTAAACTCCTACACAATATGAGATGTGTGAGTGGTTTTGATTCGGTTGAAGATTCAAGTAACAGGAGGTTACTTCAACTCACTTTTTAAATTCTAAATTGCAATTATCTATGTATATTTAGAAGTGTAATTCAAAGGAAAGAAATTGTAAATACTGTGTACCCCAACTTATTTTAAAATCCAATTTCTCCTTCGAGTTGGTCTCTTCAAAAAACATCATGACATACAAGCTGAGTTCTGTTAGTTACATCAGCTTAGGGTCATTAGTTGCCTCACATTTCGAAAGCCTCTTTTTAAATACGTGTTGAAAATAGTTATTTTAATAACTAAGAGAAATTAATAACAGATCTTATTCTAAATTTTAAAAAAATTATTAGTTAGTTTTAGTCCAGGAACTATGATATAGATTTATTCTAATGGAACTTGGTTTTAATCTAAGTTTAGGAGAACTTAGTCTTAACTTAAATCTAATAGAATTTAATCTTGACCTCTAAATCTAATAGAACTTTCTTATTATTAATATAAATATGAATCCAATAGAACTTCTTCTTCTTCTTAATATAAATTCAATAGAATTTATTCTTATTCTTAATATAAATCCAATAGAACTTCTTCTGATTCTTAATCTAAATCTAATAAAATTCAATCTTGGACCTTAATCTAATAAAATTAAATCTTATTCTAGATTTAATAGAATTAAATCTTATCTAATAGAACTTAATCTTCACCTAAGTCCAGTAGAACTTTCTTGTTCTTAATATAAATCCAATAGAACTTCTTATTCTCTATTCTAAATCTAATAGAATTTAACTTTGCCTTAATCTAGTAGGATTAAATCTTATTCTAAATTTAATAGAACTGGTCTTAATCTAATAGAACTTTTCCTTGATCTATTGGAGCTTATTCGTAATTAAATAAAATAAAAACCAAATAAACAAAACGTGCAAACAATCTTGTTGAAAAGCTGTTCTATTAAAATATATTCAGTTCACAGATCAGATATAAATTGGAACATCAACCTATTTAGATTAGCTCTCGCCTTTACGTTGTGCATTCAAATTGGTTGTCAAAACTATCAATAACTAGGGCCTGTATGCCAATTATAACATCCTCCCACCCCTTTTCGCTTTTGTTAGGTTCCTGAAGATATATGTTTTAATGCGCCATGTGCTAACCTAGGCGTAGCCAGGGGTGGGTTTTGTGGGTTGTAAACCCCCTCGCAATGAAATTTTGTATATTTAACGTAGGAATATCCGAGTTGTAGCTCTGAAACCCCTCCCTTATAAACTATCTGACTACGCCTATGTGGGCTAAAAACTTTAAGTAAATATCTGATTTCATAAATGAGTTAAAATATATGTAAAACAAATGTGAACACAAGTACGTTAATTCAATTCAACCATTAAAATCAATATAATAAATTTAAATGAAAATGTATTTATCTACCACGCTCATAAACTTGCATAAGCAAACCACCTGTGACCTGTTTTTTTACATACGTGATAAGTGGTGTAAAGATGTGGAGAACCGGTGCTAAATAGTTGCCAAATTTGTAGCATGATCCCCAAATACAATTAGTATTATTTTTCATTCTACCGCCAAGAAATCTCACTAAACAATTATAAACATTTTATACTACTATACTCTGCAATCTTGCTAAAAGCAGTGACGATGTCAATATTTAACCGGTGGGTATATTGAATTGCAAGATAATCAGAGGCGTCCGTAGGAAGTCCATAAGAGCGGTCACAGGTTTATAATGGAGATTACAGAGCAACAACTCCATATATTAACATGGATAAATACAAAATTGCATCGCAATGGGGGGGCGGTTACAACCCCCATCAAACTCCCCTGCATACGCCATTAAGAACAATGCAACCGAAGACACCTAGCATAGCACAAAAGTACCAGATGATTGAACGAATGTGGCTTCTGCTCATTTGTAATGGGCAAAGTCGGCCACTGGTACAGTGGTAGTAGAAGCCACAGGTGTGCCAAATCGGTCACTGACACACCTGTAGTAGACCGTACAAGTGTACCAAATCTGTCACTGTCACTCCCTGTAGTAGGAAATTACAAGTGTGCCAAATTGGTCACTGTTACACCTGTAGTAGACACTACAGGTGTGCCAAATCGGTCACTGGCACACCTGTAGTAGACACTACAGTGTGCCAAATCGGTCACTGGCACACCCGTAGTAGACACTGGAGCTTAAAATTGGTGTAGTAATGTAAACACAATGACTTAGATGCCAAAGTAATAAATTAAATAAAATAAAGTTTTTATGCATATCTCTCGGTATATTATTTATACTATCAGTATATCATGCCCAACGCACAGGCACAATCAAGCAATGTGAGAATCGATTGCTGCAAAGTTATAATAATAATGATGTTATAGTAATGAGAATAATAACACCATTAAAGTTATGATAATAAAAATGCTGAAGTATTGGTACTAATATTGCTAAAGCATCGATAATAATTATGCTAAGTTATGATAATATTATTTATACTAAAGTGATGATAATAATGTTGCGAAATTAATGAAAATAATGATAAAATTTTGACAATGATTGTATTAAAATAATGCTAATATTAATTTTGCCTCAGCTCACAAGGGAACCTTTTACTATATTCATCGCACCTGGAGTCGACATTAAGATTATTTTGTATAGTTTTAACAATGATTCAGAATAGGTCTTTAGTTTTTGGCAAAACTCATTTTTCGAGAAATTATGACCACTTAGATATGAAGAGTTGGCGACCTTTCGAAGAGAAATTTTAAACTGAATTCTGTTAACTAAAATATTACAGCCTTTTAATATATTTTTATTTTAATGGTAGTGAAACTGCATGTGAAAATGGGAAACGCAAAAAAATTATGACAATGCCTACATTTTAAAAGTGAATAGCTGTCATAATATAAAATGTCACAGGTTTCTCGGTCCAGTTTAAAAGACATTTCTTGGACGTTGGCGAACTTGTAAAACTGGTAAATCTTATAAGCATGTGAGATTAGCGAAGTGTCTGAAATGCACTATACTAGCTGAGTGAGTACCTGGTTTGGACTACGTTGGCCATAAAACGAATTTGAGTCAAATCTTAAGCATGCCGCAACATAAATTTCTTGCCAACTCGTCATCTTTCAGTGGACATAATCGCTCGAAAAGTGAGTGTTTGCAAAAAAATAAATACATATTCAGAACTATGTTATAGCTATACAAAATAATCCTCCAAGTGCGACGAACATGATAAAAGGTTTCCTTGTGTGGGAAACATTAAATAGTGCATGTAATGATGAACTGTTATTGTTTCGCAAAATCCGACTTACCTTAGCTGAAGTTGAAATATTAGTGTTTGCTTTGTGAGTTAAAAGTCGAAAAAAACGAATTCGATGTCATACGTGGCATGAATTTGTTTTAACTTTGATCACTTATCCAGACAAAGTAAAACTAATAAAAGGTTAGGAAGCATACGCTATTACAATTACTATTCAACAGTTATTTTGTGAGCTGCATGTTTCCTTAAAGAACGAGCGACAAGGTGTCAGCCATGTTATATTACCAGCTAATTTAATATGAAAATATGGTTATAAATTTGAATGCGATTAATACGTAACATTGAGTAAATTAGGTTGGAAATCTCAAGTTTAGATCAAGTATAAAATTGACCTTGCAAAGCTAAGATGCCATACTATAGTTCCCGTCCTCAAATGCTCACCAACTTCTCCTCAAAAATGCACTACCATATGGTTTACAACGAGTTAAACAAATGAAGCATGAATATATGAAAGCCCCATTTACATTATTACTTATATATTCTAGAAAATTCTATTTTAGTAGGACATAGAAAAATTATTAGTAAAAGCAATTCGTTTGCTATTATACGAGTGGGGATTTAGCCTTCCTGTGGATAACTGTATTTCTTACAAATGGCTCTGTCCAATTTTATAGTACATTCAAAAAAGGTTAATTCATGATATTCCCTTCCATTAAAACCAGTTGGTAAAGATAAATGTGAAAAGTCACGATTTCTAGCTCAATGCTGTGAACTTGTATTTTTGCTTTCCCTATGACGTGAATGTAACTTTTTTTTAGTGATTTGTTCCGAATTTAAACATACTAGTTATAGTGGAAGTTCTAGCGTCATGTCTTAATATCTGGGGAGGTTTGTTGCAAAAACAAAAGCATTATCTTTTAAACATGAATTGTCTGAACACGGCTAATTTATTTTCATCCTTGGTTCCATCTTGATCAAATATTTATTACCGGAATTGCCAAAAAATAAATGATGATTTGTATAGAATCGAAAGATTCTATACAATTAGTAAATAGATAACTAAATAGACCTGCATATTTGTTGCTCATTGCAATCCTAATGGTTAAATCTAGGGTTCACCATGTTTTATATATTTATTTCATAATTCTCTCTCTCCCTCTCTCTATCTGTCTCTCTCTGGAGTAATTGACTACGCTATCAGTCAGTATGTGGCAAGTTAAGCAATATATCGATATCCAATTACTTTTCCGGCGAAACCTCAATTAAGAAACCCTGCTTTTAAATACTAGCTATCGGTAAATTACGTTAATTAATCACGGAAAAGTCATCTTGTGTAATGCTGGCTTTGGTGGAAAGTCATCAAATCTGAACTTTTCAAAATGTTTTCAAATAAGAAAATGCCGCAGAAAGGCTAGGAGAATAATTTTTTGTGAATCGTATAATTTATTATACTGATATAATTTATAAAAGTACGTTGTCTAAACCCTCATATGCACACCTTTCTACGACGCGCTCCGAATGGCCGTCAGAGAGGGCAGTCATACAATTAGTATTATTTTCTAACGTAGTTTAATGAAAAGCATCATCTGAATAGACTTTGATTTGCATTTTAAGATGCATTTCATTTTTTCGCTATGAGAGTAGGTCACCTACATAAGATTATTTATTTTCAGTATGCATAACCGATTTCGTGTTCTTGGAGCTGATAGGACAAGGTAGTTTCAGTCAGGTAGGTTTTTTAATGTATTCATTTTTATGTTCGAAATCATCATTCCTGAATTATATATTCACTTCGTTAATTATATAAAAAGAAAATAGAGAATTTATTCCCTAATAAACCTTACATTTCGTTCTTTAGGTGCACGTGGTAGAAATGAAGAAGTCCAAGCAAATACTAGCAATAAAGTGCGTCAATAAGCAAACGATGTATGAGAAGAACGCGTCCAGATACGTTTCAAATGAGGTAGAAATTTTGAAGTTATTGGAGCATCCTTTTCTTCTTAAATTGCAATTTTCGTTTGAGGTATATATATTTCTCGTTAATATTATGCATTCATAATTGCAATTCGTTATACACTTACGCGCTCTTTTCATATCATGTGAGATATTCTAATTGTATACTGTACTTTAATTGCATACTTTATATAAATCAATCCTCGAGAGCTTAAGTTCGTCTGTACCAATGACGTAGAAAAGGGAGGAGTTCAGGGAGCTCAAGCCCCGCCCCCCAATTGGATACCAAACGCATTATTTTCTCACACCCGACCCCCCATAGCCACATAAGCCCCCCCATGAGATTTAAATTGCTAAACTACTGTAAGTATATAGGTTTAATTACAAAAAATATATACCCATGTATCTAACGATTCTCAAAATCATATATATGACACATTCATACAACTTACATAAACATGTCATACATGCAATAGGAACATGTTATAGTATATGCAATGGAAATATGTCATACATGCAATAGGAATATGTTATAGTATATGCAATGTAAATATGTCATACATGAAATAGGAACGTTATATATGCAATGGAAATATGACATACATGCAATAGGAACATGTTATATATGCAATGGAAATATGTCATACATGAAATAGGAACATGTTATATATATGCAATGGAAATATGTCATATATACAATAGGAACATGTTATATATGCAATGGAAATATGTCTTCTAAGTAATAGAAATTATTTTTGTTTTACATGTACGACCATATTTGCAATATGGTCTGTAATAAATAAAAATTCTTAGTGTTATTCATAGTTGTATTACAAAGATTGATAACGTTTAGCGTGAAAATTAAATTTAAGAAAATGCTGCATTATTTATATACGTTTCTACATATACGTATATGCACTAAAAGAGAGATTTTCATTGATGTTTTACGTCAATAATATGTGAAGTTTGAATAAGTCATGTAATTACTTTAGAAGAACTTTATTATATCTCGATGTTTAGTTCAATTAAAGCAGTGGAATTGTTCAAAGATATGTAAAAAAACAAATATTTTAAATGGTTTTGTTTAGGACGACGCGATGGAAATAGGATATGGTGCTTTTGTGAAAATTAATATATTGGCAGAATTTTTTGCACACATAATTACACAATATTACAATTATTTTGCTAATACTAATTGCAACTAATATGATAAATAGCTCACATTATTTATGCAAAAAATTTTAAAACGGAAATAATGAAAGGAATAAAAAATCCTAAACTTAATAGAATATGCAAACCAGTTCTATGATCATATCATTTTAAATATAAAAAAGAAACATTCGCAAAATCTCTGAATAGCTAAACGTTTCCCTAAATATTTTAGTAACTTAAGCCGCTTTCGCACAGATATATTTTATAATATGATTCTTTTATTTATGTTAATTTTCCTTTTTGGGTCTCAATGTTTCCTAAAGAGGACTTAATGTTATATAAAAAAAGTGTATTTCCAATTCTTCGTCAACTCTTTCTTCAAGAAATATTTCTTCTTCAGTAATTCTTCTCTAAACACTGATCGATTCTTAATCAGTTAAGTCTTCAAACGCAATTCTTTCAGTGGTGTTTTGATGCCATAGTGTTTTATATAATTCTTCGACTAATACTTTTCATCGATAAAACAATAATTATTGTTAGTAAGCTTGTGTTGGATTACCAATCTATAACGTCATTGAATGTGTATATATAATTACGTAATTTTTGAGAAATGGTAGGCTGTGTGGGTTTTAAATTATGCATGTTTTATAAAGGTGTTTATAATATCACGTATATTATTACATTTCATACGGTACGTTATATACATTATAAAAAGGGTATGAAAGAAAGTAAATTAACAAGTAATTACCCAATTCAGTTAGTAGTTACAAAGTAATTACCCACTAAATTATTACCTACCATTATTTAAAGTATGGCTGCATAATCTACTAGACAAAAATTTAATAACTAAAGTTCAATGACTTTTCAAGACTACATATTAATGCCTAAGGCTTATGAATTGTTTTCTGCCTAGACGAATAATTAAAAAAATAAAAGGAGCTTCGGAAATGTAATGGCAGCTATTAGCAGATAACACCATCCAGCATAAACAGCATCCAGATAACACCATCAGCAGATAATCTACATCCAACTCATGGTAAAATGTGTCATAGAATTAATAGATTTATTGTTTTATAACACTAACTATCCGACAAAGACACCAATGGTCGTGCCGTTCCAAGGAGTTCGTTTGGATACAGTTCACACAATAGTGCATTTCAGACACAATGGAACATTTTGTGAAAACGTGTCAAGTGATTGCATAAAGACATGATAGCAGCCATCGTAAGTGACAGAAATAGTCACTGACAGCACGGATTAGTCTTACCAAATAAATGGGATTTATGTTACAGATACCTAATGAATGGACTGAGGGATAGGTCGTTTTGGCACGACGGCGAGACGAAAATAGTCGACAATGCAGTATCATTTAATCAAACACATATAACCCTTATCGATAATATAAATAAAACTACATATCATTATAAACTGGAAGAAAGATTTCAAGAAGCATCTCGGAGATAGAGACCATAGATTCATCATGTTAGGTTGACGTCTAGATAATTGCTCTTCTTTTCCTTTCGTCCTTCTGTTTGTAGTTCAGTTGTAAAGTTGCTTTCATCGTACCGTCTTGTGCCTTCTCCGACTCGGAGGTTGGAGGCCAATATGGCCCACATTTTCCTGTCTCTACTGGCATGGATAATGTCTTTCGTGCTTAGCCTAGTCCAAGCCTGTAAGTCATCCATCCACTTCTTTTCCTGCCTTTAGGTCTCTTTTCCATGATGCTTCCCTCCAGTGCCAATTGGGGTAATTTATGTTTTTCTGCAGTCACCATGTGACCGCAATATGCTTTCTTCCCAGATTTGAAGTGCTGATTTGTCCTTTTGTGTTGGATCTGTTCAGCACTTCCTGATTGGAGATCTTCTCTGTCCATATTATCTTGAATAGTCCTCTAAGGCTCCACATTTCAAAAGCCTCGAATTTATTTCTAGCATCTTTTTTAATGTCCAGGTCTCGCAACCATAAAGCAGAATAAGATAGTTGCTTTACGAATTGGATTCTTTTTGTCCAACCTAGAAATATTGAAGAATATTAGCTTAGTGGCCCGGTTGGTTTCACTCATGTTAATAAACTCACCACGTATGAGTCTCCTTCCATTTATAGCATGGAATGACATTCGTTATCTTTGCGTCATAGAACTTAATCAATCAATCCTTTCATTCAAATACCACTTGTCCTTCGAAGGTTAAAATTGCACCTATGTAACTATATCATTATCAATTTCAACCATCGTCTATCAACTTCTGGACGTAGGTCGCCATTTTTTATCGACTACTGGGTATAAGTCTGTCCAAGTACCTTCCACACATGTCTGTTTGGAGCAATCCGTTTCTGTATTATCTCGATCTGTTTCCTTATTTCACCCACCTGTCTAGTCTGAAAATGGAAATCAAATAAAGACATTTAATGTACACGTCATATATATAATGAACTCAGTAACTATTCTTAGGAGAGTGGAAATTCAAAAATTACGAGGGGGTCAAACAGCTTCATAAAAGATAAAAGTGATTCGGAATTATAGAAAACAACGTATTTTGTTATGCGAATTGGGAGACTTGAACCCCCCGAACCCTCCGCTTTTCTACGCTACTGACTGTGCATTAAAATCTGTAATCGTGCATACAAACTTCAATGTATTGTGCGTCTGTAACTATGCGTTAAAATCTATATAATATATATCGAAGTCTATAGCCATGCATTGGTCAATAACTATACGCACACAGAAATCTACAAACATATAGTCCGTTCTCGGAAAATCGGCGGGTAGTACCGTTAGAATTCAAGGGAGCTGACATCACAGGAGGCTTGTTTGATTGCAGTAGAGAATAGAGCGTCTTCCATAACTCATTTTCACGCGCGAAAAACGAGTTATGGAAATACTACTAACTACTGCAATGAAACAACCCGTCTGTAATGTCAGCTCCCTTGAATTCTAACGGTACTTCCAGCCTATTTTCCGCGAACGGACCATACATATTGAAGTTTACAAGCATATATATATATTAAAGTCTATAGCCATAAACTCACACGCATTAAAATTCAAAACCATACCAGGATGGTGTGAAGATAGCTTGTAGATCAAGTTTTATAAGAAGTTGTACAAAAAAGACCTATAGCAGTATCGGAATCTTAAATATGAATTAAACATGAGCTGATCAATGCAATATATCATAAAGAAATTTGTTCACGTAACATCACAAATGTTCTGATATTCCACATTTTACTCGCTCCACATTTTAGGCAATAATATCCGATCGAAATAATATATTAAAGACTATTACCCTCTTTATGTGCAATTTCTCTTATAAAATCCTAATTTTATCTTACTAAAGTAAATGGCTGTTTTTGAAGCTTTATTAAAAAAAACGTTTTCATGGTCGAATTAGTTTTCTAACTTTTTATTTATTTTTGCTTTCTTAGTTATGACGTTTTATCGCCTTTTCATTTTCCTCGAATAGACTTTTAATTACCCGCCGCCCCCCTTTATCTTTTATTTTCATTTCAATGTCATGCTTTCTTCTTTCTTCATTTCTGTCTTGTTTTTCTTCCTTTCTCCCTCCCTTAATGTTTTTTTATATTCCACAAACTGATAAACGATTATCTCATTGGTTACAATAAATGCTCTGTTCAATTTTATATTTTAACATGAACATTTGTTTTCACTCGATGTTATTTATAAGGATGTGGAATGCATATACCTGGCTTTTGAGTTCCTACCAGGTGGAGATTTGCGACAAAAACTGAAAGAAATTCGGTTGTTACCTGAAGACTTTGTACTCCAAAAGATCTGTGAATTATCATTGGCATTGAATTATCTCCGATCTAAAAGAATTCTCCACAGGTACATGCTAATTTTCTTACGAAATTAATTTCCAATAGAGAGTAAGAAAATTACTCAAGATTTCAACATAACCGTAGTAATGACCAAATAGAATAAATATGTTGCCACCTAAGCCTAAAAAGTTCTGATATTTTAATATGCATTCCCCTCCCCCTTTTCCCTTCAAATTTCTTTAAATCAAGGTCCAGGGGTGCACTGGGTCCTTTCAAAGGGCGCATACCTTGGATTTTAGGGGGCCATGAGTCCATTTTTCCATAGGCTACTAAAAAGTTCCCAACTGTCGCCCATGAGGGCGCACTGACCCTGTATAGGTCAAGGGCCCTGGTCCCTTTTGCCTCCAAAGACATATTTGACAAGGTCGAGCCCTCTCAAACTTGATAGACAATGCATAAAGGCATTCACAAGGTGGTTGAAGCAAAAAGATATAACATATAAAATATAGTAATTATTGTTTACATTTCCCTTTTTCTGATTAGCTCACTTGAATAAGTATGCTGGTTTTGTTATTCAGAACACCCTCCACCCTCAAATAATTTCTTCAAGTTGGTGCCTCTGATGTAGATCTAAACACTTGGGTATTCCTTTTTGTCCTGCCTTATTTTCATGAGACCGTGAGAAGCCAAATGTTTATAGAACAAATCGTTAAATATATTTTATATATTAATTTAGTACAAATGAAATTACATCACATTCTATTAACTCAAGGAAGTTTTACTTCCTTGAATTATTAGAATGAGATATAACTCACTGATTGTACTGAAATGTATATGTGTTCCAATGATATGAATATAGTATATATATATGTGTTTAATGATATGAATATATATAAAATATATATGTATTCAATGAAATATAATATGTATACAATATATATGTACCACTCACTTGCTGATTATTTTTGAAAAGGCGATAGATATTTGCATGGAATATTTACATATATATATGTTTACATGAAGATGTATATCAAGAATTTTAAATTTGCATGAAAGATTTAAGTAGTCACATGAATATAACTTACATTTTTACATGATAGTTAGATGATTTGCAATTGACATAATTCGTTTTATATACTTTTGGTATTATAAAATTGTATGTTGAAAATTATAAATAGTTATCATGTAGTTTTCTATTCGATATGTCATCGATATTCGTCCGTATTCATATTCATCGATAATCATTTGCAATTTTTACATCGATAAGTTTAAGCCACTCATACAATTTCAGCTTAGAGCACGCGACCTCTTCTCTTTTTTTCTTATACATTAAGAAAAATATAGTTTAAATCGATACAGAAGTGTGGAGACTATAATAAAAAGATCGATTAAATAAATTCCACTATAACTTCTTCCGCGTTGTTTTCATTCATGAAAAGATTTTATCTTTACTATCTACTCTTTGACAATTTATTTCTGTGAATATGTACCTCCCCATCTCTCTCTCTCTCTCACTCATTCACTCAATTTGTCAATCAATATCTACAATAAATGTGTCTGGGGAGTTTAAAAAAGATTGGAGGAAAGAAAACTTTTGAATTCCTAGTTTCTAGGTAACTTTAAACTTAATTTTAATGAGTGCATTGTTTACCTCGGCGAAATGTTATCAACATTCATCAGCTCTTTCGCCGTGACTAAAAGCTTTATTAAAAACCACTTCAATGGATGCTTCAACTTTTTATCAGCTGCAGGTACTCGAGTCATCTTGAAAAGTTTTATGACGACGCTGCGCTACTTAATTAACCTCCTTCGTTAAATGGGCTTTGAAGATTATGTTAACCCTCTCAAAAGGCTGTCTTAAAACAACTAAGTAGTTAAAAGTTCCAGAGATTTTGTTTTAATTTTTAATAGATGATGAGGAATAACGATGAACCTGAATACTAAACGATGCTTTTATAATCAAGCGTCCTCCTCTTCTTATTTGAATCATTAGCATCTATTATCGATAGGGATGGGGTAAATCGCTAATAGGTAATCGTATTTCGTGCCTCTTAGTCTACAGGTGAGTTAATAATCAACTGAAATGAAAGGCCTAAAACTCTGAACTTTCCCACAAATGGCGTAGCCAGGTGGCGGTTTTGGGGATTGTAAACCCCCCTTCGCAATGGAATTTTGTATATATTTAACATAGGAGTATAGGAGTTGAAGCTCTGTAACCCCTCCCATTAAGCCTATAATCCTCCTTATGAACTTTCTGCCTACGCCGCTAACAGAGATTCTAGGGTAAGGCGAGCACCTTAAAGCTTGGATTAGTTTCTTTTATATCAGGCAGCCAATACAAAGAATTATGTTGGTCTACATATTAACCTGTATACTTCTGCAACACATATTACAAACGTTTTTCTTCATTATAGACCTGTAAGAAAATATTGAACTTTATGTAAAAGTTGTCAGGTGCCCCGTTCTACACTCTGTACGGGGCAAGATATCGTAGAGAAATAGTTAGTAAACCAATATTAATTTTAAAAAATAATTAGGGCTAATTTAATTCCGAATTCGATTAATTTCAAACTGATTTCAATTAATTTAATTTCAATTGCATGCTCTCTGGGAACGTTAAATGAAATTTATCCAGAACCACCGAATTGTGTAATGCTGTCATCAAGATTTTCGGTTAAACGTTTAGTTGCAGATGATCAGATGATGGAACACATTTAACTCATTTTACCCCATCACTCCGTATTTTTCTGGGTTCCCCGCACATTAAGGCAACTGCATATGATCAATGATAATGTTATTATCTGTAACGTCATAACCTCCAGAAGTTTTGCTTCATTACTCCATCATTGCTTTTCAACCTTACAAATCATTTGAAATAACCTATAAGGTTGAAAAGTGATGAAGAAGTAATGAAGTAACACTTTAGAAGGTTACGAGTAACAGTTAATGGCATATTGACTATATTAGATCCGATTTTGAATAGGTCTGGTATTTTCTAGGAATAACTATTTTACTTAGCTATAAAATATCCTTCAGTAAGTTATGAAACAGCTTTCGTGGATTAATGCGAACATTTCATTTTGAAACTTAATGATGCCATCTCCTTTGTATTTGTTTCCTTGAAACTTTTTAATTTTCTTGACATTTCGGTTTGCCTGTGCAAGCTTCTTCAGGAAATTATGAAGAGAGTGTAAAATTCAAACTTGATCAAGTAACAAAATGCTTTTGTTATTTCAGCGTATGTCTGATTTTTTTAAATTGTTTTTCCTAATTTTCTGTGGATGATTAACTCAGACAAGTTTGACAACAGCATGTGCATATCATACGTACACAAAAGTATCTCCTTATATTATTGTGTCATCATTATTACGTTATCATTTTGTATCATACTTTCATGCTATCATTACTGTGTCATCGTTTACAATAGTCTCTTTCCCTATTATATAATCTTACGTTTATCATGTTTTCCTTTAGGGACATCAAACCTGCTAATATATTACTTGATATCTATGGTAAGTTTCAGTGAAATACTGCATAATGCTACCATAAATTCGATTCGATTACTTAATTATTAATTTACATAATTAAATTTTCAGCCATTATTTTAAAATTACATTAGTGTTATTGACTAAAAGAATTCAATATGTTGAATTCAATGATAACTCTGCATATACGATGTATCACATATTCGCTTTAGATAAAATTAAAACAAATGAACTAATAATTTATTTATCTCTTATGCGTCTATTCACCACTGGTCATTAATTTGTAATTTTTGAGTAAATTTATTATTTTTAATTTTTATTATTATTTTTAATTTCTAATTTCTAATTTTCCCAACTTATTGAAGAAATCACGAACCTAACGTATACTAATAACCTTTACGTATACTATGGTTTTCAATTGCAATAGCATAACTAAACTTCCATAGAGATTGGTACAATAGTTTAGTTTTAAATTATATTGAATTCCTAAAAAAAAACATTTAGAAAATGAATCTCAAAAAGTATGTTGTCTCTTGTACTGTTATAAAAAAAAACCTTATAAATTATATTTGTCAATTCTGATGATTGAATAAGAAAACATTTTACATTAAAATTGTCATCTTCGATATTAAAAACGAACAAATTTGATAATACCTTTGCTTTCCCTGTAAAATAACTGGACTGTTTTGTTAAAAATTAATCTTTATTTTTGTTAATACTTAACTGCTTTTTTTTTAACGACAGGGCATGGTCGCATTGCTGATTTCAACATTGCGATATGTTTAGAAGGCGATGATGGAGCTGACACCTTTTCTGGAACACTGCCTTACATGGGTAAATACTATCACCAATGATTCTCTTCAAACTATATTAGCTCTTCATTATATCTAAACGCTTTCCTCATTATGAAGTGAAATCCCGATTTACGTCCTTCTGGGAACACGTCCAAAACACCTACGACACAACACTTACACACATTACACAGTCTTCTCACACACTATCTAACCACACCATAACATCTTTGTTAGTATTACTACGCCTAAAAAATATTCATAAAAATTGTTGCTTAAATACTTTTAATGTTGAAAACCTAGCCAGCTTTTTAAAAATGATGAAACAAATTTTTAAAAAAGTTGCGTTGCTTAGTTTGAAAGAAAATGCTCATTATATAATTTTTTTCAAGTTCAAATCACTCTATATATTACCTTTCAAAATCAGTTGGACACCCACTTCTATTTAAAACATAGCTTTTATTTATGTATTTGCAAATAGAAATTTATTTTAACTTCAATGACTACAACAACTTCTCTTCAGTATACAGTAGTCTTCATATTTTGCTCCTTTTTAGTATCTCTTCAACTCTAAATTTCTTCGAGTATCAGCAAAAATATTCGTAAATACCTCCCGAAAAACAATTTGCAGAAATTACTTGAAAAATTTTATTCATTTCAAACTGCTCTATGGAGAATATTTGAAACTGGGCAAAGCTCCTTCTCCGTTGAAATAAATATGTCTATTACTTATACATGAAAAAGTTTTGATTCATACGCTATTAGTTAAAAACACAAAGTCTATTTTCTGATGTGTGTGTGTGTGTATACTGAGGAATCTTTGATTTTAAATGCAGTCCAAACTCTTATGGTGGTAATTTCCATAAAATTTCCCTAACCATCGGAAAAAGTACTCTCTTAACGAAGTGATTAATTATAAGAAATTGTAATAAACTATTTAAAACACGACTAACACAGTTAAAATTGTTTAGTTATGTGGATGACGATCGTTTCGGTAGTGAATGACTGTCTTTGTCGAATCCAGTTACAAAAGTGAAGGTAAACTTTACCGCACTTGGCGTATAAATACGTGTTGCCATCTTTATTTATGGAGAACATATGGAATGGAGGTGAAGAGACTTTTTTACTGGTTCATATGCGTAAAAGAAGTCTCTTCACCTCCAGTCAATATGTTCTCCATAAATAAAGATGGCAACACGTGTTTATACGCCAAGTGCGGAGAAGTTTACCTTCACTTTTGTAACTGGATTCGACAAAGGCAGTCATTCACTGCCGAAACGATCGTCATCCACCTAATTAAATAATTTTAACTGTGGTAGTCGTGTTTAAATAGTTTGTTATAGTTTCAGCACAGTGTTTCACGTTACTAATGATAAGAAATTGTTTGGAGGAAGGTTGTTCTGATAAGAGAATAATAATAATGAGCACTCGAACTTGATAACAAGTTAGTTTCAACTCTGTAATAATTAAGGGACTTATATAACGAACTAGTTAATGCTTTGAAATATAAATCCGGATTAAAAGTAAACTAATCCTGTTCAAGAGTCCTTTTGGTCCCAATCTAACATCCCCAAAAACTGCTCTAAAAGCCGCAGGTAATTAAAATCCATCCACGGAACCATGAGATATCAAGGTCTGTAATAGGACTGTTTTCGGACTTTGGGGTGTCATATCTAAGAAATATAGGGCCGTTGTGAAAAAAGCTTAACATCCCCAAAAACTGCTCCAAAAGCCGCAGATCATTAAAATCCATCCATGGAATCATGAGATATCAAGGTCTGTTATAGGGCTGTTTTCGGACTTCCAGGGACTTTGGAGTGTCATATCTCAGAAATATAGGGCCGTTATGAAGAAATCTTGGGCATGAGTCTAACAACTTTTTGAGATCTTTCAAATTCACCTACTTTGGTTTTAATCCGCATGTTGGGGGGTTTCCTCGTTGGATTTTTTAAATTATTAGGGGGCCAGGAACATTTATGTACATGTACTCATATATATTATTACAACGTATGTAAAATTACTACTAGTAAAACTGTGATACTGGTCGGAATATACGAAATACAAATGAAGAAGGAAAAACATATACAACGTTTCGAGAGCTACAGTTCCCTTCATTCAGGGGAGTATCAAGAAAATATAAGTGTCTTATATTTATATTCCAAATTCAGGTTCCTCCAAAGCAACCCGCCCTGCGGTGGCGCAGTGTGGTAACGCGTTCTCCTATTGCGCGGCTAATCCGGGTTCGACTCCCAGCAGTGCAAAAAGAACGCTTACTCAGAGATCTCATAAAAGATCGCACTGCTCACTGTAGTCCGGGGTTTGGTTCCCCAGGCCTTAAGAGGTTCGGATTCCTCGGAAAACAGTAGGTCCCGGCGCAGCATGACCACTGTAGTCTTTGAGCCGTAAAACCACAAAACAAACAAACAAACCAAAGCAACCCGCAGTCGGGTTTTCCCCCCACTGTCCGAATCTCGGAAAACACGAGTGCGGAACTGTTTAAAGAATAAAATAGCATGTTTTACCACGTTCTTTTGTATTTCGTATATTTCGACTAATGCCTAATTTTTATTAGTTATGGTAAGCCCTTGTCAATCTTCATACGTTGTTATCAGATGTAAAATTGAAATTTATTGTGCGAAGGGCTTAAAATCCTACGTGTCCATTTAACCCTACGCATATGATGTGTGTAAATGAATCTTAAACTAATTCATATTTTTAATATAACCTATAGAAATATAAAAAAAAATTGTAAACAATAAGAATCCCGTTATCCGTACTTCACACCAAATCATGATGATCGTCCATATGGGGGGCAGGGGGCTCAGCCCCCTAGCCATTTAAAAATTTTATTTGCCCGAACCTGCTATGCATTTACTTTAAAAAAATTTACAGTCACATTTTAAAATAAGGTACTTTTTAGCTCATTACTAATTGTCAAGCAGTATCAATTATTTTTGTAGCGTTTTGGTATCTTGTACATTCACTAAAATTCTTGACAGCTTTGAGAAGGAGGTAATAATTTGTTTGGTTATTTTTCAACCTATTACTAAAACGGTGATTTTATGTAAAAGGCTAGGGCTGGTCAACGTAAAATTGTATAAACAAGATCTACTACTATTTCTCATTTATTAAGTATCTTCACTCTGATTGATTGATTGTTTGGCTTTTTTATGGCGCAAGAGCATCTGGGCTATACTGCGCCAACTTTTATTAAGTATCTTCACTCTAAAATTACTAGTAATTTAATAGTGATAAACACACAAAAAAGCCTTAAAAAAATGGCCACTGGCCATTTTTTTCCACAGAAACTCCTTTCACCACTGGGCCTTCCCCACTTGGGAATATTCTGGGTGCACCACCACAGGCATAACCAGGAGGAGGTTTTGGGGGTTGTAACCCCATCGCAATGAAATTTTGTATATTTAACATAGGATATATCAGTTGTAGCTCTGTAACCCCTCCCTTGTGAAATTTCTACCTACGCTACTGTGCGCCACTGTTCTTATCCACCCCTGTAGCTTTCAGAGCCCTCTGTAACTTCCACCCCTTCCCCCACTTTTAAAAAAGCGTCCAGCTATAGCCTTGAGTATACATTTGATTGACTTATTAGTGTACTTTTCCCACACGGATTTAAATTTCGTTTCTTTCTATGGTAGCGCCCTCTATTGGGAAATTTTATTATGAAAAGGGGGCTTACATGAAAGCAAAACTGAATAACCAAAAAACAATTACCTTGACCTATGTTATACTTCATTTTAATTTTAATTATCAAACGTTTTCCCCAAAAGCCCAAAATTTTAGTGTGAAAATGCACCTTCGTTTAAAGGACATGTGATTATTGACTATTCAATTACATATTGCAGACTACTTGTGTTGAAAAAAAAATAATTAATGCTGGATTTTATAAGCGTATTTTTATATTTTTCAGCTCCAGAAGTATATTTTTGTGCAGTAGGCAAAACCTGTAAGTACTCGTATCCTTCGGATTGGTGGTCATTAGGTATATGTGCCTATGAACTGCTTACAGGTCAGGTAATTTCATTGATTACTTTATTCTTTCAAGGGAACTTTATTCCATGAGCGCCCATATGCGGGGGCACGGGGGGGGCTCCCCACTCCAGCTGTTCAAAAATTTCATTTTCCCGGTTCTGCTATGCATTTACTTTCAAAAGTTTTACAGTCACATTCAGAGGCGTAGCCAGGGAGCGGATTTGGGGTTAGCAAACCCCCCATTGCAATGAAATTTTGTATATTTAACATAGGAATATATGAGTTGTAGCTCTGTAACCCCTCCCATTAAGCCTATAACGCCCCTTCATAAACTTTCTGTCTACGCCGCTGGTCACATTATAAAATAAGGTATTTTATTATGTGAATTATTACTAATTATCAAGCATATCAATTAGTTTTGTAGCATTTTAGTATCATGCACGTGCACTAAAATGTTTGACAGCCTTTAGAAGAAGGTAATAATTTTTCTCAGACCCCCCCTAAAAGTATTTATATGGGCGTCCATTCTTTGTTATAAATGTTCGTTATATTTTACTCACCAGTGTAAACTGTTCATAATATATTAAAACGCGTTTCCTTTTTATTTCATGCTTATATTAGCAATAAGATCTCTAATAGTGTTGACACTATCTCTAAGATGATGTATTGACACCAAGGGAGGGTCTGTGGGAGCTCAGAGGTGGCCCCCACTCTGAGAATGAAAAAATTACACTTGTACTATTATTATTCGTACGCATCCACATTTCCCACTGAAGACAAACTTTATTATTCTGTATAAAAAGAAAAACAACTTTAATCACTTCACGTAAATGTCTTATTGAAGCATTACTTCATCAAAAAAAAATGCTATTGATTTGCTTTCGAACACAAATAATGTTTTAAGCAACATAAAAAAAATAACCACTTAAATCAGGGTAGTCGATCTTTTTATATCTACCACCCATCTTTGTTTGTAGTAAAATTTTCTTACCGCCCACCAATTCCGGGGTAACTTAATTTAGCGCAATTGCAAAGTTCTCGTAATTTTTGAATGCAGGTTTAGTAAAAAAAAATGTGCAGTTAAATTTATCTTTATACTTTGCGTATGTTTAAAATATACACAAAATTTCATTTGATGCTGCATTTCTGCATCTCGATCGATACAGTGCCTACTAGTGCGGAAGCTGCTTAATTGAAGAAAAATGAAATTAAATATAAAAACTATAAAGGCTATTGAAATTACCTTTAATTAATAATTAATGAGGTTCTGGAAGCTGATGGCTTCAAAACTGAATATTTGATATCTGGTTCAATTTTTGTAAGGTTTGTTCATCAGCTACAGCATCCGAGAAAACTCCTTCCGCCCTCTATGAAAGCTTGAATAGCCCACTGATGGGAGATATAGGAACCAGATTGGCTACCCCTGATTTGAATGATATAAATGTCGCATTATACTAAAACAATTCTATTTGAATACGCTTCATATATGCGTTCTTCAACGTCTCCTGATTCCGTGGCCATGACCACGGACTGAGAGTTTCACTCCCCATAAATTTGGTTATGCGTCAATATATCGATGCTACAACATGTCACGTTCAGCGATTGGTCCCGGCCTTGCTGACCTATGGGCGGTCTTCGATCCGTACACAAATAACAGTTTAACATCACTTGTATCACACGTCCATCACTGCAATACTCTGCATTTGTAATGATTCAAACTTCATTTCCACATTGCTAAGTTTCAAAAAGAAGGCTAAATTTTCTTCGTGTTTCTTACGAATAATTAGATTTTGCAAAAAAAGACTTTCCAGTTTCGAGTTTACAATCAAAAATTACAATTTCTCCTAATAGACAAGCATTTGGAAAAGCCCGTAGCTAGACGTTTGTTACAGGGGAGCTCTAAAAGTTATAGGGGGACTCTGAAAGTTACAGAGGGCTCAGAAAGCTACAAAGGGGCTTAAAGTTCTTTAATATTTTAATGTATTTTATTAATATATTTACTGATACTAAATATATAAGGAGAGTAATATATTTAACGTTAATAAATAAATTTCTTAACATAAATTTTATATTAAAAACTTATAAATTTTAGTATACCTCTCTATTAGTTCTCCTACCCTTATATACCTTTATACTATACGAAGACTCAAACCATCGTAAAAAAAAACAGTATACATACATGATTTACCGTAGAAAGTTGTTTCGAATACATTTTTAACGTTAAAGAACAATTCCCATTGTTATGTACAATTTCGTACAAAATAAAAAATTTAAAATAAAATTCTACAATATTTGATTTTGAGAAAAAATATTTTCCAGGGGGGCTGACTACATTTCCAGGGGGGGCTCAGCCGCCTATAGCCCCAGTCCGGCTACAGCTCTGTTTGGAAATCATCGTTTTTCAATTCCTTCTTATTTTACTTACCAATCAACGCATAAGCCCCGAAACTGTGGAGTATGTGTTGCCATTTCAATATTTAATCAGTATAAATAACGTCAATCTCAAGACCTCGTGACAACCACTCGCAAAAAGTAATTTCGAGTTTGGTCATTTGTTTAACTTTTCGGATCTAGAACCGTAACTCGCTGTGTCAAACTGCCAACCTGAACTAATTTGGAAAATAATTTTAGTTGAAATATTGTTATAACTCAAAAATTTATTGATGATCACCGATAAATTTTTAACCAAGATTTCAACTTCGCAAGATAATGAGCTGTTTTCCGGCCTGGGAAAACAGTGCCACCGCTTGCGGCCAATCTTGTCATAAACATGCCGCACAAAAACGAAGAAAGGCTATTTTATTAATTCGAGAATAGTTATTGAGTTGCTGCTTCAGTTGTAATTATTTCCTCGTTGATTTAAATGAACGTTGAACTTTTTTTTTTACATACCCTCAGTGGCATAATTAGGGAATTGACATCCTGGAGCACAAGATGATTGCCGCCCCTTTTTTATCTTACAAAGAAATGAAAGAAATACTTTTGAAAAAAAAAATCCTAACGTATCTTGCACTCTTAGCTTTTTATATGTGCAGGTGGTTTTTAACATATTTTTTTCAAAATAATAACTTTATATAATAACTAATCATTTTTGCTCGTTCAGTGCCACCTCTAAATATTTATAAACATCATTATTAGAGACTATAGGAGTAATCTGGCGGGGAAAGGGGAGCACTTGCCCCCAGTTTTTTGTTTTTTTTGGGAAAAGAAGAGGTAAAATGGTAGTTTTTCCCCACAGTTTTGTTGTTTTTGTTTATCCTCCCCCCCCACAATTCAAGCTATATTTCTCTCAAGTTAAGCGCCACTTAAATGCATTTAAAACTCGCTACAATGCAAGTTATCCCATTCGTGAAAACACTTTGTGTCAACACAGACATTAAATTAATATTCATCCTCGTTTGGAATGTTGTATTCCTTCTCTTCTACTTGTGTTTGGTCACTGCAATGACGGTGATGGGACGCGTCCCGCATCCGCTAGGGTTCAGTTCGTTGTTGAAACTTCAAATATGTGGACTGTATATTAGCTTTATTTACATCATTTACAAATTTGCATTACACCCTACAGACCACATGTCTGTGAAAATATAGGACATCGCGTCCTTAGGTAATGCTATGAGATTAATTCAGTAATGTACTGGACCGCTGTGTCGCAGCAGCGGTGTCCTCGGAAGGCTCGAACAAGACAACTTACGTAACAAATTGGCGCGAGTTGGCGAGGGTCAGTTGTTCGCCAAATCTATATGTTGGCGTTAACAATCCTGTTCACTACCGTAGCAATTCAAAATTCATGGAGGGCTCAAATGTTTATGGGGGCCTCACAAGTGACTTTAAAGAAGATTATGTGCCATGAAGTTTGAGAAAACAATTTGTTTTGATGTCCAATGGAGGGCTTGAGCTCTCAGAGTCCACTTGCTACCCAACTGATCCTGTTCGTATATCTGTACTACAAAACATCTTTTCCAACATCGTTGGGCTTGAAAATTTTTCATTATGCACCCCAGGCTACTACTGCCCCTAGTCACGTGCCTTCTATTCCTACCTACAAATCTGACCCCGCATATCCCCAACTAGTATTCTGTTTGAAACGCCCAGAGGCTTTAAATATACAAAATTTCGTTTCAATGGGGGGGTGATTACAACCCCCATCAACACCCCCCTCCCTGCCTGCGTCAGTGGGCAAAAGCTCCGCAAGACTATAACGCAGCTATAAACTTCACTAAATCGTTGAACAATATGTTGACAAATTACCCCCTTCCCTCCGGTTTTTCACTTGCAGACGACCTGGCTCACTAACAGGCCAATTCACTCATCGTACCAAAGGCTTTAATTATAACTGGTATATCACTGACACATTCAAATTAGAGGTCCGAAGAAGAATGGCTGGTCACGGTTCGAAAACCACTTGTGCCTCAATAGTCCAGTAATCATGTTCACAACCTACGCTCCCTATGGGCTAGAGTCATGTCTGTGTGTTCTACGTCTCAAGACTTCCTTATCATTACTTTGCATTCCATTTACATCGTTTAATTTCTCCTACTGAAAAAGACAATAACGTTATCGTTCTTACGACGCCAAATTGCAAATCAATAACATTGAGCAAGAGTTACCGCGATTTTTTTATCCAATTATATCATTCACGTATTGTCAATTCTTTTAACTAATTAACCCAGTTAATTCATTGTTAACCTAATTACTGAATTAAAAATTACATCCATAATAAATTTTAAAACTGGGATTATATATGTATATATATATATAGGGTTATTTAATGACAAGTGGTCCAAGTGGTTTTAGCATCATTAGAAAGAGCAGATTTTGAACTACTTGAAAGAATTTTTTTCATTCTAGAAACTGTTCTACTAAGACGTCGAAAAATGGTTAAATATTTTTATAAAACATGCACTGTCGGAGTTCGTGCACATGGTTGCTTAATTCCAAACAGCACTAAGTAACAATATTATTAATAAAAATCAATATTATCAATAAGCAATAATATCATTATTAATAATTATTACTTCATCAAGTTTGATTTTTCTTCAATTCTGAGCAAAACGATTTCTGCCAAGACGTATTGACTTGCTGTTGAAGTAATGGAGCTAAAATCTTCATAATGATGTGCTGTTCATGAATCCAACAAGTATCAAGCTTTTTTCGGCCACTGAAATGATTGCACATGACAAGAAGAATGCACAAAGGTGATAAATGCATCATTCTTTTCATTAGAGATGCCATATACCAATGCACCGGTGATTGTCTTAAATACCAGTTACATGTAGATCGGGGTAAGGTTCAGAATCGATGTAAAAGGAATATGCCTTTCAACAGATTAGTCGATAGAGGCAATAAAAAAAGTTTCGTCATTTGATACACGGCTGGCATGGATAAACTTTGTATCAACAGGTATAAACTGCTGATTATCTCATGTTCCAGGAATTGTGTTATAACCTTCGAGCCGTTCTTCTTGTGCTGCCCTCATTGTTTCTATTTCTTCATTTGATGTAAAATAAAGTTTCATTTCACAATTTTGTTGGTGATATAATTTAAATAAGTTAGCAGTTTAAGAATTTGGTGTCCAATGGTACGTCGATGACTAGCTCCAGTTGCTAATCACTTAATTGTCCCAGCAATTCCGTCATATAGTCATTTACCATGACTTGTTGCGAACAAATTCGACTCTGCACTTGTGTGGAAATTTCCTTGGTCGTAACATGTTAGTGGATTTCGATTAAATTAACGAAGTTAACACTTTCCTTTCATCACTATAATGGAAAACATCAGAGTAATTGTTTTAAAACAATTGAAAGAATGCTTCCAACCGAGATAGAATAGTAATTCTCAGGGTCTTTCCAAATCTTTTTTTTTTTTTTTGGTCACGACTCTATTCAAGATTATCACTGAGTAAGTAGTCAAAACACATTAAAGCTCTTCACTGTTTATTACAAAGTGAACGTTTGGCAAGTTCGATGTCTTGTATCTCAGTACAGTGGTTTCCAACCTAGGGGCTGCGACCTTCAGGGAGGTCGCAAACTGATTTCTTGGGGGTAGCTGCAACTATTTTTAGTTGCAATTATTTTTATAAGGAATTTCATACCAATGTTTCCAACGCTTTTATATTTCAACATGGCTACATTGCAATGTTCTACTAACGGTTGTTAACTTTATATCTATAATATACATTAATATATATTCTTAACATAATACATATTATACATGAATATATATTATAATCCATGAATAATATATATATATAACAAGCAAGAAAACAGAAGCGAAAGTTCAACACCGCATACATAGACTACAAGAAGGCTTTCGACTCTGTTCCACACTCGTGGCTCCTTGAAATACTCAGCATATACAAAGTGCACCCATCCATCATCCGATTCTTAAGAAGCAGCATGAAACAATGGAGAATCCAGGTACAACTAAACAGGCAAGACAGTAAAATAGAATCGGCCGAGATCCCCATCCGGCGAGGAATCTTCAAGGAGAGACGCACTAAGCCCCCAGTGGTTCTGCTTGGCGCTAAACCCCTTGTTAAGGATGCTGAACATAAGTAAATACGGACACATGCTGAAAAAAGACAAGAAAAACCTACATAAGGTATCCCACCTCATGTACGTAGATGACATCAAGCTATACGCGCCAACAATCACCCAACTCCGTCAACTCATCAGTATAACAGAGACATTCTCCAAGGACATAGGAATGGAATTCGGCCTCGATAAGTGCAAAATACAGAAGAATAGCAAAGAAGATTTACCAGGCATCGAACTCGAAGACGGGAGACTACTGAAGACCTTGGACGAGGGCGAAACCTACAAATACCTAGGGGTAATGCAAAAACGGCAGCAGGAGCACAAGAAAGTCAAGGTCCAGCTCACGCAAGCATTCCAAGAAAGACTTAGAAGCATTGTGAAGACGAAACTGAGCGGGAAGAACACCACGCAAGCAATTAACGCATATGCGGTACCAGTGCTCACCTACTCCTTCGGGATCATCAAATGGACCAACACTGAACTAGAACAACTCCAGCGGAAAATGAGAACCATCCAAAGAAGAGCCGGACAACTACACCCTGCAACGGCAATTGAACGGCAAACACTACCCCGGGAAGAAGGAGGACGCGGACAAGCGGACCTCAAAGACTTACATGACAAGCAGATCCAGAGCATGAGGCAATACTTCCAGTTGAAGAGTCCCCGATCGCCACTCATCCAAGCCATAATACAAGCAGATGCAAATTACACGCCACTAAACCTGTGTAGTACCGAAGAGCGTGTCCTGGAAACAGCCAACGAACAGAAACTAAGAACTTGGGCCGGAAAACCATTACATGGCAGGCACTACAATGACCTGCAACAACCACACGTTGACAAAAAGGCATCAAATTCTTGGCTGGCCAAAGGCACTCTCCAGCCAGAGACAGAAGGATTCATGCTAGCCATCCAAGACCAAGTGATCGCAACAAGGAACAATCAGAAATTCATCCAGAGAAAAGACATAGAAAGCGACAAATGCAGACACTGTCATGCGGCATCGGAGACAATCCAACACGTGATGGCAGGATGCAAGATCCTTGCGCAGTCAGACTACAAACATAGACACGATCAAGTAGCGAAAATAGTCCACCAGAAATTGGCAGCGAATGCTGGCTTTCTGACAGAAAAATGCCCGTACTACAAATATGAGCCAGAGACCGTGCATGAGAACGAAACACACAAGCTTTACTGGGATAGAGCAATCATAACAGACAAGACAGTCCCACATAACCGTCCTGACATAACCCTCGTCGATAAATCGAATAAGACCACGTACTTAATCGACATAGCAGTACCCAACACCAATAACATACAGACAACCTACACAACGAAAATCACCAAGTACCAAGATCTCAGACATGAAGTACGAGATATATGGGGTATGGAAAAGATCTTCATCATCCCGTTAGTCATCTCAGCAACAGGGATAGTACCAAAAACGCTTTCATTTTTAAAACGAATAAATTAATTTCTTTTTTGAAGGTATTGAATTCTTTGTTCTTGAGTTCTTGAGTTCTTTTTCAATAACTTCAAAAAAGAGATTAATTCATTCGTTTTAAAAATGGCGTATAAATACAATTATCCTATTAAAGGTTTTAACCTTTGGGTTAGTAAAATACTTGTTGAGTTCAAGGCAAAAATCAAAAATATTCAAAATCTTGGTGAAAAAAAACTATAACAAAAATTGAAATTGGAAATTCAGAACTTGCAAAAAAGTTTATTGTAACAACTATAGACAAAGCAAGTAATAACTTTTTGCATAATATGCAAAAAATACTATAAAGAGCTTCTCCTTATAGAGTATGAAACAAAGAGTACTTTCGAAATTTTCAGTTCCTTCATCAATATTTTTAAGAAAAAAAATTCTTACCTTCAATAAAAAGCTTAAGCCGAAAAACGACCCTTTTTCATTCTCTTACCTCTTCCTTACTGTAAAATTCCGCAAAGACCCCATGGCACTCAGATTTGTCATTTGCGGGTCTACCACCTACAACCGATAAGCTTGTGATAAATTTCGTTGTATTCTTAAAAATACCCTTAAAGAAATTAAAACAAATTACAGCCATTCGTTCCTTATCAATAATAATAATAAGGTTTTGGAATTTATCAAAAACCGCAAAGACATTTTCAATATCGAAACCTTTGCTTTTGAAAATCCTTTTACGAGCATTCCCCTTGAGAATGTTGCCTCCATTTGTGACTGCCTTTATTATGAATATAAACATATCATAGGGGTAGAAAAAAATGTTTGTGACGATCTCTGCAGACTCTGTATCTTTAACAATATTGTTTATAATGGCAGCAATTATTTTCTGCAGGTTAAAGGAATTGCTATGGGCTGTAGTTATGCAAGCTTCTTTGCAAATATATTTCTGCATTATTATGAAAACCAATTTTCTGAGATATGCAACATATATACAACATTTCAGCCTTCAGATACAGTGATGACATTATCGTATTTACAGTACAGTGATGACATTATCGCCACAATTTGAACGAATTTGCAAAAAAATTTATCCAGCTGCTTTAAAACTAAAGAAAACAAATTTGGGCTTTAAGATACAATTTTTGGACATCAATATAAGCATTAATAATTGCGCTTTAGTCACTGGTATTTATGACAAAAGAAAAGATTATACTCTTAATGTCAACACTCTTATGCATTGGGATTCTAATATTAGCATTCCAGTCCATATAAATATAATTTTTACGCAAATTTCTCGCATTAAAAAAATCTGAAATAATAAAATAGAAACTGCTAAAGCCATTACTCAACTTACTAACACTCTTGCAAAAAATAACATTCCAAAAAGTTTCCATTTAAGTATATCTTGCAATGTCGTGCAAACCCAGTTTCGTAATATACCCGCTGTATATGCTCTTACAAGCTCATTCTTCCTTTCTCCTATTTCAAGGTCGATATTTAGGTCTTTGGAAGCAGGCCTTCAAAGCAGAAGAAACATTGTTGACTTCAATAAGGTCGTACTTTTCCATCTTTTTTCCTACATGTTGAGAGGAGTATTCGAGTATAATCGACATTACAATAATTTGGAATATAGTATCTGAATCTGTTACTGTAGGGCGCGCTAAGCAACACGCTGTAGTGGAAAAACTTGTTCCCGTAAATTAAGGCGGGGGTTGGGGAGCCAAAGAAGCTTGAGTAGCCTGTGCTGAGCGAAGGTTTTCTTTTACCTGTTGTCGTGTGTCAGTGTATATTTATATCTCTTCAATCCAATTTCTATTCCGTTTATTATATCCATATCGTATAATTTATAATATGGCATGTCGGGGGATTAGGAGGTGTTTGCTGTCAAGCATACTTCCTCCAGAAACATGCCATATTTGGAAACATCCTATAGGCGATTCCCCTTGAAAAAGAGTCTGTAGGGTGTTTCAAACACTTCATTCCATTGGTCCTTACTCAGTTCTTTGTTTGGCTGATTTGGCTTTTCATTTTTGTATCTCATTTGCTTTGATTTAACAATTTAATCCGTTGGTTTTCAAAAATGTGCAAGAACACGCTTTGGATTTTCATATATCGTCCAGCATGTAAGTAAAATTATTTTGTGTATTTTTCAATGTTTTTCATTGTTCTCCATGTTTCAACTTAAAGTGTTTTTAATATTCAGATCTTTGTTGGAATCATGCAGCATCATGCGCAGTTTCACAATGGTGTAATATTTCATATTGCACAGTCTTGTGTTTTTATCATTTAAAAAGCTTTTTTCTATATATTTATTCTATAAATGTGTTTTCAAATATATATATATATATATATATTGCTCAATATTGGTTCATTCAGTATTGATCACAAATCTCAATTATTGTAGTCAGAAAAAGCAAACCAATAACAGGGATTTTGTGCAGTCTCTGATGAAGAACAAAATTCTTGGTATTGTTTAATCTTTTACTCCTCTTCACCTTTTACTACTACAATTGCATTTTTTATTCTAAGCTGTTTCTACTATTTTAATTTACTTGGTTTGACTACCTAGTGTTATATTACTTTTCTACTTTAACTTTGTCTAAATTAATATATGCTTAAGTGTAGTGTATTTATGTATATTACATTAGAAGGTACTACATGTCACAATCATACTACAATTTTGCTATATATATATAAAATCATTAGCATGCATTTTTTGACAGAGGCCATACGATATACACACAAACACATCGATGTGCAAAATTATGTCGATGTTTCTGAGCCCATTGCCGAAAATAACTCAAGCAAGCAGTCATGAAACAGTACGTCTTGTTCACCACGTAAGTAAGTAATTTATGAAAAAAGAAATATGTTTATTCTTTGATAAATTGCATTAGCGAAAGCAGTGCCATATTTCCCAAAAACTATAATAAGCTATAGACTAGGGCGGCAAAATTTTGTTTTAATTTTGTTTAATAAATTATTGAGTCTGATATAACAAAATCAATACCATATCTGATGGTATCTGATGATATAATCAGATGTTTTGCCGAGAAGAAAGCTAGACGTCATGCTTTCCATTTAAATACCAGTGTTCAATAGACTTTTACTTTTTACTAAAATTAAAATTTATTTCAATAAAATTGAATTTGATTTATTATATACCAAAAAGGAATAATACTTCAATATAAGTTAATATTGTTTAATATTTATGTTTCAATTTATGAGTTTATTTTTAAACAAAGTTATTGTCAATACAAAAGTTTTTGG
>QLNU02015359.1:24509723-24528615 GCA_006491805.2 Dysdera silvatica | reverse complement strand
ATACTTATATATAGCTTTCCATGGGCAAGTCCACTACTGGTGTGGCAGTGCTGTGACTACCGTTACCAAAGCGACAAATCAAAGAAGCAAACACCAGGCACCGGAAAATCATTCTTTTCTTTACGAGTAATTTAACATCTATTGTTGCCACATCATCGGCTAATATGAAAAAACTGTTGCTTTAATAATAACACTTATGTATTTTATGTAATGATGGCTAACACTATGCCAATATATTAATATGAGAATTTCCATATAAAGATTAAAACTTAAGAAGTAAAATGTGGAACAAAAATTAATCATGTCATTCAATAATTAAGACTAGAATAAAAAGCAAATGTTGTATGTGGAATATTCTAGGTTAAAGGGCCATATGCAGTCAAAGTAAAGTTATAAATTGCGCCACAATAATACAACCGGCCAACCTCCATTTTTATAATCATAATTAATGTCATATTATTATTTAACTTGCCCCTGCATTTCTGATTGTATCTCCCGTATAATCACCCGATATCATCATATATAATGTCCCGAATACCTGACATACTGATATGGGCACCGATAGTATAAAAATATTGGGGGGGGGACATTGTACCAGTGGAAGGCAACTTTTTGTTAACCAGGACCGTAGCCTATGGATGGTCATAAGCGCTCTTCGCCCCTCCCCCCCTCCCCCCATCCAGAAATATTTTTGTTACTAATACTTATTCATTAGCGAGGTTTTAAAAATATTTTGCCTCCCCGAAAAAATTTCTGGTTAAGGCCTTGTTGTTAACAACTCTTTACAGGGATAACAGACATCAACAAAGCAGTGTTTAAGTTAAATGTGCTTCTGCTTGATAACGTTCACTTTACCATAAAATTAATATTCTAGTTACATTTCCAGTTTCATTTTCGCATACAATGCTCCTTACTAAATTTCGTATTTATTACTGCGATGGTGATGAGATAGAAAGTCCGTTTAATTTATGTCGTTGATGATGAGTTTACTGGACCAAAAACGTCCTCGAACTTGCAAAATGAAAATAAAAACGTCCTCGAACTTGCAAATGAAAATAAAATCTATAGTTGCAGATGTAATGTTACTAAAAACGTTCCGTTTGAAAGTTGAAATAATAACACGTCAATGAAAACGCTGCCATACGGAAAAGAGAGAGTTATATACAGAGCCGACAAGGGGGACACCAGGTGCGGCAGACCGGTGGCCCAGATGAATTCTAGGGGTCCGCGCTGGCAAGGTCCTATGCTGTGGGGGGGCCCGGACCAGGGAAGGCCTCATGGGGCCGTTCGAAATGAGACTTGGGGCCC
Organism: Dysdera silvatica; assembly: GCA_006491805.2. Taxonomy (NCBI): domain Eukaryota; kingdom Metazoa; phylum Arthropoda; class Arachnida; order Araneae; family Dysderidae; genus Dysdera; species Dysdera silvatica. The sequence continues at coordinate 24,527,307 of QLNU02015359.1, read as the reverse complement.
GCGTTAGCTCTCGGCGCCCCTGACTATACAATACAATCCAACAAGAGGTATAATTACATCAAATAAATGACAAAGTGCATTTTGAAAAAGACAATAATGCTCATTAAAACTAATATATAAAGAAAGTATATATTAAAGTAATGTATATAATGTACACAGAGTGGCGCTTTAAAAACAAAAAAGATGGATTTATAATTAGTGAAAATGGAGTCTTTAAAAATTGGTCACACACGTTAAGTTTATTTTCAAGGGGGGTGGGATTATAGCCCAGATGTGTACGAGTCAAAAACTGTCCCACTTGCATACAAAAGGGAGAGGGTGGAAAGAAAAGCACAATAGGGATGAAGTAAATCTGTTTCAAAGGAATGGGGGACTTTGCGATTTAGCGGATGCTTTACTTAGTGAAATTTATGTCTATTTCAAGTATTTATTTGAATACCTATTTCTTTTTTAAAAAAAACACAAGCAAAACATCTGCTACATAACATAATTATGATTCAGAATAGATTTTGATATTTTCTAAACGTTAAAATTTAAAACATGCGGAAGATGTTTCCAAATTTTTAGTTTAATGTGCTAACCAGGAGCAGACTGTGGCCCTTTCAAAGGACTCGTACCTTGGATTATCGGACGGTGTGAGTCCTATAGCCTACAAGGGTGAAAGTCCTATCGCCCATGAGGGCTCACCGGCCAGTATGTGTGTGTGTTCTTTCGCAAGAAGTGTAATGGGAAAGGTGGCCGCCGAATGGGGCAGCGCTGTATTCCCAGACTGGCTTTTGTCACATAAAATGACGACCAGTGGACCGAGAAGGGACACTGGGGGGGAGGGGGCATTGCAGGGGATTGTCGATCGAAACAGGCGTACAGAGACGCACAGCTCACATGATTGTCGTCATTCAACGTCGACCGGAGGCCATCCACGATCAGTCCGCCCCGAAGAGCGGCCGAAATAGATGGATGGCGCGGAAGAACACCCCGGGCCGGCCGGTACTCCTACAGGAGACCACCGGACACCGTTGAGTGGGTGTGGTGCCGCGAGCGGCAGCGAACAGGCGTAAAACATTCCCCGCAACCAGGGCGCGCGAGACCAGCATAGTCCGGACAGGCATTACATACCAAATTATCATCCACTGTTTGCGAAAGCTGGCCCCCAAGCGATCGCAGCGGACGAAGACAATGACGAACGCCCGTCATGGACAGAAGGCCAAGCACGGCCCTAGCGACGAAGTCCGAATTACGAGGGAGGGCGGAGTCCGGTCCCAGAATAGCAGAAGCAGGCATCCATCCAACTCCGCCCGGCGGCCAAAGTGAATATCCCAAGCACTCCGTCTTAAGCGAGCTGGAACCAACACCCGCCAGCCCGGACAGACATCCGCACGCCACCAGAGCTGAGACCGAACTCGGCGCACCGGCCCGGGGGGTGGGCGGTTAGTCGGCGACCCAATCCGCACCTGGTGCTAACTTACAGTAAGTTCTGACAATTTTAACAAAATTGATTCTTTAATTTATTTTGTAATTTTTCCTTATAAATGTATAATATACTGTATACAGTCGAACCTCGTTAAGACGAACACCAAGGGGAACAGAAAATCTGTTCGTATTAACAGTAATTCGTCTTATCCGGAAAGGGTAGTATGTTATACAATCTGACGGAACTTCAGAAAACTGTTCGTATTAAAAATAATTCGTCTTAACGAAGTTCGACTGTACTATCTATGTAAATTTTAAATAGCAATAATCAGATAGTCCAAAGTCTGGATAAAACTGTGATGGAAAATAATTGTGAAAATTTTGATTTATATAAAAATACAGTATATAAATAAGCGATTACATTTGTATGCCGCCATATGGTAGCCAAATTGTAGTAGCCATAATTATGAGCTCATTTTCTCATCTTGTACGCATCTGGGATGTAAGCAAATGGTACAACACCCAAGGGGGAAGTGCAAAGTCATCATATAGTAAATTATTTGTTCGACCACCCCTCCCCCCCTGCAACGGCTACCCTAAGTTTAACATTTCCAATAGTAACACCTATTTTGTGGTATAGTCCATTTGCGCAGACCTGACGTCCGATCGTTTTCGATTTTCGTGCGCGAAAAACCAGTTACAGCAAAACGCCCTTCCCTAAACTGCAATGGAACAACCCGTCTGGTAACGGGATCGGACATCAACTCCACGCGAATGGACTATATATATTTTCTAAAGTGCGTAAAAAGCGCTATTGGTGGATTGGAAAAACATTGAAATCGCTGCATGCGTTTGTGAGCAAAAACTAAAATAAAAAACAAATCATCATTTTTACCTATTCAAAGATGCTAGTGAAAGTACTTTCATCTTTCATTCCAAGAGTAAGTGACAGTGTGTTCCCTAGCAAATTTGAATAGGTGAAAATAATAATGTTATTTTTCCTCTTTCTCACGAAAGCACTAGTCAATTTCAATTTTTCTTCAGTACAACAATAACGCTTTTAATGCTCTTGAAAACGACATATCCAAGATAGGGGTTGCCATTCAAAATTTTAAACATGGGGTGGGCATGGGGTGATGAAAATAATTACTCCATGATGATTTTCACTTCCCTAATCTGTAATGTTGATGTAAGATTGAATAAAAGAAAATATTCATAAACTTACAGGTATCAAAAAATCCTAAATTAAATCTCAAAAGGGGGGTTTGTAAACGCCTAAACGCACCCCATGGCTACTCCACTGCCGTCATTTAAGGTTTTCAGAAAATAATGAAAGATGAAAGCCATAAATCTGTTGCAATTTTCTCTAACGTTGGGGTGGAGTGCGAGGACGAAATACATGATCCTAACGCAAGCACGTGTTCTTATGATCTTTAACCACCCACTCTCCCAGGAGGAAAATTGTATTTCGCACTAAATACACTACGCCGAAAAATATAACCGCATTCCTTAGATTAAAAAAAATTTTTAACGAAGTTACCCATTATACAATTTTTGTTTAAAATTGGGGGGACATGGAACGCTAATCCCAACATTGAGGGGGACGGGTCCCCCCGCTAACGACGCCCGTGCACACTGACTAATAATCATTTATTACATTTTACTGTCACTACTAGTGGCCATCCTATCTTAAAGGAAAACACCACTGGGCGAATACACTTAAATACACAGCTAACCCACATGTTTGTTTGGATTTTTTATGGCGCAAGAGCATCTGGGCTATACTGCGCCAAACAATGTATAACGATTAACAGTTTTGGATGTACAAAATAAACATTCACACATCGCTATATACCGGCTCAATATATATATATGTAAGCTATATATACATTAGGCATGGATTTGTGTTGACACAATCATGTTTGAGTGCTTTTCACAACATTATGATTGAGATTGAATTTCTGTTCAGATATACGCTTGTGACTCGATTGCAACTTAAATTTATAATTGTAAAGTATGATCATATTCAATTTCAACTAAACTTTTAGTATGTACGTATTATTTCAAGGTTATATCGTATTTCTACTCTTCGAACTTTGTCTTGCACTTTGTGTGGCAAGCCTTGCGTCTTAAAAATGTTGACTGATGTCTAAATTTATTCACGATGCGTGTCAATATATATTGTTAGTCCTCATTATACAGTACCCTTATTAAATCAAAATGTGTGGATGTATTATTACCTACTTTTAATCATTGCAAACTGATGTATTCAAAACATTTTCTTCATTTATCCCGATTTATTTGAAAGGAGCACAATGGATGGGGAATATTGAAATGGCTAGGGCAGTTTATTGTACTTGGGTGCTCCCATATTGACATCACTTTGCAGTCTTACTTCCTGAATTTTTTATTGCACCCAATCTGACAGGTCAATCCTTGTGCCATATGGATGTTGGTTGATGATTAATTTGATACTAATATCTATCTCGCACAGTTGCTTACATTATTGTATTATGTAAAATTGCTCACAATTTTTATCCGTTTAAAACCACTCTGAGTGTATTTCAAACTGTTTTACATTACAAACTAATGTTTCTGAAAAAAGTGTCTAATTCTTTATTTCCTGATCAACGTACTTTACAACTAACTTTTCTTTAAGCTTACCATATTAATAGTTCATCCTTTGCTCTTCCTTTTGAATTTTGTCCTAAACCGTGTATGGCATTACAATTCTTGCGCCATAGGATGTTGATTGATGTTTGTTTAGCTATTAATTTTTATCTCACTCACGTACTCATATTCTGTTAACTCAACTAAATATGCCTTTTCGTTTTTGAGTTTTTTACCCTGATTCCTGTATGGCATTCCAACTCTTTCGTCTTAAGGACTTTGACCTGTGTTTGTTTGTCTCGTGATCCCTGCCTTTACTCATGCTTATATGTTGTATTATTCAGTATCTTCCCGCATCGTCTTATTCTCTTAGACAAGTCTCAAAGTACTATATGTATTCTCAAAATATTTTGTATTATAATAGTGTTTTCCCAGAATGGTGCCTTTATCAATATTCAACCGGGTTGTGTTTAATTACCACTTTTTACATCTTGTCTTTTTAATCACATTTTATGTTTACTGAGTTGCAGACGTATATAGGTGAAAACATGACAATATCAATTATTATCTTGATATACCATACGAATCAAATCTATGCTCTTGTATAAAATACATTGACAAGATGTACAGGGACGTGGATATTGTTATGATTTAACCTCTTGTGTATATTTTGTGCCATTCAAATGATCTCGTCTCATGACCCTGATGACCTTTGCTGTCCTTGCGCCACAATAGCACTACCAGCCAACCTCCTTTTTTATAATCATACTTGATTAATGTCATATTATTTTTCAACTTTCCCCACTATTTCTGATTGTATTTCTTTTCTAATCATTATAATACTTAGCGCATTGCATTCGAGACAGTGCATTTTATTATCACTTACTAATGGTCATTTCTATATTATAGGAAAATACCACTGGAGAAATGCACTTAAACTCACAACTAACCCACATCTATAACGATTGACAGATTTGGAAGTACAAAATGAAACTTTAACACATCACTATATACTGCTTCAATACTTTATAAGCGTTAATCATGTCGGTGTGTTGACACATTTATGTATGAGTGCTTGTCATAACATTGTGTTTGAGACTGTTCAGATATACACTAGTGTTTGGATGCAATTTAAATTTATAATCCTTATGTATAATCGTACTTTTTTCAACAAGATTATTGGAATATAAGTATAGAGACACAATAATTATGTTTACCGTATGTTTGATTCCACAGAACTTTAAAATTAGTTCAGTATTTGTTTTACTTTTATTATTGTGCCTCTCTATGATATGAACCAGGAGTGGTTGGCCCATCACTCTAATGCTTGCATCAGGCCACACTTCTTGATTTTCATTTTATTACTCTCATACTAACTTTCTTTCTTTCCCTTTTCCTTTTTTTTTCTTTCTTAACCATTTTTCATGTCCGACATTGTTGATTACCAAAAGCCTAATGTCAATTCAAACTATTATACTCCAGATACTATACAATGCACAGCTGCTGCAGACAACAAACTACTTACTCTCCATATAAATGCGCCCAGTCTTATGAACAAATTGCCTTTAGTAGAAAACCTACTACACATGATCGATCCTAAAGTAGACATAATCTCAATCACAGAGACTTGGTTACCCCATCAGTATCTTCTTTCGTTACCGGACTATCAACAAATATCAATTGGAAAAGAACTAACCAGAGGAGGAGGAATCACTATATATATATATATATACACAATTCTCATGAAATTTTAACCCATCACCAATGGACCTGCATTTTTCTCGCTATAGAAATTATAACTTTCTCAGTATACAATACTTACATAGCCACTATCTATAGACCACCATCTGGAAATAAAACAGGATTCCTAGATTACTTACATAACTTACTAACACATATAACTAGTTAAAGGCTTAAACTACTTATATTGGGTGATTTAGATATTGATACTACACCCAACAGCAGTACATCGTATCATCATTCACATTCCAATGCTTTAAAAGACTTAATACTTTCATTTGGATTTGACTTTTTTATAAATAGCCCAACTAGAATAACAGACTGTTCCCAAAGCATAATTGACTATCGTATAACTAATATAAGCAATACACACTGTAGAATTTTATCATATATATTAGTGATCATCTCCCAATTTTCTCTTTTTTCAGAGTCTCACAAAAGATTAAAAAACATTCTAAATACATCACTTATTTAAGAGACTTCTCTGAACATAATTTAACTACATTCAAAAATAAACTATTTGATGAAGAGCGGATAGACATACTTTCATCTGATAATGCTGCCTCTGCCTACGGGTCCTTTATAGCTAAATTTATGGAACATTATTAAAATTCTCTGCCAATAAAAAGGATATCACGTACCAAGCGAATCAGAAAACCTTGAATTACCAATACCATCCTTAGAGAGATTAAAATGAAGAACAGACTATTCCATAAATTCCTAAAAAAACAAATCCACTGATAACTATACTTCATTCCAGACCTTTCTCAATATTTCGAACAAAAAATTAAACAAGCTAGAAAATCTTACCTTCATAATTTCTGTGAATCCTCCGATAGTAGAAGAACATGGGCAAAAATTAATGAACTGATGGGAAGGCAGAAATTGCATAGTACCTCAGAAATTAAACTAACACCATCAACTCATACCTTAACAAATACGAAACAAATGCATGATGTATATAACGATTATTTTATCAACTTCCCTCACTCACTCTCTAATACAAGTCCTGGCGATAGTGAATACACATGAAATCACCATGACTATAATATCACTAATTCGTTATATCTTCACTAAATAACATATATGGAAACATTTAAGATTATCATGAATCTAGATATCAGTAAAGGACCAGGACTCAATGACATTCATCCCGTCCCTATCAGATATTTAGCCAATGAAATAATTATTCCTTTAACTTATATCTTAAATCTCATATTCCACTACGGGGACATCCCTATTGAATTCAAAACATCTCGAATCATCCCAGTTTTCAAAAAAGGTTCTAAATCCGATATTTCCAATTACCGACCTATCTTAATTCTCTCAGTTTTTACAAAAATATTTAAGAAACTGCTTTATAATAGATTACATTACTTCTTAAAGGCTAATAAAATAACTCATGGCAATCAATTCGGTTTCAGGAAAAATAGATCAACTGAATATGTCCTGTTGACAGCTACTCTCTTCATATACTCATCATTAGATCAAAAAGAGTCGCTTGTTGGGGTTTGTTTTTTACTTACCCAAAGCGTTTGATACTATAAATCATGAACAATTAATTCGAAAGCTTTACAATGCAGATATTAGAGGTCACCCAAATGATTTATTCAGAAACTATCTAACCAAGAGAATTCAATATGTTAAGATTAATGAGTATTAATCAGATGCCATACCACTATGTGGAGTCCCCCAGGGCTCCACATTGGGACACATACTTTTTATTTTTTATATAAACGATTTGTTTTTCACTCCAACACAATCGCAAATGATATGCTTTGCCTGTGATACTAGCCTATTCTATCGTAAAAAAAGTATCATTATGAACTTTTTGCCATAGTCCAAAATGATATAAAAAAATTCACCTCGTATTCTATCCATACTAATAAAACTAAATATCTTTTATTTAAAATTCTAAAAGCAAACATAACACCTCTCAATACTCACTAAATATCGGAAATGACTCTGTACAACTGTCTAGTCAAACTAAATTTTTAGGTGTTACATTACAGTCCAACTTAAAATGGGATGATCACATGAACAATGCTTGCTCTATGGTCAGTAGAAACATCAACATCATGTATAGGATAGGCTATTTTCTCCCCATTAATAGACCCATTGACATGTATTATTCTTTTCTCACGTTTTCTACTGTCATTTAATATGGGGATTCACTACAAAAATCAATATACGAAGATTTCAAACACTATAAAATAAATTTCTCAAGCTAATAAAACTAAAACTTACGTCACCGCTCTCTAACTCCGAAATAATGTGTAAATATAATATTTTACTGATGAACAAATTATTGAGCTATAAACTTGCTCTTATCATGTTCAACAATTGAAGACGGAACACTGGCTCCTTCTATTTCGATATTAATTACCACAACATCGTTATCCAACCTCATCTAGAGCTAACTATAGATCCTATCGTACAAGAATTGGCCTTGCTTCCAAAAAAATGGGATATGCTGGTCCAAAAATATGGAACTCCCTTCCACAATCAACTAAATCCACTACCTCACATTTAAAATTCAAGAATGATGTGCGGAAATTTCTTATTACACATTAATTACTAATCGATATTTAAATTTCTCTAACTTCTCATATCTGGTTTTATTCAACTACTTATAATGAACTTTCTGAAGCACATGTGCATCTTTCGATTAATTTTTCACCACAGTTTGTTTGTTTGTTTGTTTTTTTCTCGTGTGTGGCATTTCGTGTATATCTTACTCTCTGGCAATATGGGCTTTGTCAGACTCTCGTCTTTACCCATTACTGCCCGGGTGGTTATAAAATATATACCTTATTGTAATGTCAATATCAATGTTTAGTTGCTTCACCATATTCACTTGTATGTACTATTATTATTGTCCATTAACCACCCAAAATAAAGTTGTTAAAAAACGAAAACAGTAAGACAATGTTAAGAAAAATATCTTGGCGGGGACAGATGTCGACAAAAGGTAACAGGCCTGGGTTCCAGAAAGAAAATAGCTAAATGGTCTCCATCATCTTTTTGTGTGTTTTGTAATTGATTTGTAATTGATTTTTATAGCTTGCGAGTACTGTATGATATAGTTGATCAAAACAACGAATAAACTCATTTCTTTATCTACATTCAAACCGATAACTGCGTCTTTCCTTTCATTCTTGTGCTCATGTAAGTGCATTTACACTATCTGATAATTTACACAATCCGAAGATTTACACTATCTGGACGCCACCTTTATTTACGCCATCTAAACACACCCTCGATTTACACCAGTGGCGTACGATGGACTTTAAATATAGGTGTGGTGAACAGAATAAAGAAAAAGCAGGAACCCAATGGAGTAGTGATAATCTTTTTTTTTTAATTTTACTTCATTAAATATACCGGCGTTGCAAATATCAAATTTTTAATTTTTGAAAATGGATACATAAATTCACGAAACAAAATTGTAATAAGCGTTAAATATTTACATTATTCATGAACTAGTTAAATTCTTCTTTTCTGTGATAAAAACTGATTTAACGGATGATCATAGACTGTGTTGTCTTTCTTCAACTCCAGTAATAAATATCTCTCTATGGTAAGTAAACTAATGCCATACAATCTTTCTTACTTTTGTCGTATGTCAGTAACAAGCCTTTATTCTTTTGATTGCAGAAAATAAAATAAAAACAAATATTTAAAAAAATATTTGCATGCTATTTAATTGTCTTCAAAATAGAATGATGGATGCGAGGATAAAAAAAAATTACAAATTCACATACCACCACTAAAATATCAGAAGAGAGAAAATCAGCAACAACGATCTGTGCGTTAGTTTCAAAGCACTCCTACACAGCTGTGCAAAAACACAAAGGAGATATAGTTCTTCCACACGCTACTGTCAGCAGATGATCTCAGCTTTGCGAGTGGTGGCAGTATTGAGCAGTGGAATAGTAGCTCACCATTGTGGTTGCCGTATTCAAGAAAGATCACGATTTTGTCCCTGTTTTCGCTCCTCTTGTGGCGCTTTGAAGTAGTCATTAAACATCCGCTTTATTTATTACTAGAGCCCGGATTTCTATGCACGTGCATATTTTTGCGCATTTCTGCATATTTTGCCTTTGTGCGCATATTTTGAATGTTTCTGCATATTTTTGCAAAATTTTCATGGAATTTTCAAAAAGTGTGTATTTTTCTAATCCGCTTGTAATTCAATCAATTAGATTAATTCGACGTTTCTTTTATTAAAAAAGGTCGTTAGTTTTTTGGGTTTTTTTTTACATTTTTAAAATAAAAATTAAAAATGCTACAGAATATGTTTCCACTATAAATGATATAATTAGATAACATTAAAGTTGGAAAAAATAATTTTATGTGCCTTCACATTTCTGTGCCAATATTTGTCAATATGCGTATTATTTTCAAAGTCAAGACCAAGTATAATATTTTCCACCCCAAGCCATGGGCGCCGGCAAGTATATGCAGGGGAGGGATATTGCCCCCGCCCCATATTTCGATTTTCTTTTAAAAAAAAAGGTAAAATTAAAAACGTGAGGTAGAAAATTTCCATTTTTTAAGTCTTTGCACACCACCACCACTAGATTTTTCCCTACTGGCGTCCTTGGACTCAAGCCAATGTTCATGATACCATATTTATGATGCCAATGTTTGATGCCATATTTTTATTTTTTATGCCATATTTTTATTTTATTTTCAAACATATCTCCGTACGTATTTCATACATTTTGGTGCGCATTCTGCATTAATTTGGACATAATCATATTCAAGGACGTAACAAAGTGATATTTTTTATGCATTTCAGTATATATGTTATGCAATAATTTCAAGAACATTTGCACTGTTTCAATAAATTGTCATTTTATACATTTCGAAACATCGCTTATGAGTAGGGTCCAAATTTCTATGCACTTGCATATTTTGTAATAATTTTTAGCATATTTGCATATTATTTGGGTTAAATTTTATGCATGAAAATCCAGGCCTTAATTATTACAATAAGAATAAATGTATTTCATTGAAATTCAAAAAATTTATGAAGCATACTTTGAAAAATTATATATTTTTATTTTATATATCTTTAATAGTATTGGTGAATTCGAATAGTTTGGAATTATTTAGAAGGCGTATTGCGCATAACTAACACATATTGAATATTCGCCCCGATTTACACCATATATAAATATGGGTGTTGGTGCTGAACGATGTTTTATAAACGTATAAGCGACGTATACAGAAAAGTTTACGTAACTTTTCCAAATTCATATCAATATTGGTAGCTTTTCTTGAACGCTTCAAGCGTCTATATGTTTTGTAGCATGTTATTTGATTTTGTTTTAAACAGAGTACAAGTCATAGCCCTTCCTTAAAAGAAAGAAATTGAGAATTACTTTTTCCAGTTGACCAGTGGTTATAAACAGCGATTTCGGGTTCGATGAGCTGGTTTTATTTCCAGCATAGACGCAGAAAGTTTATAATGGGGCGTTATAGGCTCAATGGGGGGTTACAGAGCTACAACTCACATATTCCTATGTTAAATATACAAAATTTCATTGCAATGGGGGTTACAACCCCCATCAACACCCCCCTACATGAGCCACCGATTCCCAGTAAGTTTAGTTGTATGAACATGTGTTGCTGTTGGGAAATCATGTGAAACCGATCTCGGTCTAAATGGCCCGTAGTTCAAACATGGGCCTTAAAATATGTATGCAAACATTGCTTTACAAGACTATTCAGTCTCCAAGTTTACCCTAAAATAATTGAACAGAATTTTTCCAGTAGTCAGTGGTGTGTTTAACTATGATTAGAAATGAACACGAAAGTTAAAAAGGAGAGTAGGAGGAAATTAGCGGTTCCACGAGAGGATCAAGACGGCTCGGAGCCATGTCCCCCACCCCACACACACACACACGTTGTCCTAGGGTGGTCCGACCGGTTCCCAGAATTGGAGCTTTTTTGGGGGCGTCCTTTTTTTTTTTCAATATTTGTTTAATTTTTTGGTTTAATTTTATTTAAATTAATTTTTCTTGAAGTTCACGAATGTTAAACTCATGATTACACGTTGTCTAATATAATTAAATTCAACATAGAATTAAATCCGCTAGATTAATTTTAAGATTTTGAGACTAAATACATGGCAAAAGCGGCTAAACGTTATTGTCTTATTATGATTTTTAAATAATTACAAGTTTGTAATTAGATAATTTCAATCACATTCAAATTCTTATTTTAAAGTATACTCTATGATTGATGATTTCATTTCAACCCCACCTCTCACTTTCGCTCCTGCATGAGTGTTTGGCGCGTTTTTTCCTCCCAATGATATTTGGCGGGTTTTTTGTTTCGTTTTTAAATATGCAAACATTTTAAACTTTACAATTGTTTTTTAAACTCTGCCATTTTTTAATTAACTACAAATTTTTACCTTTTTTTAAACTTTACATTTTTTTTAATTAATTACAATCTTTTTTTCAATCGAAAGTTTTTAAAATTTTTTGTTTAAAAGTTTACAAAAAAAACTTTTCAAAAGTTTTTAAATCTGTATTTTTTTTTTCAATCGAAAGTTTTTCAGTTTTACATTTTTTTAATTAATTAGAATTTTTTTTAAAGTTGCAGGAACAAAAGTGAGAGCTGGGATTGAAATGAAACCATCAATCACAGAGTATACTTTAAAATAGGAATTTGAATGTGATTGAAGTATCTAATTACAAACTTGTAATTATTTAAAAATCATAATACGACAATAACGTTTAGCTGCTTTTGCCTTATAATTAATCTCAAAATCTTAAACTTATTCTGGCGGATTTTATTCCGTGTTAAATTTATTTATTTTAGGCAACGCGTAATCATGAATTTAACACTCGTAAACTTTAAGAAAAATTAATTTAGATTAAACAAAAAAGTTAAACAAATATTGAAAAAAAAGACGCCAAAAAAAAAGGGCCATCTGGGAACCGGTCGGACCACCCGTGACAACCCGGGGCCACGGGGAGGGGGGGCATGGCGGCTACAAGCCGCCTTGCTCCTGTCGTGGGACCGCTAATTTCCCCCTACTAAAGAGTACGGTGAAATGCATTAGTTCTTTGGAAACAACGGAAGAAGCAAGAAAAAACAGTCTGTACACCTTCTTTAAACAAACTTTATTAAATTTATTAAATTGGCGAGCTTCCACAACCCCAAACAACGTATAATTTAATAAACTAAACATATCTGGTTGAGATACGTACGAAAATTTTTTCAATTATAAATTACTCTACAGGAAATACCACTTTCGTGCCATATGATGACAGTTTTTACAAATACAGGGTGCCATAATTAAATTTGGCCCATTTAGAGCATACTGCAACTTATATATTGTTCAGAGGGTTGGCACAAAAATTGGTATATAGACTATTCAAAGGATTTGGGAAAAGGAATTTAGCAAACGCAAGTTCAAAAACGTCCGCCGGGAGTGCTTTTTAGCAAAATGGATGGATTAAATAACCAATACTAAACCAAAAAGAAAATAACAGTGGTACAACTACTCGCAGCAAAAAAAAAGGCGGAAACCTGGTGGGATCCCACGTCTCTCCTCTATCGAAAAAGTACTCTAACCACTAAGCTACAGGTTACCTGCGATTCCTCTTCCTACTAGCGTATTTTAGCTTCTCACTCTGAACTGGTTATTCCCGGAAAATGAGGTGTACTGTGATTTAAGCATCCACCAAGACCAGTTTTGCGAATAAGCAATAGTGGGAAACACGATTTTACGAAGTTCTAAAACCTCGTAAAGTCATTTTTTTCCGACTATCAATCATTTTAAGAAACAGCGTTGATTTTATGGTCTTTTGCTTTCAGCACGGGATAACAAATTCAATTCCAAATATGGGAAAGCATTTTCTTTTTTTTTCCAAATTTAATTTTGCACCTAATAAAAGACGTTTGGTGCTCTGGAATAAAGCGATGCACATATAGAAATAAACAAATGTTCAAGAACAGGCACTTTAAGAAGCAGCTTCGATAAAAGAGTTTTTTACTTTAAATTTTATTGTGAACAAACGAAGAGAAAGCGATGGATATTTTTACGTGTTGAGAATTCACGTCCATTTTAAGCCTTTGTCAAAAGTATTTCACAAATATCTAAATAACCTGTTTCCAGAGGCCTTTCGAAGAAACTAAGAGCCTTTAAAAGAACTAAAGTTTCTCTAATTTTTCAGTATTGTCTTATAATATTTATATTATAACTTACTATTTCCAAAACATTGATACCGGATATTTTGGGAGACGACTGCACCTAAAGGTGGGAAATAGGGTAAAATTACTTGTGCAATATGTTTTAGCTTTTAGACATCAAAACCTACAAATGGCACAACAAAACTATATATTGATAAGTTAGATTACACTTACCAATTTCCCCGTATGACAGGGTACCGAGCCTTGATGAAAAATGTATTTTTTTGCAACTTTATAATGATCCCCAACAACTGGCTTTAAACACTCCTCCAAGATATTAGTGTAAACTGATGCATTTACAGTTCCTGTAATAAGTTCAAGTCGTCCAACCCCTTTGCTGAATATGCTTCCCCAAACCATTTGACTCACTGAGAACTTCACAGTTGGCGATATGCAGTCTGGACAGGATATACTTTACTTTTTCGACTCCTAACATACCGCTTACTGTCCGATCCATGCAGATTGAATTTTGATTCGTCTGAAAAGACAACAGTGTCCCACTTAGCCTTTGTCCATGAAAGATGGTTTTTTTGACCGAGCAAGTAGCGTCTGCTTCATTTTTTGTGGAAGTAAAGGCTTTTTCTTGGGCCTATATTCTGTAAGACGTCGCGCAGACGGTAAACACAGACTATATTCCGTAAGACGTCGTTGGATAGTCTGTACACGTGTATGAATACCACAGGCATTCTGAAATTCAACTTCTAAATCCGCAGCACTTGTATGAAGATTACGGAGACACAACCATTTCAGAAATCGATCTCCAGAAAGTGTAGTCACTCTCCTATGGCCTGAGCCGAACCTTTTCGGCACCAGTTTTACCGTTCAACTAAATCACCCTACAAATTGTAGACTCATGGCATCCTATGTTTGTGGGTGCTAATGAAGGTCGAAAGCCCTTCTTTGGCTAAAGCAAGTTCCACAGTTTTTTTCCATGGTGTCAACTGAACGTATGGAGCCATACATTCACAGCAGAAAAAACAAAAACAATTGCCCGTTCTCCCCTCTTGTGCTCTATTTATGGAAACTATATGATACAATATTTCACATCCCCTACATGATACAATAGTCCCATGCGATGATCTCATACTTTGCTTTGGCAGCAACTAAGTTAACTTTAGGCAAACAATATTGCGCTTTAGCATTACATAAGGTTTATTTTGGGAGGTGATGCAATTTTTCTCCGCCACTGTAGTTTCTCAAGGGGGGCACAGACCAAGATGCATCACTTTCGGCTTGGCTGTGCTTTCACCAACCAATTTTTCTGCCGCATTAAGCGACAGCCATCGCCCATGTGTCTCCAGTGTCAGGAAGGTGTTGACGAAATCCTGGAACACATTCTACTGCGATGCCCGACATACGGCTACCTTAGGGCAGGGCTCATTCTCGTCCACCGCTGTCTGGATCACGCCAAACCTCTACGCCTATCCTACCTCTTGGATCTCTCCGGATCCAACCATCTTTGTAGCTCTTCACATCACACCTTCTTTTCCGGGGTTGGCCGGTTCCTGTAGAGTTTACGGCCGGCCCTGGGGTGTGTCCGCTCCCATCAGATCTGTCTGACCTCTTGGATCCATCTGGATCCTCCCGTCTCTGCACCGCTCTCCTGGCAGTGCTCCACACCTTCCTTTCGGCGGTTGGCCGGTCCCGGTAAGGGCAGTGGCACTACTCTCGGGAAATAAAGCCGTCTGGCTAGTTTGTCAGGTGACCAACAGTAAGCGATCGTCTGCGAAATGTATTCATTAGATTGCTTTTCTTACGGACTTTTTTTTCTTGTTGAACTATAGTTTTCAATGAACCCATTCCAAATTTGGCACAGATAATAATGTTGAACTTTTTTAAAGTTCAACATTATTATATGTGCCAAATACTAAGGCTGTACACTAAAGTTGGTATGATAAGGCTACTTTCATACGGTTGGTTACGACAGTATGAAAAGTTATGTTTTAAACATTTTTTTATATTAGATATAAAAGAAAGTATACAAAACGGTCAAGGCCCTCCAATTTTTTAGTTTAGAGTTGGAAGGATGACTAAAAAAACCCTTATTGGGTTTAAATAATTTTATTTTAATTTGTTTGTAATTTAACATACTTTTATACACTCATATTTAAATTAATTAAATTAAAATTAAATTAATAAATTAAAATTAAGAGAATACTCGATATTATTTCAATGAGAGAGGTACTGCATATTTTGTTCTTTAACTGTCCATGGTCTTAACTTATAAAAAATTTTTTTTTGCAAAAAATTAATGAGCAGTGAACACTCAACAGAATCATAACAAATCACATTTTGTCAGACATTTTATTTAGAATCCGCGATCAAAATTGACACAAAAATGAAAATTCTTAGAGAACGTTTTGAATAACAAATTTACTGACATAAACATCAATAATCATTCTTTGATAATTCTCCATATTTATATAAGCAAATTTGTTATTCTAAATCAGTTATAATAATTATAATATCAATACAAGTATATGTGTGATCATTAAAAAAATATTCAATATTTTTAATTTAACTTACACTATAATTGCTTTTCCTTTACTGTAAATACGTCTAGTAACTAAAATTCTTCCCTTCATGACATTACTGATGGTCTCCAAGATTGTCGCACCGCAAGTAAAATAAAATTATGGATATTTTAATTTTAATATTCAGTGCTTTCTCTTAATTAACGAAAAACATTCAAAATCGTCTCAAAATTAAATATCCGTTTGCAAAATGAGGGGAAAAACTAATGCGCCTTAAACTCTGATTTAAAATGTGTTTTAAATATGAAATCGTTAAAAAAAGATTTGCTTATTTTAAATTTAAATACGAACATTAAAGTAATAAATAATAATAATAAAAACATATAATAGAAAATAAGATCCGCCATTGACTCTTCATAATTCGAAGTTGACGGTTCACATTTTGTTAACTATGGATTTAGAGGCGAGACCCAATGTATCAGAACCTTCTCCCTTATCAGGAAAAAGTAGAACTCGTAGAGGTTACTTCCTCTTCTCAAACTGAATATTGATCCCCACCCCCCCCAAACAACTAATAATTAAAATCTGCTCTAGATATTAAAGACAAGTTCCTCTCCATTTCTCGAGGCCTACACCCAGTTTTCATTTCTTAGGATAAAAAAAATTCAAGAAGGAAAAGAGCATCCCTGTTTTTAATTGTGTTTAATAAGTAATAGATGCACTCTATTGCTTATGTCTTAACAGTAATGAATATTGGTGGTGTTAAACACAGTAATGTAACGTCCAAAATAGCCAATGCTATAAGTTTGCCAAAAAACTGTATTATAGAATATAGGCTAAAATTATTATATTTAAATCACTGGCCTGTACAGTTTAGTGTTGATAGGGTTTGTAACCCCTCATTTCAATGAAATTTTGTATATTTACATATGGATATGTGGAGTTGTATAGCTTTGTAATCCCATCATTAAGACTATAACCCCCTTATTAACTTTCTGGGTATGCCTATGATTTAAATACAGAACTACAGTACTTGAAAACGATAAAATAAACTACATAAAACTGAAATCTGTTAAAAATAATTTTCGACTTCAATGAAGGGTAGGAAATACAGGAATAAAGTGAGATCATAGAAT
>QLNU02015359.1:24447911-24504556 GCA_006491805.2 Dysdera silvatica | reverse complement strand
AAAATTTACGTGCACAGCTAAAATTTATTCTTCATCTGCTAATTTCAAACCCTGAGCTAGAATTGCCCACACGTTCTCGATTGATGGCCAGGTCAGAATGAAAACATTTTTTCTGTTTAGCTTAATCTTTCGTGGCATGAGAAGTATGGATGGAGGCCCCTGTTACCCTGTTGAAACACACAGTTTGGACATCCTGAAATTTTACCAAATGGCATTAAATGAGACTGTAGTGTTTCAGTATATTTCTCAGAGTTTTGTCGCCCATGTAGAATTCCTATGAAAGCTTGACCATTGAAAAGACAGCCTATACCATCAGAGATACACCACCTTGTTGTCTGCTGAAAAATGTTCTTGGCTCTTTCATCAAATCATGTCAATAGCTTGCATATCCATCAGGACCATCCAAATTCGACTTTTTTCATCACTGAACAGCATGCAGAGTCGTTTGCTGTCATATGATATGTGTCTACGAGTCTGCTGCAGCTGCTTTTCTTGGTGAAGCTTTGTGAGTTGTAGATTTGCGAGCCATTTTATTGTAGACTGTATACTTAATTTCTTTTAATATGTATATGTAGGGCTATTCCATAGTCACGTGCGGGACATTTGGACTCACAGTTTTAAGATACAGTTATGCCTGGGTCACATGTTATAACTTATGGAATTGTGTATATTTTTTATACCATCTGTCTATGTCAAAGGTACTTTATGCCAGGGTTTGAAAAATACTGGGTGCCAGGTTGCCGTAGCAACTAAAAATTTGGATCTGGCGACCTTAATTATTCTTTACATTATTTTTTTTTTCTCTGAGTAATGTTTTCTTTCTTCTTAAAGTGAGAAAAAAAAAATGTGAAGAAAGGAAGGAGAACGAGAGAGTTTATTTCTTCTTGAGACTTACAGGAAATGTTTTGTTTGCCTTGTGTTTGGTGCTAGTTGACGCCGTTTTCTAAAAGCCCAGGCGGCCGCTCAAGGTCATTCACTATAGAAGCATCTGGAGACAGGACGGGAGTCGTCGATCTGCGCATGTGCGTGGACTTCCACGTCCGTTCGTTGACAAAAAGGATAAGGCAGAGGTTTTTTGTAAATATAATCAGGGCCTACATGGTCATAATTGGGGACAGAGGGGCTTTAAAATAGGGGCAGCTATTCGCTTTTAAAAAGGGCTTGTTTTATCAAACATGAAAAAGAATGGATGGCGATATTTATGGACTGTGAATGGTAAAATTAAATCACGAAAAATGAACAGTGATATAATGAGATAATTAAAGAGTATAGTGATCTTGACAGCTTATATCGATATTATGTATAGAAGTCCTTGCTAGAATTTACCGCTATTACTATGTTTTCGCTTGACTGCTGTCCACGCACATGTGCAGAATCATGTGGCTCCACAGATACAATAATGGTGGCATGATTGGCCCTCTTGGCAATGTTCTTGTGAGTCCCGCAATCCTGTCTCTAAATGCTTGTATTTGTTACTGCCAATGCAGCTCACTCCAAAGTAGATCTATTTTTTTAAGACCACTTGACTTGAAAAATATGGGCAAGCAATCGTCTTAATTAGTGTAGTTGTTTCATTATTGTAGCTGTATTCAATGAATAAAATGGTTATCTACTTACATTTTAGATGAGAAATTCAAACAGATGTCTTACAAAAATTGATATAAATGCTCTTGAAAATGACAAGCAAAATATCTGGGAAGATGGTATCCAACTGTTTAATGAGCGATTCTTAGAAACTTCAAAAATTACTGATACCGTTAACGTGTTTGACACACTTCAATGGCCGGATGGTACAGATTTATTTAATTCTGGAGAAAGTAAAATAAAAACGTTAGGCTTAGATTATAGAAAGTTTCTAAGTAGTAAAGATGAGACTGAAGAAGAATTTCTTGGTGATCTTCTAACAGAGTGGTTTGATCTAAAAACATTTGGAAAATTTTTTAATGTTGAACAATTGTTGGGAAAAACTGAAGCCATGAAAGAGATTTCCAAATTTAAGTTCTCTACTGAAGATAGTAGCTGTTATACCAGTTTCCACAGCATCATGTGATAGAGGATTTTCTCACATGAACCTGATAAAAAGTAAATTAAGAAACAGATTGGAAGTAGACAGTTTGCAAAATTTGTTTAAGGAACTGTAATCCCAATAAAGCTGTTGTACCAAATCAATCCTAACAAAAGCTGTGAGGCATGCATGTCAAGGACATAAACGCAATGCGTAAAGTGTGTATAAATTGAATAATTTTGTACATAGTATAATCTTATTAGTGCTAAATTTTCTTCCATAAAATTAGTTTGCTCTGTTTTTCTGCCTCCCAAGTTTTCTAGCCTGACTCCTAACATTTCAAGGGATTTTTCAATCCCTGCTTTATGCTACTAATTGTATTACTTTTGATCAATTTTTTTGTAGAAATTAATTTGTGTGTATCAGGTTGGGACATGCGAAGTCAACTACTTGCCAACAGCTATATGAACCAAAAGACATTTCTGCTCTTTTAAATGATATATCATTAAATTATAATTATATTTAGAGAGACGAAAGTCCAAAGTAAGAGTAGCATTAATATCATTTGTAAATAGTCATATTTAAAGTATTAGGAAAACTAAAATATGTACTGTCATGTGCGGGACTTTTGCAAACATAAATGGAAGGCATAATTTTGAAATGGTAGAAAATTTACAAAATTCTATTGCATATTTTGATGTTATATGAATATTTATTCGAGTGATCTGAAATTTATAAATAAGTTAGCTTATAATACATTCAATAGACATAAATATGTAATAAAATACAGAACATCGTGAATTCAAAATTTGTTTATAAATTTAAAATATCCTTTGTTGTTAACAATAAGTGATATTTTGTTAACATCTTTTAGCATGTATAAATGTTATAATTTTATGCATGCAGTAATTTACATGACTATTATTTTTATAATACAGACTTAAAAGGAAAAGTTGTTCATTGGCTGTAATACAGCTTATCTGATTGGTTATAAACCACTAAGGCTTTTTCTTACTGCCAGTCTGTCAATGTTGCTGCTTTTTATTTTATAGCCAAAGGTCTAATGAGGTAGAGAAGATAAATAAGAAATAGGCCTCAAGTTAAATAATATGGCCTACAAAAGTTGGTTTTCATAAACATTTGATTTGCTCTTGAATATTTTTTAATTATTTTAAAATATTTTAATTATTGAAACAATTAATATAAAGCTTTATAATATATTAAATTATTGTAATAAACATATATATTTGTAATCTTTCATTTACTAAATAATACAACACTGTTTTCAGTACTTTTATTAGTTTCTGCCAGTTTCTCCCACTTTCTACTAATTAAAACCAGTTATAACCAGTTCTGCCACTGGCATGGCAAAAACTAGTTTCTGCCAGCAGAAAGCCAACCCTACCTGAAACATTGCCAACACCATGATCACAAATTAGCAGACTGAGAGGTATTTACAAGTTGTATGTTTGGGGTGGCGTCTCTTGCTGTGGAAGGAACGTTTTTCCAAATCGGTGAAAGCGTATTGAAAGGGAGCTGGTCATTCAGGGAATTGACTGCATTGGTAAAGATATAAGTTTCGAAGAAGTTTAGGTCAAAATTTGAAAAGACTTCTTTAGTTAACTATGCTTTGTAAAAAAAGAGTGGCTTTCACCCTAGTCAGTAAGTTGAGTTTTTCAAAATTTAAAGACAGCATTCCAGACAGTGACAATTGGGGAATTTACTCTAACTCATGCCAATCTGACATGATATACATTGGCCGATCACATCAGGCTTTATGTATTCGACTAAAAGGTATGAGGTATATGTCCGTAAACAAGAATTTCACAAATCTGCACTGGCAAAATATTCATGGGAAGCTGGCCACAAATGTCTTTTTTTTTTCCAAAGCATAGTTAATTGAAAAAGTTACTTCAACTTTTGACTTAAACTTCTTCGAAGCTTATCACATCTTTACTAGTGCATTTAATTCCGTGAATGACCAGTTCCCTTTCAATATGCTTTCACCGATTTGGATGGAAAGATTTTCTCCTTTCCACAGCAAAAGACATACCCCTGACGTACAATGTGTAAATACCTGTGTCTGCTAATTTGTGATCATGGTGTTGGCAACGCTTCACGCCCATGTATGTAAACAGTCATAACTGTTCTGTGGATGTTGATGGATTAGCCACCGAAATAGCTATCAACAGTGTTATTAAATAATTTTAACTGCAATAATTTTTTGCTTGTTCTTTCATAACTTTATGCAATGTGTCGCAACAACAAGGTTATTAAATATGTCTATTCATTTGAAGCTTAAGAAAAGTAGATTGAATGTTAAAATCTTATATAAATGAAGCTGAATGAAAATTTTGATTTATTTCTGAGGTATACAATCTTAACCAGAAAAAACTAGATTTAAATAAAAAAAAAATTTTTTTTAAATCTAGTTAGTCTATTTAAAACAACAATCTATAAACTTTTGGGACAGATTGTAGTTCTAAATTCCAATGGCACCCTAGACAGTGTGCTGCTTTTCCACCAGCCATTCTCCGAAGTTTTCTCCCCTAGGGCATTATAGTTTGAATCCTCTAAAAACTCTTAAGTTCTAGAGTCACATGATCCTAGCTGCACTTCATGCGAGTATGACTCGTGATAACTGTTTGCATTTGAGAACGCAAACATTTAAATGGACAAGGGAATGCAACTAGCGTATAGAAGTCAGTTAAAATCATGAAATGTAATTAAATAATCTACAATTTCAGAATTGGTAAACGATGCTTTTTTTTTAAACAAAAATACTGAAAATATAGATAACTTGGCTATAATAGTGTTATGCTGATATATCTGCAACAAACCTTTAACTGTTTTACATGTGATGTTTGTCTGAAAAAAATTTGGATCGATGTATTTGTCTTCTTTTAAATAAAATCGCTTTAGCCTGAATGAACCTTATTTGATTCTATTGATTACAATATCATTTTCGACTATTTTGGTCAGGTATTCATTGTTCTAAAGGCATCTGATTTAGTCATACTTTTTTTTATTTTCTGAAAGTTTGAATTTTTTATATGCCTTACATATTAAACCTTATTCATCTGGTTTGGCCCAGCTTGATCTTCACTGTCTTTCTACCATAACAATTCCAACTAACCAGTGTCATAAATTTATTTTCAGTATTTGAATTGCATTCTTGTTTATGTGCATTGTAAAAAGTGGTTTTTTAACTGAAGATTTGTTACTAACCTTTCACGCACGATTTATTCTATGTATCTGAAATTGGTCACGCTTCATGCTTCATTGGAAGTTTAGGTTAATCCATTTGCATACATGTAGTTCTGTATTTTTCCTTCAGTTTCATTCAAATTATTTGGGTCAAATCATTCGTAGTGGCTATATACAAAGGTGGGGGGGATTAAGTGAAATCCTTACTAAAAAAAATTTTAAATTATAATCTGAAATAAAAGGTTTTGGAAGCTTTGTATATGATTCTTTTATCACTCCCACTCCCAGAACTATAAATTAGCAACAGAAAGTTAGGTGTCAATGGCACCTAATAATTTTTTCTTAGGTGCAATTTCAAAATTATTCATTTTGTTTGTGTAGCATATTATGTATGTTCACACACATAGCTTAATGACTTGTAATTATGACAATTAACAAAACAAGTACTTTACAAATTGTAAGGAAACATTAAAAATTTACTTTTTAAAATGTGGTCTCACCTTATACATACACACCATACATCGATCCACCTCCATCACCCAAAAAATTAAATATAGCCTAGCAACTTTTCACTGTATGGGGCAACTGGACACAGGTGCGTGTGCTTAAAAAAACCCTTCATTAGGGAGTTTAAAGTCCCTTAGGCGTGCCTCATTCTGTTTGTTCACCATTTATCTTAAAATCGTATTACATTCCCACGATATTAGGGAACCCAATGTCTCTGATGTGACCACTCAATTTTCAGTTTTGATCGTTAAAAATTTTTTCAAATAGAAATTTATTTCGTTAAATAGAAATGTTTCCATATGTAGTGACCATGGGGATTTTCCAAAACTTCGCTATGTAGAAAATTTCGCTATATGGAAGTTCTACTGTACACTGAGCGTGCAGTCAGATGGTTGGGAAGACGTTCTTATCGACATATTTAGGATAGAATTTAATGAATCCTAAGTTGAATTTTTTTTAAATCACTGTTGCACTGCAAATCAATAAAACTACACCTAGTGCCCATATACGCTAGAAAACTAAAGTAAAACATGATTGAGGGGGAAACTTGGTGTTACTTTAGATCTATAGTGTTTTAAGATATTTATTACGAAATGTGAAAATGACAACAGAATAAAATATATAGATTTCAGACTCAGAGGGAGCAGGGACGCTAATTTTATGTGAAATAATTTGTATTCTTTCGTGAGTCAGCGGGACACATAAAACATGTCGGAGGGCTACGGGTTGAAGACCCCTGTACTAGAGCACACTCAGCTAGCCAAGCTCCCATCAACCGCTAGAAGCTAAAAGACCTGAAAACTGTTTCACATTATCTTATTGGCTATGACTTTTACACTGTTTTGCAAAAATGGCCAAGGTCTGAAATAAAGACGAAAATAATACAAAAGCAGAATGAGGACTTTGATTATAGAATGGTGGGTGATTGACCGTTGCCAACGTGACATGAATCTATAACATTTTACAATGCACATGTCATATGTTACTTATGTGTAACTAACTTAGCTTTTCGTGACTCTTAAATATTGACTTCAGTTCTTCTCATTTGAGCGAACTTTTTTCAACTTGTCATAATTTGACTTAAAACTTTTCTTAAACTTAACTTCCCCAATACGTCTATTTTTGTTCTTTTCATAACATTATATATTTCATTAAAGCAATTTTATTACAATATTTTGCTTAGAAAGAGCCTTTCTAGTACTTTTCGCCTGATTGAGGTCCTAAAAATTGAATTCATTGTTAAAACGGAAAATGTGCAAAATTTTAAATGGTTATCATAATTAAAAAACGTTTTTCTTTTGCTCCAAGTGGTAGACTATTACAAAGGATCAGTAAATGCACAGAACCAAATAAAAAAACATCCCTCTAATTTGGGCATTTCTTTTGTATTTTACTCAAAACATTGATTTTGTAACATAACCCCCTTTTAACAGTGTTCAGAATTTCAACTTCTTCAATTGACATTTCCTCATGTAGCTATTATTGATTCCACCAGAATATAGTGGCAACAATTATTTTTCATTGGTTTTAACACAAATGATAATATTATTAATATTATCATAATAAAGTGGCAACAACATCTTACCTTTATGAAAATGTCCTGCAAAAAAATAACGAAAAAATGTGACGCTTTTTTTTACTTGACCTCCGTAAAAACGTTTTCAAAGTTAAAAATCTTCTATGTTCTTGAATATTAGAGCATTCAAAATGTATTCAATGACATTGAAGATTTTTTTTTTTTTGCAGTTTTGTCATTGATGAATAAAGAATAACATTCAAATTTAAGCAGAAACGAAAAACGTGTGTCAACACACACGTCACACTATGTTGCATCACAAACCCATCTAGTCCATTTTTCAGCGATTTCTTCAGAATAGTGAGAGAAGTTGGTAATGTCTCATGCAGTTATGCCCTATTCCTAAACAATTTCCTTATAGGCAAAAAAGGCTATGTTAAAACGCTAGGGGAGGAAATCAAGGTATTACAGTGGGCCAGAGCCCACTCAGTTGCAGGCCGTGGGTTTCCCCCTAACAAGAGGAACAATGATTCTGATCTTGCAACGTGCGTCGGTGAGATTGGTAGAGGGGAAAATAAAGGATTGAGCAATCGAAATTTACGTCATATAAACAATAAAAATAAAGTTAGGTGCCAAAAATGACTGGGTCTAAAATCTTGGTCGTCAAAACAAAATTTATAGGTGCAAAATATGACTAATGACCACTAATTTCGAGCTCTGCCCACCCCCTTTTGAAATTCTGTGCATGGACCAGTATAATTGTTTTCTATGACACTTAAAATTTAATTTGTTTCTAATTTAAATTTAATTTCATAGATTAGTCAACTCTATTATCAAATATTCTACATCCTAACCACTCATATCATCTGGGTATGTAAAAAGATGTGAGCCTTCGATTTTTTGACCCTCTGTTATACCTTTCTCCTTATTTACATAATTCTATGTATCTTTCCTGTCTTTATGTTTTACATCATAAAAATTCAACTCATTGGTATGACTTTCTGTACCTGTAGTAATAATACTTTATTCCTAGTTATGTATGCATGAGGAGACGAAAAATTTTCGGTAAAAAAAATGGAAAGACAGTAGGCTAGTAGCAATGCTAGTAATAGGGTTCTATTCAGTGGAAACAGGAGGATTACTTGTATTCAGTATGTAAGTGCACACAGAAAGTAGTCTACGAGTAAAAACGTTAAATATAAAAAGTTGCACATACTGGGATTCTACGTAATAACGTCTTATAACATAGTTTAGTCCTGAAGACTTTACAGTAGAGACATAAGGGTAATGTAAATGCTGAAGTGTTCAGGAAATTCAGAATGTGTGTGTGCTTTGCATACATATTCGATTGGATGAAAGAAAGAGATGTAGAAAGTATTATGAATGAGTTAGAAATATTCACCGCAGATATTCTTGTGTATCAAAAAGAAATTCAGACATACGGGGTGCAAAAGAAAGTTAAGAGCATAGCCTTGAATTCAAAGGGACAGGATTCCAAATTTTAAAACTAGTAAAGAGATGCTATGAATTCAAAAATGTATACAAGATTGCAGAATTCTGATGCCATTATAATGTTGGATATTATGCTTGTTTATAAGCTTCAGCATCATTTTTTGAAAACTTTAGAATCACTTTTAGAAAACTTAAAATCACTGAAAAAACTTAGAATCATATTTATTACAATTTATTTAGAACACATTTTTTCAAAATAGGTTTATTAATGGGAGTGATAGTGATTTATTGTATGTATATCACAAATCATATTGCAAATTTATTTGCTAATGGTAGCTTGGAATCATCACAATCATAATTAAAAATCCAGTAATCTGTCTCAATAATATTCTTCTAATTTAGAACTTTCTCCATTTAACAATCGTATTTTGATGTTGCGGCAAATGTTCCATGGAATATTATGCAATTAATGTCTCTCAATAATGACATTATAATTAACGATTCCTTCCATTTAACGATCATATTTGGTGGTTCTGGCAAAAGCTTCATAGTGTTAATGGATTTGTGATTAACGATCCCTTTTTTTTATGGACGTTTAGCCTTGTTCCTCTTTTCATGCCATTCATACTCCCCGCAGTGAATTGAAGTATGCCAGTTGGCTGTCTAAACTCATAAGGTATTGTCCGTTGCATATAAAAAATATGGGGTGTGTCATGTTAGTCACTTTCGTTCAGAAATAGCTGCAAAAAGAAAGCATTTCAGCTTCAGGATAAATTAAAAATTATGAAAAAATGGTCATGGAAGACAAACTAGAGTTGGCTAAACAATTCAAGCTGCCCAAGTCTACTCTTAAAGACATTTTAGCAAGCCATGAAATATTAGAGGCTGCACAAAAAATGCAGATTAACAAATAAACATCCGAACATACATTGTTCTGAAACGGAAGAATTTGACAAATCCCTCCTATTATAGTTTAACAAAGCAAGAAGGCCTAACATTCAAGTTTTTTGTATTGTTATAAGAAAAAGCTCTATATCTTGCAATTAAATTTAGAACTTGAAAGTTTTAAACTACTTGTTGTTGGTTATCGAAGTCCAAAGAAAGATACAGGTTTAGTTTGTAAAGTGTGTCAGTGGCAGCCGATGAGCCCAAGGAAGTGAGAGGCTGATGTCCACACAACAGTAATGTCAGTTATTATCTGGTTCGATCTTTCGATATGCTTTTCATCAGCCGTAACATCAACTGCATCAGACTTACCTTCATCTACTGCTAAATAATGGACAACATAGTCAATTGATGTTTGACCACACTTTTTGCCATGATTGCACAAACATAATTAGAGGAATTTCTTCGAAAACCCATGTAAATGTGAAAATAACGTCTTTGATGTTTTATTGTCAATTTTGAGTAGACTTGTGTTGTTACTTTTAATAGGGCAGTTAAAATAAATTTTGGCAGAGTAAACAGGGAAGGCCCATTGAAATTAGACTGGCTACTGAGAAATGTACTATATTTTTAATTAGATTCAGATAATTAATAAACATGTCAGCTTTTAGCAGATGAAGTAGATTAACTTAGTGATTTAATTTCGTTTTCTTTTTAGTCAAAGCTGGAGGAATGAGAATTACTCAGCATAAAGTGGCAACGCATGAAAAACCTGCAGAGCCCAAAAAAGATGAAGAAGCTGAAAATGAGGAGGAGGAAGAGGAACAAGTTACTCCGAGGTAGAACTGTACTTAAATTTCCTGCACAATCTGTTAAACTGCATGTATTATGTTTGATGAAGATGGTTTCTGTAAGTGAGATGTAGTGAAAGTGGCATGTATCAATCACTTGTGTATTTTTTGCCCTCTTTTTAATCTTTAAATGATATATTAACCTTGCTATGATATAATGGTAATGTATATGTCTATCGCACTAATAGTCTAGATTTCATGCCAGCAGCAAGCTTTCCACGTACCTGGAAGTGTTAGGGACTTTGGAATCATTCTTAAAAGCGAGAGGGAAAACAAATTTTTCATCCAACTTGAAAAAGTTAAGGGAAAACTTATTTTTTGAATAGTCAAATCTCGCACAGATGTGAACATCTTTCCTTGACAACCAAAGTTTAGATAAAAGTTTTGTTTGTGATTGGCTGGGGAATTTCACATGGAAAGTTAGAATTTTTTTTTTTTTCTATAATGCAAATTGGAACCCTGCAGCAAATACGCAATGCTTAACCAGTCTTTTTTCCTACTGAACTGATTTCTTTCTTCTCTTTACATGGGGAAGAGGTTAAGAGATTCTTTGCGAAACTATAGATCCCGTCACAGTGTGACTTTGGTTGTACTGCACCATACAGGAAAAATGCAAATAATCACAATGTGTTACCTTCGTATTCAAACCCAGTGGATTCTTGAAATTTATGCAAATGGCACGTTTGAACATTGCGGTTGATCCTCATAAACACAGGCACTCATGACGACACAAAATTTATTTCCGTTAAAAGTAGTTTGTGCTATGCATAAAAGGCGATATCCTAATATTAATTATTTAAATTTGACAGGAATTCAAGTTTGTGTTAGAAGGAATTTGTGTTAAGCATGTTCTAGTTCATGAGGTTCAGTTGTATTGTGAATTTAAATTTCCATAGACTTTTGGGTATGTATAAATGTCATAATTCATTGATCATATTAAATAACTTAAGTCCCATCTCAGATGCATTGTTGTGAAATCTGGAGATGCGAGACACAATTCAGAATGCATACCCCCGTCCCCAACCCCAATGAATTTTTCGTTTCTTGAATATTTGTGTCATACATACAAGAATTTCAAATATATAGCAGGTACATTTTGGAAATACAAACACACACACACATATATATATCCCACAGATGACTGTCGGACATATATATATGTATATATATGTCCGAGTACCGGTACTCAACCAATCGCCGTAGAAAAGCATTACCAGTCACTCCGTAATGGTGGGTAACACAATGAGTCCCGTCTTAGCCTTTGCCTCTTAAATTTAGAGGGTAAATTTAGGAGGCGAGTGTCCTTACACAGAACTTTGGCTGCGGTGACCAAAGTTTGGGTTCTTCGTTAAACTATAGGTCCTGCGCTTCCCAATCCGTCTGGCCAACGTGATGAGCTTAAGACTGCTTCCTCTGTATTTCTTTCACCGTACTACATGTATGTGTGATAACAGAGAGACCTCCATCCTGCAATGGATTGAAAATAGTTGTCGATGATGATCTTCATACCCAGAGTCAGATCTCTTGTGGGAAAAGAGATGACACTTAGAATGTAGCTCATAATAAAACTTCAGTTCAATTCAAATTGAAAGCAACGTTAGATGACGAACTACTGTAAAAAAATCATTGGTAGTTAATTGCCAGCTATGTAGTGTAGTGAATTTGGCTCTGACAGGATTGACAATTTGATGTCAAAAACTAGTTTTTGACGTGACAATAGTTAAAACCTTCAAAAACTAAAAAAATTCAGAATAATGCAATTAGATTAAAAATTAGTGAACCCTACATGTTATATCATGAATATTCAGTATTCACATATTAATATAGCATATGTTATAATTGCAGTACAAATATCGATATAAATTTTTCTTAAATATGGCAAAACAGGAAAAATAAAATAAATACCAGCTACTGTTTTTATTGAATCAGTATACCAAAAATTATTTTGAATTTAATGCAAAAAGGAAAATAAGATTCCCTGGATTTTTTCTGTTTATAAAAAACTGCACAATTTTAATGTTCTGGTTCGGTTTTTCCAAGCAGCATGCTGTAGTACATTACAAGCCTTGAGCTTTCTTCAATACTTAACCTATTCCGTAGTTTAGAATAAATAATTCCAAAATTAGGAAACATTCTTTCAATAAAAGCTGAACTGCCAAGTTGAGACAAAAGCATTATTGCTAATTCTGCAATTTGGACACTGCATTGTCCTGGAACTTCCACACTTTAAAATGCTCATCCACCATTCAACTGGGTTTGCATGTTTCGCAATTTCACTGAAGTAAGAGGCGAGGGAGAACAAGGTTTCTTGAGTTTCCAATATTATCAAAAGCGGCAAACAATCGGAGACCCTCTTTAACAACAAAAGCATGATCAATTTGCATTTACTTAACCATTCTAGCCTTCACCTATATAAGTGAGGTGGTCCTGCCAGTATGGTAATGTGTTCGTCTGGTGCACCATTAACTCAAATTCGACTCCCAGCAGGGCAAAGAACGCTTACTCAGAGATCTCATAAAGATCACACTGGGGTTTGGTTCCCTGGGCCTTAAGAGGTTTGGATTCCTCAGAAAACAGTAGGTCCTGGTGCAGCATGACCATTGTAGTCCTTGAGCCATAAAACCACAAACAAATCAATATAATTGGGGTGGATACAGAAAACTAAGAAATGTTTTGACCCTAAAGCTTGTTTTGGTTACTTTTTCACAATTGTGGCATGAGATTGTAAAGAGTTTTCTTTCATAAGGCTCAACCGTGTATGACATGCATCAGCTATTGCTACTATGTCTGTTGTCCTAAGTTTGACTCCCAAGTGCACCGAAAAAGTGCTTACCAAATAACTGCTCACCATAGTCCAGGGTCTGATTCCCTAGTCTGTAAGAGGTGTGGTTCCCTTGAGAAAACTGTAGGTCCCAACACCACATGAACCTTCATGTCTTTATGCTGTAAAACTCGCAAGAATTTTAACTCTGCTTGCACCACTGTAAATACATTTAATAATTTTTGACACTCACATAGAAATACGCTCAAGCTAGAGCTGTTTTTCGTTTATGAGAAATAGACGCCATCCTCATCCTGGATTCGAACCAGGGTCGCTCTGTACGGAGGGATTCTGGGTCGAATCCAGGATGAGAACGGCGTCTCTTTTTCTCCTAAACAAAAAACAGCTCTAGTTTGAGCTTCTTTCTACTTGGGTGTCGAAAATTATTAAGTAAAAATAAATTCCTCCATGAAAACTCACAAAAAACTTTCCCCAGTGACTTTGTGTGTTGACCATTATTTGGCAATTGTGTTATCCCTGTAAAGGGTAATAATATCTTACACTGTGAATACACTTTGCAAGAACTTAGTTCCTGAAATCAGTATTTAGAAGTAAGACTTCATACAGGGTTCCCCATACAACCTGGAGAACCTGCAATGGTCAGCGAATTTGAAATCGTCCTTAAAGATCAAAGGAAAACATGATTTTTTGGTCAAAACCTAGAAAAGTCTGGGGGGAAACTTTCTTAACTTCTATTTTAATAGCTAAATCTCCCACGAAAGCAAGGCCATTTTGCCCACAACCGAAATTTAGTTGAAAGTTTTGTGATTTGTTAGGGAATTTTACTGAAATGGTCAGGGAAAAACTTAAAATATCAGGCAATTTTTTTCTCCAATACAAGTGAGAACCGTGTTTATAGCTGTTGATGACTTTAGTTTAAACAATATTAAAGTACTCATTTTGCATAAATTGCTGTTCTTTTTTCATGAATGTTTTTGTTAATGGTCTGTTCATTTTGTTTCATTTTGATTTTTCAGTCCACCTAAACATCAGCTTGTTATCTCCGGTGTCCCAGCAAGGGTAAGTTCCAATTTTCTCCAGTGAAACTGAGAGATTTGCATAGGTTAAGAGTTAACTTTTTTGTTCAATGATCACCTAAAACTGTTCTTTGTTAATCTCCAAGTTCTCCCATGAAGCAAAATATAATTTTTATTGTTGGGAGCCACTTTCATGGCCTTTAGATTTTCTGGATGGGCTTTACTGGTAAGCATAAATGTGTGGCGCGGAGAATATTTTAAGCTGGAGCCATTGTAGAGGTAATGTACTTACTTAGCTTGCCATTATCCTGGGGCCCTGCGGTGGTACAGTGTGGTAACGCATTTGCCTAGTGCGCCGTTAACCTTAGTTCGACTCCCAATAATGCAAAGAAAGCTTATTCAGAGATTCATAAAAAATCGCACTGCTCACTGTAGTTCAGGATTTGGTTCCCTAAGCTTTAAGAGATTCAGATTCCTCGGAAAATTGTAGGTCCAGAGGTTCAGATTCCTCGGAAAACAGTAGGTCCCGGCGCAGCATGACCATTGTAGTCCTTGAGCCGTAAAACCACAAACAAACAAGTTACCCTGGGGTTGACTCTCAGTGGCACTCCCCAAAAAAAAGGCCTAACTGCTCACTGCAGTCAGGGGGGGGGGTGGAACACTAGACCATAAAGAGACGTGTATTCCTTAGGGGAAGGTGAGGCTACGTCCTGATACAGCGTGACTCCCTGTTCTTTCTCCATAAAACACACAAACAAGACAGTTTTAAGCTGCTAATTTCATCCCCAGTAATCAGAAGAGTTTCAGGATTTCAGTGTACAAAACAAATTTAGTGTGTTTAATACGCATTTTACCATTGTGTAAGATTTGTCTTTTCATTTAAACCGTATAGGCGCAGTATAGCCCAGATGCTCTTGCGCCATAAAAAATCCAAACAAACATTTAAACCGAATGTACCGCCATCGTTTGGCACAGAATGACCCTTGCAGTCTTTGAGCCATAAAAATGCCATCAACCAAGAGAAATTATTGGAAACAATGTTTCTGTAACCATGCAAAACGTTGAAATAAAAAATGTATTTTTTATCATTTTCAAGTTTTTGTGTACCCTAGAATTTTCCCTCATCCTTGTTTCCTTTCTTTTCCATGCCACATATTTATGCACCTTATTTTAGTTAACTGATTTATAGTCTTAGTAGTTTCGTCAAAATAGTGATTGTTTACATCAGCAACATATTTGTTATTTTTCACTAAATGATTGATAAATTTTTCTATCCTATATACATAAAAGCATCTTAAATATATTGGCCATATGCTGACATGATGGGTATATATCATAGGTGCCAATTCTTTCAATTTTCGTAGATTTCGTCTAAAATCCCCAGTGTTTTTTAAAATACTGATTTTTTTAAAAAAAATTTAAATACCTATTTTTCTTGATGTGTACTTAAATTTCTGTGCATATTTGCATATCTAATTATAAATACACGTAAGTAAATGCAAATATCGGTAAAAAAGTCGAAAAAATTCGTCTTCTGTTGACGGCGCATGCATGACGTGGCATAGTGTGGAATTTTAGCTCCAGCTATGACGTAGAGTGATGCCCCTGCACAACGAAATCATGCATCTGTATTTGTAGTTGTTGGGGAAGGCAAGAAAGAATGCGCTACACCGTTAAGGTTTTGGTCAAGCATGTGACTTTGTGTAGGGAAGCCACGTGTTAGACATAGCTGGTATTTCTTTGCTCTGGAAAGAAAGTTTTGTTTTTAGGTGTTTTTGAAAACAACGTTAACGATGTCGACCGTTAATAAAAGGTACTACCAAACGTTTAAAGCCAAATATATGAAGATGTTTAATTTTATTCAAAAATCAAGACTGGGGCCAAAATATGCTTTCTGCACGTGTTGCGGTAAAGACATAAGCATTACTCACGGTGGTGAACACGATATTACTTTGCATTCTGAGACTGTTAAACATAAGGAGACGTTCAAGGCTGTAGAGTCTAATCATAGTATCAAGCCTTCATTTTTTGCATTTAACGATACCTCCATGATTAACGCTGAATGTTTATTTACATCGTTTTTGATCGAACATAATTTGCCAATGAATTGCAGCGATCACGCGGGGATGCTCTTTCGGAAAACGTTTCCTGACAGCAGTATTGCAAAACAATATGGATCTGCAAGGAACAAAACTTCTGCAATTATGAAAGAAATGTCTGCAAAGGAATCCTCATCACTTGTTGAAAATTTAAGGTGCTATCCATTTTCAATTGCAACTGATGGAAGCAACGATGTTGATTCAAAGCTGTATTCAATAGTGGTAACTTTCTTCGATCCTTTATGTGAAAAAATTGTGAATTGTCTTTTATCTATGCCATCTTTGAAAGAAGATGCTACTGGGTTAAATATTGGAAATCTTCTGGTAAGTGCTTTACAATCTGAAAACTTTCCAATTTCTAATTGTGTTGCCTTTAGCTGTGATAATGCACCTGTTATGATAGGAAATAAAGCAGGTGTAGCAGCAGTGTTAAAGAATCATCACCAAAATATTGAAATTATGGGCTGTTCCTGCCACCTTATTAACTTAGCAGCTGAAAAGAGTGCTGCATGTTTGCCATTTAAAATCGATGAAATTTTGGTAGACATTTACTATTACTTACAAAAGAGTTCGAAAAGAAAAGATAGGTTGAAAATTCTTCAAGAATTTCATGAGACTGATATAAAAAAGGTACTAAAACACGTTAGCACTCGTTGGTTGTCTGTTGGAAAGTGCTTAGAGCGTATAATCCAGCAGTGGCAACCTTTGATCAGTTTTTTTAAGGAAGAGGCCATGAAAAGGAATCAAATCACCCCACTTTCTTTCTTTACTATTCCCTCTATCAAAGTTTCGGTTGAAAATGCAGATAAAGTGAAAGAACGTAACAGCAAAAAAGCATCACAGAAATTAAAAAGGAAAGCTCAAAATTATGTGGATATTTCTAAGAAACAAAAAACTGAAAACTCCATGTCTCGTGAAGAAAGGTTGTTTTATTTTCTGTCGGAAGATATCAATAAGGCTTTCTGTTTATTTTTATCTTATACTGTGCCTATATTTTAAAAAGCAAATGCTCAACTTCAGTCTGCGGAACCGTATATTCATATGCTAAAATCTGTTCTCTTAAAATTGTACAGAGAAATGCTAGTGAAATTTGTAAAACCAAGCATCACAAAATTATGTAGTGATATTTTGAAAGTCCACTATCATGAGAGGAGTAATCAAAAAGATGATGTTGATATCTTAATTGGAAATGGAACACTGAAAGTAATCCAAGATTTTAACATCCATGATAAAAATGAATTTTATGAAAACGTCAGAAGCTATTTCATAGCAGCATGTGACTACATGCACAATAAATTTCCTTTTGAGTTAGAAGTGTTACATCATGCAGAGGTTACACAAATATCGAATTTTGAAAATGCATCATTTTCCAGCTTAAAATATTTTACAGAAAAATTTCCTGTTCTTTTGTTCAATAATACAGAAGATGAAGCTGTTGATGCTTTACAAACAGAATTCAGCGAGTTCCAGGCTTTTAAAGTTCCACAAACTGTGAGTAATGAAGGTAGCATTGATGCACAATGGGCAGCCATAGGTAAAATAAAAAATGATACTTGTGAATTAAAATTTAAACGACTTTCTCAGGTTATGCTGTCAATACTTACGATCCCTCACAGTAATGCAGCATGCGAGAGAGTCTTCAGTCAAGTGAAGAAAATTAGAACTGACTTCAGGTCAACCATGTCTGATGACACATTAGAAAATTTACTAATAGTTAAATGCAGACAACATGTGAAATGTTACGAGAATGTATTTGACAAAAAATTTCTCAAATGCAAAATCTTGCACTACAGCATTTGTAAATTCTAAGAATTAATATTGCGTTTAATACAGTTTAATCCTCTATTATTATTAATTTAATAAATACTTAATTTCCTCATTGTGCCCTTTTTTCATAAATTATGTATGATTTTGTTTAATTAAAAAATGGTGGCCTGCCCACGCATGCACAATTGATTACAGATTTTTCACTTCTAGAAGTTGGCACCTGTGGTAGATATACTTATGTTATCATTCAGTCCATGAATTAAATATTCAATTCCTTTGATAAATAAAAAAGCTTCTAGTCTTGCCAAATTTTACCTTTCAGGTAGGCCTATTGAAAGAATATTCATTCAATGGAATTTTATGGGATGAAAATATGCATTCACCAAACTTATTAATTTTACTTTCATCCTTTTTAACTAATTTTATTTCATCTTTTGCCTCGAGGCGTTTTTGAAACCAAAATCTCAATTTATTACATTAAATTTAAAGTTTGTTTTACAATGAATTATTTAATGAATGCTTTAACAATAGTCACTGTGTTTTGAAAGCGAATGTTTTTTTTCATAGAGGCATACCACCTTTTATTGCATTTTGCAGATACTGCATGGTTCGCAAATTAAATCTTTGTGGCTACTCTATGTTGAATAAAGGTGGGTTTCCACATTCTCACATGTTTAATGACATTCAACTGGCATGTGAAAATGGGCGAAATCTACTACCAATAGTCAACTAACGACAGAATTCGATGCAACAGTCAAAGTGTAGAGAAGTTCACCCTTTAAGCGATAATTGACTTGCTCCAAAGATGCAGTTTCCAGTAATTTACTTCATCACCCAATAATTTATTTTGACTTCATAATTTGCCCCACATCGTTGTTATTGTATATTTACTTGTCTTTACCTAGCTTATGTAAGATAATTTGACATAGCATTATGCAGATTAAATTTACGAGTAAGACAACATTATAAGCATAAGTAACGTACGTTACTTACGCTTATATCGTTGTCTTTACTTATAAATCTTTTCCCAGCTTGTTTATTTTGCGTTTTTTTATATATTTAGTGTTTACTTTTTATCTACGATTAAACTTTTTTTTTTTTAAACTTCCATGTTTGCTTACCATTTATTAGTGGCTAGACCAATCAAAAAATGCTCATCTGAACTAACAATGCGATCTCCGAGAATATACAACCATCATTCGTATCTCCGTGGAGCCACAAAATTCCATCATACAAAGACTTTAGTATTTTTTCCAACTCCAGCACCAGACGATGGGTGAACTTGAGCCCCCATGAGTAGGGCTTAAGCCACTCTTATCACTCTGCATGCAATACATGCATTTTTTTAGGTTAATTTTTATAACAAAGAATACAATCGTGTTCGGCAAGTAATCTATGTCCATTTTGGAAAATTATATCGGTGCCAATGCGCTCTAGTGATTCAGTTTAAATTGCAACATTAATGCCCTCGTAAAGCAGTTCAGTTGATGCTATAGTTCAAGTTCAAAGCTGAATTTGTGTGGGAACAGATTTCGACAGCTATGTTTGCACCATTGGCTGATGTTATCGATTGTCGATACTAATCATTGCACACGGAAACTGGCTTTGTTTGTTGGCACTATTTTTCCAATAATGTATTATTGTAACACACTTGAGTAATTAATGTTGCCATTGCACACGTATAGTGTAAACGTAAGATTACATTGTACTGTTGTAAGTACACTATACGTAAGTTCTGCAATATTTGCATCACAATGTAAACATACATTTTATATGCACCAGAAAACCAAGAAATTTGTGACCTGCTTTATTGTGATAGTCAATACAGAACCCACAATCTCTCCAAGATAGATTTATTTTTTATAAGTAACGACTAACCACATATCAGTGAGAACTAACTACATAATGACTTGACTATTATGACAATATTTGTTAATAGTATAATAAATAATTGAATAAATAAGGAAAATTACATTATTTGCAGGGAGATGCCGACTTTCCAACTGAAGCAATTCAAGCATTCCATAACAAGCCTGTGCCTTCTCATGACTATAGGGCAGCAGCAGCCAAGCCCCAAATTATCCACCAGCCCAGGAAGTGAAGAAACTCCAGGACGCTATATATTCTTATACAATTAAAAAGAATTAATGTCACAATTTCCATATTTGTGTTCCGTTATACTTTTACATTCTGTTAAGACAATATCTTTCTGAAAACCATTGAAAATTGAATTCCTTTTTTTTTTTGTTAACTGTTTGTTTACAATACATGAGTTCTGCACAGGACTAAGGCTAAATATGAATAAAAAGAGCGTTGTTTCTTAATGCTTTTAGTTTTTATTTCACAGTAAGAACTTTTGAATTGCAGATCGGAACTCGTAAACTTTTCATCACAGATTTAAACTTTAAAAATGTAAAGTTTATTTTCTCTGAGCTGGGTAGAAACATACAAAAGTAAAAACTCCTCACTACTAAAACAAATACAGCAATACCTCGCATCGTCCGGGTAATCGGTTCCACTAATATTCCGGATTGTTTGAAATAGGTCTAATCGAGGACTTCAAAACCACAAAAATAAACTGCACAAAGAGATTTGACTGTATATAAACAACCATTCATGCATTAAAAAATAATTTTGTGCACTAATTTTTCAGAATTTATTTTTATTTTGCTCAATTAAAATTAGCTTGTTTTGATATTTTCAAACCAGACTAATCAAAGATAGACTATGCAAGATATTGCTACATTTGGTTGCCACCAAAACGATCTAACTGGTTTTGCAAAGGGGTGTTGCATGAATTTGTCATGAAACAATTTGTTGCAAGCACAATTCGTGTCATACTTATTATAATTTGCAATATATTTATTTATTGGTGGTTTCTTTGCTTTTTAAATACAGTAAAACTTTGATTGTCCGGACTTCGCTCAACCGAAACGACCTTCCTAACTTCGCGAACTGAAATGAGCTGCTATACTTTTTTTTTTTCAAGTAGTCGCTCGTTCAATGTTTTACTGATATAGTATAACCCCTGTAATCCGATTTGGGAAAACCTGGGCAGCTTAGGCTTCGTCAGATGTAAAAGTCTTTTCCCAATGCTGCCCGTGCAGAATATATGTGATTTTTTTTTTCCTTGCATTTTCTTTTCATTTCGTATATTTTCCTTTGTATTTTTCACTTTGTATGCATTCTGCCTAAAATAAAGTTTGCCTTTTTAATCCAAACTTCACTCAATTTCTTCTTCGGTATTTTGTACCAGTGTTCCCCAAAAAAATTTCCCTGACTTTTTCAGCGGTTTACCTAATTTTCTAACAAAATTATCTGACATTTCTTTGACTTCCCTCTGTGGATTCAACTTAACTTCGGTTGTGGGCAGACCTGTAGCGAAGCTGGGGCATGTCGCCAGTTGCCCCATAGAGCTATCCATATATATATATAGAACAATGCCCCTTCATACTGGCCACAAGCCTATTGTGGGAAAAATGGCTTTACATTCATAAGAGGTTTAGCTATTCACCACAAAAGTGTTCACTGACTTTTATAGATTTGTCCAGAAAATTTTGGTTTTTACCTGGCTTTTAGGAACGTTTTCAAATTCCCTGACAATACCAGGTTTTCCATGTGGGTGGGAACCCTCTTGTACTCTACATCAATCTAAAGAGTAAACTGGAAATGGAGGAGAATAGACAGCTTTAACCTGTTGTGAGCCTTAATGCCATAGTATGAGCCTTAATAGGCAGTCTAACTGAACTTAATTCTCAGAATCAACTTTACCCTTCCTGACTCGCCGCTTACCATTATAAAATTTGTAATATAAATATATATTTTCTAAAGATTTCTGCAAATGTCTCTTCTTGGAGTGACGAGAAAACTAAATGTGCTGAAATAGAACATCTTCAAATTATTGTTGAGTGTAGCCATGGACTGGCTTGGAAAAAAGGATGTCAGAATTTTGTTCACAATTATTGTTTTATTTATAATGAGCGATTACAAAAGATTTGCAATGGTTATCATGAACAAATGCTTGTTGAAATACTGTGCTTACCACAACTATCAGACGTTGCAGACTCCTTGCTGTGTTAAAAAAGATGGTTCGTTTTGCATGACAACAAAGTTAATAATGAAGTATAGTAAAATAAAAGTCATACAGTTAAAACGTGGCAAAGAAAATATGTATTTTCTTTTAGTGACACCAGTTAAAACCAAAGATATATATCACAGACCCAAAACCATTTACTCTTCTTGCAATGTAGAAAAAGAATTCTGAAGTTGGTGAAACACGACCACCAGTAACTCCTTGCGAATTCGTTGCATCTACCAATCCTGTAGCAATATTTTCTTGTAGAAGACGAATTCACTGAGATGGAATGTAACTTGCTTTGCTTCCGCTACCGAAAGGTTCTCTTCTACGAGGAAAGGTGAATTCATCACTGTCACTTGTATCTGCATCATCGCTGTAGATGTCATAACTGCTACTGGCACTGTGGTAATCATCATCTTCCTCGCTGTCATCTTCACGAGTGAACTTGCTAGTGGTCTGAGCCTCGTAGCGTTCCAAGAGACCACCACTTTTGAAGAACTTCCGCTTTGCATAAGGAAATGGCCCTTTTGGTGGTGCCTTACGTTTTGCTGGAGTGTTGTATTGAACAATGGGAGTTTGATTTGAATTCTCTTTTCCATTCTTCTTGGATCTTCTGGCAGACTTAGTTTTTTCCTCAGTAGCAGGAATCTGAGAAAAAAAAAAGGAACTCAACAACTTGTCAATAACAGTTCACTTGTTTCTAATTGAAAATATATGCATGATGCATTTGATGGTTCAGAGTGGTTGAAAGGAGAGAGAGACAAAAGCGGTCGAGGCCCATCTGAAACAATCACATCTCATACTAGATAAAACAATACTTCATCATCTTTGACTACTACCCATTTATTGATCCACCAACATCTTCCATTCACCAATATCGTGAAATATGGTGATGTATTAAGACAAAGAATTGTACTATACTGGATGATTCAAAACAGCACTGGCAGATCTAAGGTAGGGGATGATCAACCCCCGTCCCCTTTTAGCCGGGATTACATCATGGAAAATAAAATAAAAAATACAGAACACTTGGCTAAAAATAGGAATCAGAAATAAATCTCATGAAACGTCTCAGTATAACCTGTGAGCACCCTCCTTCGGTTGCTTTTAGAAACTTTTATTTTTTTTATGCATGGAAAAATAATCCAATGTCCCTCTGATCATATTCGGCCAAACCGAAATTTTTTCCAAGCATTACTTCTTTTATTATGAATTTTTGAAGTTTTCACGATGATGCACCTTTTAAAGGTTTAGCATTTATCGCTAGGGCATTAGGGGGCATCTAGAAAGATGAGATAGCACTTCGCTTAAATTCTGAATTCACGTGGATTTGAACAGTTAACTGATCATATGGGAATTCACCGTGATCAAAAGAAATTTTCGAAGCCTATCTGTTTCATGATTTAAAAGTGATTAAATCTTGTTTTTATAACAAAAGCGATCGTTAGGTACCATTTTTTTTTTCATATACAGTCTCCCAAAGGTAACAATTATTTCACAAAAAAAAAAAAAAAAAGGGATCACCAACAAAATAGATTGTTCTGACACTCTTTTTTTTTTTTTTTTTTAATATATATACCACAATATGTGGATTGTTTTTCTTTTCTCCGCCTTCAGATTCTAGCATAAACCTGGTAAAAAGGGAACTGTAAAAATTAATAATAAATTATTTAAACATCAATTAATTAATTTGTAATTCTTTCATACCCATCATTAATTCTCAAGGAATTTACTCTTTGGTTAACATACATATATGAGATAAGATAAATTTATATGGCTATATTCAGTAACCCACCGGCCAAGAAAACAGACCAGCAACTCAAGCATCGTTATTGGTTAGACACCAGGCCATGTATACGAGTAGAATGATCTCTTTATCTACCTATAAACACAAATTCTAGTGTCTACCAGATCAGAAGTGGGCCACCAATCTTAACCGTATTGAATAATTTCTTGCTTCACATGCTCCTTCATTTCTAAAGGTGTTCACCTCTTGGTAAGGTAAAAAAAAAGATGTACGAGGGATAAAATTTAACTTCTAGTAACTTCACAACATGCAGAAACAAAATCATTAAAAAAAACTACTCACAGTTACTTTGGGAATGTTCAATTGCAAGACTGGAATACATGAACAACATGAGCAACTAATGGCATACTCCATCTGAAAATTAATAAACATAAGATTAAAGAATTAATGTACATAAGATTAAAATATTAATTCATAGTTCCATCCAATTAGACAGCAGGGTAATACTGTACAATATGTGCATGTTTTATGATGCAAAGGCAGTTGTCACGCTGCACCAGAACCTAGTTTTCTAAGGGTTTCTCGAGGCCAGTGATTCTCAAACATTTTATTCCACCATTTCCTTAGCACATATCTAGCCACGGAACTCTTTTCTTAGCACATACCTAGCCACAGCACCCATCCCTTACCACATGCCTAACCATGGAATCCCTCTATTAACATTTAAGGAAAATCTAAACAGCGCTATTATCCATTGTTTATTATCTTAGACACAAACATAAAAATAAGCAACAAATACATCAGTATAAAAGGCAAGTGATACTTTTCAATTAGTGCTGGATATTGTATGTGACTAGTTAACTCTATATAAATGGTTGACATGGGAGAAAATTACAGAATTTATAGATTTTGTTGAAATTGTCGAGGACATTTCACAAACTGTTTGCAGAACCTATGGAGGGTTGTCTCATTACCCCAAGTTCCAGGAAGCGCACTTTGATAAACCCTCACCTAGGCAAGCTATATAGCCTACAGAGTTAAAGACTGGACTAAGTGGGTCAGAAAAATGACACATAATCAGCAGTACCTTTGAAATCAAATGCAGGTAAATGGCATGATGGACAACCATATGTGAAAACCAAGACCTACAATTTTTCGGAAGATCCAAACCTCTTAAGAGCTAAGGTACCAACTCCCAGACTACAGTGTGCAGTTAGTTGATAAGCATTCTCCTTTTGGCACTGTTGGAAAACTTAGGATAACAGCATGGTAGGCAAATGCATCCCCATTGCACCATCACCCCAGGACCTAACTCCACTATGTTTGACCAAACAATCTTATTTTCCCTTAATTTTTAGGGGACATTTCAAATCCCTGAATTTTCCAGGTGTACAGAAAATCTGCATAATACCCTGTAATAACATATTGAGTCACCAAATAATACCGTATTTTCGATGTTATGGAAATGATGTGATCATAGTAGATCGGTGGAAGATATATATATTGTTGGATTAGTGTCTAAGTAAAGTTTAAGGGATTTAACCATTCATTTGATATATTTGTTAATCATGCAACATGTAAGGGTCAGAACTTCGTATAAGGCATATTTCGCTCCTCAGGAGCAGTAACATGCTTACGATGTTAGCGACCCTCAAAATGTTTTAACGTAACACAACGATAAAAAAAAATGATCAAGGTTTAGCGTTATAAAATAAAGTTTCTCACTGGTCCAAACGCCAAAGGTAACTAGAAGATAATGAAGTCAAATTAAGAATAAATATTTCTAAACACAGCTAGGGATGTATCAATTACTTGGCATTTCTTAAGTTCGATGTTATGGACAAATGAAAGGGTTTTATTTAGGTCTACTGCCACATTATGAACCCACAGAAAAACCAGTACAATGTAATTATAAATTTATGCTTCTCAGAACTTTGCGATAAGTTCTTTTTTGTCGGAAACCGGGAGTCTTTGTAATGGCTATAAGTACACCATAGTAAATATGATAGCATGCATAATCTACTGATGCTAACACGTTTGGCTAATAATGGATATATTTATTTTGACCACCATTTAAAAGCTTCATGTTGTGGGAAATATAATGTCACACACTAATGGTCAATTGACCAAATACTTTGGGGAAAGCATATAAGGGCCACTTGCTTGTACTGCATTTTTTTAGCGGCCCTGGGCGGCCGCCCAGCTCGCACCCCCCTAAGCATGGCTCTACTTGAGAGTATCATTAGGGCAACGACAATGTAGCAGATATGTCAAAATTGTGCCAGATATATAATGTAAATAAATACTAAGAGTGTTAGTCAAGGACAAAGATAGTTCCAGTATTTTTGGTCTAGATAGAACCTATGGCCTTAGCGATAAGCTAAGGTCAGACTGTTTTCAGGAGTTGGATGATGATCTATTATAAACTATAGTCAAGAAAAATCCTGGTATAATACAGAGGGTGTTTACACATCTTTAGAACGATTTCAATAGAGGATTAAAAAATGAAAATATTTTGTGGGAAAATGGATCTGGCAACATGTTATTATTTCAAATTAAGATTATCGTCTGCTACTTTCAAATTCTTTTTTCATTCAAAATGGCGCCTGTAAACAAGCTGTGGATCGAAGAATACGTTTTTGCGCTTTCCGAGGAGAAATATTCTTATTCCACTATTAAAAAACGTTGTGAAACGCATGGTATAAAGATTTCTAAGTGCAAAATAAGCAACATTATTAATAGAAAAGGGAAAGACCGTCAATCAGAACTTCTACATAAAAAGAGGACTCCAAATGAATACCCGAACAAGGTATGTACAGCTGCAAATATTTCTAAAGTGAGATCACTGGTAACAAGAGAAAATCCACCGACGCAGAAATCAATTGCAAACTCTTTAAATACTTCTGTAGCAACAGTAAATAAAATAATAAACCAAGATTTATAACTTAAAAAAGCTAAAAAACATAATCTTCACCGTCTTTTGTCGAGACATGTGGTTCAACGCAAGACATGTTGCAGAATCCTGTATGAAAATTACTTAGAAGGAGATAAATGGAAATACGTTGTTACCCTTGATGAAGCAGGGGTTTATCTAAATGATTGTAACAAAAAAAGGTCCATTTACTATCGTAAGCGTGGAGAAAAAAATGTCCAAACTTGGTTCCGAGAATGCAAAGAAAGCTTCAGTAAAGGCTTTATGATTGTCGCAGGTTTCTCTTACAATGGGAAATTAAAAATAAAAAAGTGGAAAACAACGTTAAAATCAACTCATCATATTATCAGGAGAATTTTTTGCATCCAATATTTACAGAAGAAATTCC
The DNA here is from genome assembly GCA_006491805.2 of Dysdera silvatica. NCBI lineage: Eukaryota > Metazoa > Arthropoda > Arachnida > Araneae > Dysderidae > Dysdera > Dysdera silvatica. The sequence continues at coordinate 24,477,324 of QLNU02015359.1, read as the reverse complement.
ATTTTTTTTATTCCAACAATTTTCAGTGTGTAAAACTGCATCAAGACAAAGCCAGCAGTCATACCTCGAAAACTACCACTGCATTCCTTGAAAAAATGAAAATTAATACAGCTATTGCATATATATAGAGTCTGCCTTTTCAACATATTCCTGAGAAGTCCCCTGTTGTTTCTCCTATGAACTATTGTGCCTTTGGTCTGCTGAAAAGAGCTTTCTCTAAGCGCAAACCCACTACCATCGATGGACTTTGGAAAGTTGTGGAACAACAATGGCAAGCAGTACCTCTGGAAACGTTGCAAAAAGCCCTTCTATCGTTGAAAGTACGATGCACACTTACAGCTCAGAAACAAGGTTATCAGATGGAATATTTAAAAAAATAATCTTTACATTTTAAACATTAAAAAAATGACTCCGAAATCATTCTAAAAGTGTTTAAATACCCTCTGTATCAAAAGAATTAGCTGAAAAGGTCCAATCAACCCAACCAAGTGTTCATTAGCATCTGCAAAAGAGCGATGATGTTTCTTAGCTTAGTCAATAGGTCCCACACCAATTAGCAAAGCATAATGTGAAACATTGAATACACTGTATTCAATATGCATACCTGTATTATACAGGTATGCATATCTCATCTGTCAATTAGAAAAGGAACATTTTCTGAATCGAATTGTTGGTGATGAGAAATGGAGTCTGTATAACAATATTAAACATCAAAAACAATGAATTTGGACCATAATGAGATACCAGATCAACAACTGAAGCGAGGCCTCCATCCAAAGATTATGCCTTTGGTTTGGTGAAACAAGGATGGAGTCATCCACTACGAACTGCTACCAGTAAATCGAACCGTAAGGAAGGAGCTGTATTATCAGCAACTGGACTAGTTAAAGCAGTCTATGGGAGGGGGGAGGAAGATAGCAATAGCCAACAAGAGAAGTGTCATGCTTTATCATGATGAAACCAAATCTCATCTGGCAAAGATAATGCTCCAAAAATGGGGGCTCTTTGAATGGGAAGTTATGACACACCCACCATATTCTCCTGACCTGGTTCTATTTAATTTTCATCTTTTTGAAGTCGCCAACACCAGAAAAAAGTCCTATATAAAGGATGAAGTGTGGAGGGGGAGCTTGGTATATTCTTCAATTTAAAAACAGAAAAGCTTTTGTCACCAAGGTATTAAAAATTTAAAATTACGATGGGATAAGTTACAAATAACGATAGTGTATTTTGGATTCAAAGTAACTTAACATACTGTTAGTTTTCTAAATAATCTCTAATAAGCCACCTTACTTATGGGATGACCCAATGCAAGAATAGAGTTGTATATGGGTATTAAGGCATGGTCAAGGGTGTTGTACCCCAAGCTATCAATTAAGGGGTTAGGTGACATGCTACTTGTAAGCAAAAATGTTGCTTATCGCTATTAAATTTAACTTCTTATTCTAATAACATTAATATATATTAATAACATTAATATATATTGACTGTCCACAAAATACAGCATGTATCATAAAAAATGCATTTAAAAGAGACTAAATACCTTCTCGTCCTTTTTGCCACATTCTGGAGTTATTTGACTTGTACTAGAACTTGTGTCCATATTCTTATTTGGAGATGACTAAGAGAGAGAGAGAAAAAGATGATGCAAATTCTTTAATCAAAGATTAATTTTAACCCCTAAAGAGAAATTCACTTTTTATCATGCATAGACTGAATCTAGCAAAACCATGTGGAGGAGGGAACAGATGGCAAAAATATAAAATAGCATGAAAAATAATTTATCACCTCCTTCCGTAATGCATACAGGTCATATTCTTCCGCTTCTCCATCTGGGCTTTGATTAGCTGCAGGATTATGTTGGTGGATTTTGTCTTTATCAGAATCATTCCCTTTATTTGATGGCATTTTCCTCGCAATCTACAATGAACACAATAAGATCATTACATACACACACACACATATCATCAATCAATCAACAACAACCATTTTCAATCCACTGCAGGATGGAGGTCTCTCTGTTATCACACATACACGTAGTACGGTGAAAGAAATACAAAGGAAATGGCCTTAAGCGCAGAATGTTGGCCAAACGGGTTGGCAAGCTGGACCTACAGTTTAACGAAGAATCCAAACTTCGGTCACCACAGCCAAAGTTCTGAGCTAAGGTGGGACTTGTATCACCCCATTACGGAGTGACCACCACCGATGGTGCTTTGCAATGACGATCAGTCGGGTGCCGGTATTCTTGGCAGAGAACAGCTGTGGGGTAAATATATATATATCAACAGCCATCATTATCTATATCAGGGTTTCCACACTTTTCTTATGCCTCACACCCCTAAAGAATGTTTAAGTGTTCAAACCCTCTACAAAAGGAAAGTATCATCTGCCGTTAATAAATTCAGCCACTTAACATAATCAAATCCCTAAGAATAGATTCAAATTAATGCAAGTTTATTGTAAAATTGATGGGTAATAAAATTGTTAGCATCACTTCTAAAAATTGAAAATTTTCAGTGATAAAATCAAATAACATAGCAATTGTACGAAGAATCAAGGTCAAATATATACTGCTCATTTCTTAGAATTCTGCTGTGACAGCAAAGGCATAGAGTTTTATGTGCCTGTGGGGCCCCGGTTCCCCAAATAATTTGAGGTAAATTATAATTTTATGTATGTTTTAATGTATAAACATGCATAATATGTACTTGGGCCTCCCAATAATTTTGAAAATTCTAAGTTGATGTGTGTTGGTGATTAATAGTAGTGAACGATTGGACAGTGAATGAGATTTTTCCGGCACTGTTGGGAGCAGGGGTGGCTTAAAGCCCAGTAAAACCAGGTGGCTGCCTGGGGCCGTTTGGATGAGGGCACCAAACTGAAGTCAAGTTTTTTTTTTAATTTACCCAACAGTAGAAAATCTCTCTAAAAAGAGACAAGTTAAGAGAAATTTTGAGAGACATCTTTAGAGAAATTCTTTCAGAGACTTTTGGCCACTTTTATAGGGTATATGGCTCACTGTGCATCTGTGAAAATCTCCTGTTTTCTTCGGAGAAGGGGGTGCCAAAAAGCAATCCGCGCCAGGCTGCTTGGGTTCAAAATCAACCTCAAGCCGTCCCCTGATCAAAGAATAAAGTTCAGATTAATGTCGTAGTGGGTGAATACACAACCATTGCATCACCGCAAAACTCCTAATTCATATGAACCTATGATTTTGATAAGTGTAGATCAATCTGAAATAACTGAGAGACACCAGAGCATTGATTCCCAATTAGTCAAGTGTGGTGGACCCCACTCCCCGTTTTTCAAAACCCCAGCCGCAGATCCTCACATATGACTAGAGAACTGAAAATTATAGTAATATATAGAACTATAAGTCTGAACTTCAAACTTAACGCTACAGTAGTAAATAAAAATTTAAAATTGAGCAAAAATTTTTATCAACGTGTTTTAGGCATAGTAATATTAACGCCGATGTTATAGCATGATTAAATTGTAAAGCATTTGCAAAGAAAAATGTTTTTTGCGTTCAGTGAGGTACCATCCCACAACCTTCCACAGTCCAGGCTGGAGCTCTACTAACTGAGCTATGAACAACAAATATCCATTCCCTTATAAACATATTTAAAGACTATTGTTCTGAAACTGGCTATTTCACGGAATGGGAAATGATCATGGGATCGTGCCCCACTGAAAAACGTATCTTTTCTTTGCGAATACTTCACCATCTAACCATGCCATAACATCGGCATTAATATTACTATGCCTAAAAAGTTTATAAAAATTATTTCTTTATTTAATCTGCGTAGTGTTTGACTTGTATAAATCAAGGTTCGAAATTAACATGTGCACTGTGCACATTAAATTTTATCTGTGAGTGTAAATTTTTAATTTGGGTGCATGCAGTGCACCTAACTATTCAAAACTATGGCTACTTGCATTTATTTTTCTAATTTTATATAATTTTCTCAATGTATCTGCATTTGCTTTGATTTTTTTTATTACAAACAAACGTTCAATTATTTTGAAAAGTTGTGTTTTTCTATCTTATATGCTTAAATATAATTGCTACATTTACATTATATGCCCAAAAGTATCAGAGCCCTTTGGATTTTTTAATTTTTTTCGAATTTCTAAAAACTACTCTGCCAATTATTCTTTGACTTTGAAGATATATAGAACATACTTGAACGCCCACTTTTCAATAAAGTTTCGGTGACTTGTGCATTTAGGGGACCACCCACATATTGACAAAGTGAAAAAATATATTTGATCACCCTGTATCATAAAAAGCTGGAAATTATTTGTAACTTTCAGAAAATATTTAACCAGCTATGCTTAATGTCTGTGTGCATTTTCGTAAAATAAACGTTTCTTTTAGGAAACTCAAATTTTGTCACAAGTTTTTTGCTTATAATATCCACAATTTTCAGTCAAATTTCACAAAACTTACAGAACATTTGTCAACGTACAAGAAAAATATTATACTTAAATTAGAAATTAATATATTGAATACACGATGAGATATGAGCATTTGAAGAAAATAATTTTTTACTGCGCATGCGCGAAAGATATGAATAACTTTCTTTCATAATTTTGTAGTCAATAGTATAGGGCAACTTAAAAAAAATACCAGTGGGATATCTTGAAAATTCAGAAAGTTATCGACGATATAGTGAGCCGTATTTCTCTAATTCTCTGAAAGTAGCTAGATGATAAGGGTTTTTTCCACAAATTGTCATATTCCAAATTACCAAACACCCCTGTTCTGAAAATGAAATATTCCAGATTTATGCAAATAAGGATCAAAAGTATCCGTACACCTGCATGTTTTGCTTCTCCTTTACAGAAGTCAAAAACCTTGCTTGGTGCAGAATGACCATTGTTGTCCTTGCGCCATAAAAATACAACAAACCAACAAGAAGTCAAAAATTAGTATGAAGTGGGGCCATATTTTGCTGCAATGACGGCTACCACTCTATCTGGGAGGCTATCTACTAGTTTCTGGAATTTTTCAGTGGGAATTGCATGCCATTCTTGCAAAAGAATATTAGTCAGCTCTTGCGCCAATGTGGGCCATTTTGGCCTAGCTCGCAGTCGACGTTCTAATTCATCCCATAGGTGTTCTATGGGATTTAGGTCTGGGCTCTGAGCATGCCAGTCCAATTCCTCAACATCCATGTCAGCAAACCAGCTCTATACAGCCTGTGCTGTGTGGATAGGAGCACGATCTTGTTGAAACAAGAATGAACCCACTCCAAACTGTTGCCACAATGTGGGCAGCGTGGAATTGTCCGAAATGTCGAGATAGCCTTCCATCTTCAGAGTTCCCTTCAAAGGAATTAAAGTGCCAAGCTCGAACCATGAGAAACCACCCCAAACCATTATGCTTCCACCATCAAACTTAACTTGCGGCACAATACAGTCAAGTAAAAAGCGTTTACCCAGCATTCTCCACACCCAGACTCTACCATCTGATTGTCAAATAGTTTACCGTAATTCATCGCTCCATAACACTTCACGCCACTGCTGCAGGCTCCATGTTTTGCATGCTTTGCACCATTGTAAGCGACGCTTGGCATTGGTTGCAGTAATGCTTGGTTTATATGCAGCTGCTCGGCCATGAAAACCAAGACTTTGCAGTTCCTGACGAACTGTCTTTGTGCTGACGTTGCATCCAGAGGCATCTTGAAAATCCGCACGAACTTTTTCCGCCGATTTCATGCGGTTCACTTTCACAACTCTCTTCAGCACTCTGCGTTCCCTGTCTACTAGACGAAGTGGTCGACCAGGTCGTGGATGCACCGTTGTAGTCCCCGTATGTTCCCACTTTACGATAACAACATTAACGGTGGAACGGGGCACTCGTAACATCACAGAAATCTCACGAACAGATTTTCCACAGCGGTGACAACCAATGACTTCACCACGTTCAAAATCATTTAGCTCGCCCTTTCCTCCCATTTTACTTTTCTAGCTTTGAAATTATAATTGTTAACTCGTCAGACTTCTTTTATACTTGTCTGAGAGCTAGAAATTTGACGTCACTAACAGAATCCACCACGTAGAGGGGTGTCCGAATACTTTTGATCCTTATTTGCATAAATCTGGAATATTTCATTTTCAGAACAGGGGTGTTTGTTAATTTGAAATGTGACAATTTATGGAAAAAACCCTTATCATCTAGCTACTTTCAGAGAATTAGAGAGAAAGGGCTCACTATATCGTAGATAACTTTCTGAATTTTCAAGTATCCAACTGGTATTTTTTTTAAGTTGTCCTATACTATTGACTACAAAATTAAGAATGAACGTTATTTATATCTTTCGTGCATGCGTAGTAAAAAATTATTTTTTTCAAATGCTCATATCTCATCGTGCATTCAATATATTAATTTCTAATTTAAGTATAATATTTTTCTCGTACGTTGACAAATGTTTTGTACGTTTTGGGAAATTTGACTGAAAATTGTGGATATTATAAGCAAAAAATATGTGACAAAATTTGAATTTTCTTAAAGAAACGTTTGTATCTTCATGAATATACATGTTTGGTTTACGAAAATGCACACAGGCATTAAGCATAGTTGGTTAAATATTTTCTAAAAGTTACAAAAACTTTCCAGCTTTTTGTGATATACGGTGATCAAATATGTTTTTTCGCTTTGTCAATATATAGGTGGTCTCCTAAATGCATAAGTCACGGAAACTTTGTCGGAAAGTGTGCATTCAAGCATGTTCTACCATGTTTGGGCATGGTATAACCCAGATGCTCTTGCGCGATGAAAATTCCAAACAAACAAACAATCGAGCATGTTCTATATATCTCCAAAGTTAGAGAACAATTGGCTGAGCAGTTTTTTAGAAATTCAAAAAAATTAAAAAATCCAATTGTGGAGTGTCCAGTTACTTTTGGGCCTATAGTGTACATTTTCCTGAATTTTTGATGTTGAGGTTTACTTTCTATTCTGTTAATTACTTGTACACTTAACTAGTATTTAATGCACCTAAGCCACAAGACTTGGGTGTAACTGTGCACTTGATTCAAAATTTAATTTCAACCCCCTGGTACAAATAGAAAAGAAATTTAAAAGTCAACTAGTGGTGCACAAAGCTATAAAAACTTACTAACAATATAAGGAAATAAAAAGAGAATTTATGTATTAATGGGGCTGTCAGCAACAACTTTTCCCTCCCTAGAAATGTAAGGAATGGAAAAAAATCGTAAGTGATCACAGTTTTCACCGTAATCGTTCGTAAAAAAAATTGTAAGTCTTATTATCGCAAATCTGATCTATGAGAGTGTGGCCTAGGGCGATGACATCTTCACAGTTCAACTATTTAGGCTAGAGCCCCTAGAATTACATTATTCTTTTCCCCTAGAATCACATTAATTATTCAGCACAAGCGCATGGGTCATTCTCTAGTTTTTCTCCTCCTGAAATTGCTCTATAATTTCAGCAGATTTTGTGATGCCATGCTTAGGCGTCTCCTTTATGCTTGTAATGCCATTTGTATGAAATGTAGGTACTTTGCAGTGAAAATCATCATGACAAAACGATTAATGTTGTCTTTGTTTTTTGGGCTTGCATTTGGAAAGTAAGAGAAGTGTGTGATTGATTTATCATGACAGTTGTGAAAAACAGGCTATTTTGATGGGGGGTTTTTCCACATAGTGAACATTTTTTAAGATTCAGGCATAACTCAAATGTGATCCAAACAGGCAGCGAGGTCAAAGCCTGAAGTGAGGGAGGGTCTCCCCCTAACCCTTCACTGATACATCTCCTTTACTGATTTAGGAAAATTACAAGGATCAAAAAACACCATAAACAACATGGCAGAAGGTCAGTTGCCAGCCGATTTTTGAAACACTTTGAAAAATTTCAGTAGGTGACAGACTATGCATGCTTACCAATTGTTCTGTTCTAGGAGCCTTAATTCAGGCATAACTAGAAGTTTATCCAAACAGAGAGTGAGAGGTTTACCATGAAGTGGGAGGTCTCACCCCACTAACCCTTCTCGAATAGAGGTAAGGGAAATTCGTTTTCAGGTATGAATTTTTCAAAATCCACTCTCTAAATGCGCTACACAACTGTCTGTTTGCATTTCACAACAAACAAAATGGCAGCACTGTAACGATTTGAAAAGCATTTTCAAGGTAAACTCCAAAATAGTGTTTCCAAGTTATAATTTTTATTCTGTGAAACAATTGCCAGTTCTAGTACAACGACGCAAACAAGTCGCTGATGGCCGTTAATATATAAGTACCTAAAAAACCTGTAATCTTAGTTCTGTTTTAAGGAGAACACCGGGTTTTTATGAAATTACATGTATCTATCCCAATAAACAGGGCTTTAGCTTGAAATTCTTCACAGAAGGAGCTTGGAAAATTACTGGGGAAGATGTTCTGATGCTACTAGGGGACTTAGAATTCATTAATATTTTGATATATTCTATCAGGATTTTTAAAAAAGTACAGTACTAATAGCTACAGATTACAGTAACTCTGACAAGACGCCAATGGCCGTAGCAACTGTCCGCCATAATGGAATGTTGTTTTCCAGACGTTTTTGTGACTCAGTACTTTTTCTGAATCAGTACAATTCTAGTGAAAAGTGCCCCCACAATTCCCTACTTACTAAAAACACCCTCCATTAACAAAAAAAAAATCTAAAATGGCAGAATCACAGTATGCAAACACGTCTGTGATGGCAAATTTTGAAAAAGTCACCAAGTGTTATAATAATCTGTACTAGTGCCAAAAATATAATACTAAATATTTACAATATAGGCATAAAATGTTTTAATTAAGTTATTTGGGAAAAGTACATATTAATCCTCCATTACCAAAACATAAACTATACCCTTAAAATTGGTTCGAGAACTTTTTCAGCATATTCATCTGCACATTCAGTTCCATCCTAGCGTCCCTTCAGCTTGTCCATTGGAATGTTGCCAAAATGATCTGTTATTTTCCGCCATCATGAAATGTTTTCCAGATGATTTTTGGACCAAGTTCTTTTCCTGAATCAGTACAAGACTAGTGGGCAGTCCTCCCACCTCCACACTTACTAAAAATATTGGGGTTGCCCCCCATCGCTTATTAAAAATATTAAATAATCAAAGCACCACAACCTGTTGTATTGGAAAAGCTTGCAGTAGTGAAAATGGAAAAAATAAAAATAAGATGGTTTTCAATGAAACTAAGGTATTAATCTTTATCAGTTTGAGAAGGGAAGATTATCTCAACTGCTTCCAAAAATTCTTATCACGGAAGGTTCCAAAAACATAGAGCCCTTTTTCATATGTTCATAAAAATTCCTGGCTCACAAAATATTATTCTGTGGCGCATGGCTGTTAACAACAGATGGAGCCACCATACCATCGCTGGCCCATAATAGAAGCTTAATGCTACGTGGCGGTAATATCTCGACCAGGTAGCCAGTTGTTGGTCGTCTCCTGTCGAGTTTGGTCCTACCTGTAATCTTCACTCTAGTACTATGCCTAGAAAGCACATGTCTGTTTTCATTGCTCGGTAATTCATATACAAACGCTGGTGTAAATAAAATCTTGTATGTTAACATTACTGTCACTCATTGTTGTAGCGATAGGATGAGGAACAGACATTTAAACAAGCCATTTAAATGTATTTATTTTTGTAACAGATTGGAATTGATGGTATGTTTGGGATGGAGAGCGGATATAGGAGGAAGACGTTTGAAGAGGTATGGGGAGTAGAAGTTAGAGGTATGGAGGGAAAAAGGGAGGAGAGGAGATGAGGGGAATGAGCAGTATTGCAATGTTGGTGATAAAAAGCTGTTGAACTCATACTTCACAAATCGGCTCTGATTAGCTGTTAGACTTATACTTCGTAGAAGATATGTGGAGGGGGGAGAAGAGAGAGGAGGTATGGGGGAGAATGTGGAGTATCGCAATGTCGGCGATGAAAAGCTGTTTGACTCATACTACGCAGAGTATATGTGGAGACGGTGTCACAAAGAGGAAGTGGAGGAAATGATTCCAAAAGCCATAAAAAATCAATGCTTAAAGACAGCAGTTTTTTTGGTTAAAAAAATCTGAAAAGAGTATAATAAGCAGTAAACAGTATAACAGGTAATTACTCCTTAAAAAAACATGGCGGCCGGGAAGCGAGCATGTGATGACGTAATCCGGGAAGGAGGTTGCCGCGGCAGGATTGCCATGCCTTGGCAATAAATCACATAAGGGACGCAGTAACGATAACTGCATAAACAACATGGTGGCTAACTGTGCCAACTACTAGTTTTGGAAACACAGACTAGAACCGAGTAGGTTGCGTGTTCTGCAGTAGCGGCGTATTTTGGTGAATTGGCTTAACTCCTGCCTCACTAAATTTTTGGCAGGAGCCGCAGCTGTTGGCATAACTAGTTGCAAGTTCTAAGTAAGGAGGGTGGGCAGCACATAGCATTAATTTAGAACTTCCGTTTTTTCTAAGGGCTTAAGCACCGGCGTACGCAGGGGGTGTTGATGGGGTTGTACCCCCCTCCCCCATGCAATGAAATTTTGTATATTTACATATGAATATATAAAGTTGTACCTCTGCAACCCCCTCATTGACCCTGTAACCCCCTTAAGAACTTTCTGCGTACGCCTATAGGCTTAACCCCCAACCTAGCGTCTATATAGCTAGGCCACCACTATTAATGTCAATAGAACGTAGATATGTTGATAATACGGCAAACAAGAGTGCACAATTAAGCAAAATACAGGAAACTTATTATTTGGGCTTGCTTAATAATGCGAAAACAATAATAATAATAATTTACTTGAACTGTGGAGTGTAGCACGCCAGTGACTTGCTTTCGGCGAAAATTACGTTACCACAATATTTGGGACCAATATTTTGATTTTAGTTTAGCACAAAGGCTTATCAAATGAAAACAGAATCTTGATCCACAAAACTATTCTTATTTCCATTGTTTGGAAAAGTAAAACATGAAGCAGACGATTTGAAGAATAACAGGTTTAAATCATTTCAACTGTTGCCAGATGTTGTTCTGACTTGCCAAAATATGGCCCGCGGGTCATCTCTATGGGCTCACGGCTCATCGCCCAAAAGTCATCTCGCCTGAACTTCCGAGCAGCATGAAATAATTTAAGATTTTCTTTCTTAGAATCTGATCGGTGGGCGCAGGTGTACCATATAGATAAGTTTTTCATATGTTTCGCGTTACTGGTACCAAACTTTGCCAATAGTATGGAAATAATCCATTTGTTTATTCTAGTAAGAATGGGCAAAGTAGTTCATTTTGGTGAACGGGTCTTTTAAGAATAGTTCATATTTGAGACCCGTTCTTTTGAACTGGTTACTCATAATAAATACATAAATCAACAACAGTATTAATCAACGTTTCTTGTTGATTTAATCTGCGTAGTGTTCGATTTATATAAATAAATGAATATTCAATTTTAAACTGTTTAGTGCATTAACATCATAGATGGCGCCACAACTTAGTCACTGCTTCGCCGTTGATGGCGTAAATTTCTAAATCTTGTTACTTTAATTCATGAACCTGAACTGTTATTCGAAGTCTGTGTGCTTCATTAGATCAAAAATCATAATTTTTCTATGAATACTTCGTTATTGTGACTTTTATTCGTGCAAATTAAACCCCATTTTTATTTACAAATGCTACTTCGAATTTAGTGTGTTGGTTCGATATTGGATACGCAATCTGGTTTATAATTTTTCCGTCAATTTATGGATTAAGAATAACTTCACCAAATTCTAGGTAGGCCTATGTATAATTTAAGTAAAATATAATACAGTCCGCTTTTCGAAACTTGACTCAATTAAAATCTCTTTAAGCGCCTACAATGTATAATGTATTTTTTTTTTTTTTTTTAAATTCGTTATGTCTATATAGCATTGGCTTTTATCTATATAGCATTGTGTTGGTCAAAATTTTCGTTTGAGTTGACGATTTTTTCCGTAAGATGGCTAACTTACTTTGTTAAATTTTATAGCTCTCCGAAACTAATAACAACCAAAGGCAGTGGCCCGGGGCCCCCGTTTGGATGAGGCACTAAACTGAAATCAAGTTCAAAATTTTTTAATTGACCCAACAGTAGAAAATCTCCGTCTAAAATAAGACAAGTTCAGAAACATTCTTTCAGAGATTTTTCGCCACTTTTATAAGATATATGCCTCACTGCATCTGTGAAAGTCGATCTAGCGCCAAAAAGCAATCCGTGACAGGTCTCCCGGGTTCAAATTCGACCTCGAGTCGCCCCTGATAACAACCTCATGATACATACGAAAATATATTACAACCAAAAAACATCGAATGCTAACCTTCGCATTTGTGTTTACAATTCACTCTCTTCTGGGAAAGAGATCGTTCTGGGAATCTGTCATGTGGTGTGGGACAGTTCCGGCTGGGGAAGACCCTACCACGGCCTAGCCCACGACCTCTTCCCACACTTATATCCGGACAAAAATAATCCTTTTTTTGTAACCCACTCCAGCACATTTCTTTTCTCTTTCAACCGAAATTCCACACAAAAATATGTCAACCGTTCACACATACAATTTCCTGCAACGAACACATGAAAATGCCCTTGCAGGTCCAGATGCCCGTATGTGTGGCGTCACACAGTGCATAACGTCATAAGCTTTTGGCTCTTTTTAAAAAGAAAAAGCACTAAGGTACGTGTTCTGTGTTGTCATCAATTATTATATTAAGTTTAAATTCTGAAAGGAATGATAGGGTTGAAAAGTATCTCTAAATCACACACAGTGCGAAATGACAAGTAATTATTGTCAATGAAGTACTTACCTTATTATTCCTTGAATATTTTGGTAAACTGCACAGAAGGTATAAAATTACGGTGTAGCTTTACTTTCTAGACATACATTATATTTGACTTTAATTAACAAAAAAATTAATTTGCCTTGCAATTAAAAATTCACACACAGCAGATGTAACATGGGAAAAGTAAGCAAATAGGCTGTCCGCAGCACTAGCATCTATATCCTGACATGAATCCCAGGAAAATGATTCATTGTGCATATCCACGGACTAGATTGTCGATGCTCCTGAGCCTTACCTAAGGGGGTGGTATAAGAATTGAAGAAATATTGTACTTCTACAAATGCATTACGACTATAATCGTAAACAGAGAAGAATAGTAAATTAGTGTTGACGTTTTATCCTGCTATGGATCCATGTGTTAGGCATTTTCCTTCTTTTTTTTTTTTTTTAAATGAGTGTTACGATGTGACCGAATCTGTGTTGATTCCTGTCGACATATGCCTTAGGATATTGGTGTAATCTGGTAGGAGCTCTGCCCCACCGCGTTCTTTTTAGGAAAGAGTCAGAATAAAATTTCCCCATACCTCCTTTACGTTTCTTTTTTTTTTGCCCCATCCAATTTACGTTATATTTAACCCCACCCCCAAGTTACGCCTATGCCTTGGGACTATGATAATCATAAAAAGTCACGTGAATATTGACCGAGTTTCTTTGCCACTGCAAGAAGTGAATCCAAAGAGGGATTTCGGTGCAGAGGCGTAGCCAGTGGGAGGTTTTAGTGGGTTATAACCAGGGGCGGATACAGACTTTCATTTTGAGGGGTTCAAGGGCAGAATTTGCCATGGTCTTGGAATAACACCCTTCATTTATCATGAAAGTTGGAATTTTTTACAGCAAAAAAATATTTTTTGGAGAGGGTCATGATCCCTGTCACACCCCCTGTGTCCGCCCTTGGTTGTAACCACCCATCGCAATGAAATTTTGTTGATTTAACATAGGAATATATTAGTTGTAGCTCTGTAACCCCTCCCATTAAGCCTATAACCCTCCCTTATGAACTTTCTGCCTACGCTATACAATTTTTCACCACGTATTGGATTATAGGCCACCAGATAGTTTTGTAGAAAAGACGTTTTCCCATCCCGGATCTTTTCGGAACTGTATCCCCTGTTCGCTACTGTTTCGGTGGGGTGGGAGGCGGATCAAACTTTTGCCTTTTATATAATGTTTTGCCTCGTTATAACCGGTTTCCTTCCGACATGGATTGCTAAATATAATACCTCATCCACCCCTGAGGATTCCTGAGCCCATTCTCCTGCCTTTCTCCTCTCGTTCCCTCCTCCTCCTTACTTTTCTCGATTCAGCGACTTTTCTACTCTTTTCTAGAGGAAAGAAGCACGATTGTGACATATTCTGTACTGTCACCGGTAAGTTTATTGTCAACCAGGTTGGGGGATGATTACCTTATATGGAGGACTTTTATAGGAAGCTAATCAGAATTCTCATGGGCATAACAGGAAAACCACGAACACTTGCAGCTATTAACACAATAGAAAATTGCAAGTTCAGAGTCCTTGCAAGGACCAGAACCTGCAACCTATCTCCCTACATTTGGGTTTTGAGTATGCTGCTCTAGTCATGATATGGCATTGCCGTGTTGGAGTACACATCGACCAGCAGAGTGCAAAATTTTTGCAAGAGCAGATAGGGTGGCACTTATTTAGTAATACTGCATAATCCGTCCCCTACTGAAATTTTTGAAGTGTTTTCGAAATCAACCGGCAACAGGGCAACTGATCTGCCACTATGTTTACGGTGTTTTTTAGGTCATGTAATTTTCCTGAATCAGTGAAGGGGATGTATCGGTGATGAGTTAGTTGGGGAGAGACCTCCCACATCCCTCCCACTTTGGGGTTCACCCTCACTGCCTGTTTAGATTACATTCCAGTTTTGCCCGAATCTTCAAAATGTTGAATGTTAGCAAAAAAAAAAAAGCATGAAGCCTGCTTTTCCTAATTAAGCCATGATTTTCCTAACTGTCTTGATTCAGAGAAGTTAAAAACAGGAAATGCTAACTTTTATTAGTCTTGGTCGGATGTGTGTGACGGGAATATTCTTTTAATGACATCGAGAAATACCTTTCCTACACCGCCAGTAAAAGGTGTCATCCACATTAGGCCTAGTCCACAATCTCCCCAACTTACGCTATATTATTATTCCTGATCAAATGTTTTGCTTTAAAAAAGTACCTTTCTTTTATATTTTAATATAAATTTCAGTTTTTTGGTTCATGCCTCTTCTTTTTCTTGAATATTTTGCATACCCAAAAACATTGAAGCTTAGTGAGCCAAATGATTAATTAGGTCCTTACTTTAAGGCTTTAAACTTTTATTTTAAAAATTATCATATAGGACTGCAATAGAAATTACTGAAACTTTCCTACAAGAGGTAGTTTTGCAAGGCCACTGGTTGATATATATATAAGACTGTTCATGGTTTCTGGCTGCAGATCTCTTTCAGAAATAAGGCGTCTTTGTTGCAGTCCTAGTACTGTATGATACAGTGTCATTTACAATTTTTGAAACTTACTTTTTTTAGGTTAATTTTGTGCAAAGTATCAAAGACCATCAAAATGCCACGTCGTGCAGCGTTTATGGATGTCATTTGAATTACGCATACTATAATGTAAATCTCAGTTATGCAGATAGCATGCTGAAAATGTCTTAGAACAGTGGAATTTATTCTGTTTCTTTACGCTGGTTCTTATTATATATCATATTTTAAAATGCAAGTATGCAAAAGGTTTTGAAACATGTAAATTTTTGGAACTAAATATACTTTGGAATGCTTCTAATTTTTTCTGAATTATGTATATTTAATAAAAACATAATTTGTGATACTTGAGTCTGATTTTTTTACTGGTTAAAATGAATTAATTTTGTCATGCATTATTATTAAATTCTCAAAAGTGTTTTTATTCAGTGAATGAGGTGATTTTTTTATTAAATTATATTTAGTGAGTGTGTATGTGTTATGGTGTATTTGTAGATAAAATACATCTAATTAAAGGTTATTATTATGTAAATATTGTGAATTCTTTAAAAAATATGAATTTGTTAACCATCCCAGTTTTTATCCGAGTATGTGATTTCGCAAAAATATTTTAAAACAAGCATATTTCAAACAGTTGAATCAAGCGTCAACTGAAAAAATATATATTTGTATATAAAGATGGCAACAAGTTTGATTCCCAAGAGAGCTATGTGTTATAGTGCTTCGAGAATGAGTAAATATTTATCTCAGAAAGACACATATATATATATTGATTGCGCAGCGATTTTAATCTTAGTTAATATAAATGATTGAAGGAACATCAATTTGATTTGTTTCCTTTCATTTATGCATTTAAAATCTGGATATTTATTAAGTCATTCATGTTGAGTAGGTAACACCGCTGATTATAATATATAAGTAATCACATTTGAGCGGTTTGTAGACTACTACAAACCGCTCAAAGTTGTCTGATTGCTTTTATTATGTCATTCATGTTTTAAAATGCATGCTTACTTATGGTTCGTGTAAACCTAAAACTTGCTATCTTACAATAAATCATTTTATTATTATTATTATTACAAAGTAAGATATATAAATTTTATAATTCCCAATAAAAATAATTTAAATACTTGTTAATATATTACTGCATCATTTTTTTTTTCAAAGTTGAATTGTTTAATTTCTATTATTATTTAGACTTATTTATTGTATTAAACCTAGATACATATAATTTGTTCACTGCATATTTGTTTCTTGAAATATTCTGAAAATTACTTTCAGTACAGTCTGTGTTTTATTTTATACTAAGTTTTTTGATTTTGATGCCCAACCCAGAAATTATTGGCTATGTTTAATTTCTTAATCCTGTAAATTTTAGTTTGTAATGAACGTAAATTTACAATTATTAAATGTCAGATTTCCATTCTCCCAGATTTTAATGGTGATTAGATGTGAATAAAAAAACCATACTTAAATGCAATGAGTTGCAATTTATAATGAATTTTAACGTAAATATTAATTTATTACATATGAGGGAAGTGAAAAATTTTGGTAATTTTAATTATTGAGGCAATGTGTTATGAAATACTATTTTCCAGATTTTTTTCAATGGTTATTACAAAAATAGGCTGCAATTTATATGAAAAATAAATTGATTCAAATAGAAGGGAATTGATTTAGATTTTAAAAATATAATTTAGATTTTAAAATATAATTTAAAGAAAAGAAAATGTAATCTAAATTAAAAAAAGCGGACATCCTGTAAGAAACTAGAGCAAGGATCCTTCCACACCAAACTATTCACAGTAGTGACCAGTCCAAAGAGTCCCATGACCGCAGATGTGGGCGTGGCAGCCCAAGCCTGTCTTTGTCCTTAGCCGCGCTATAGCAACCTATGACATCACAGTTGAAGCTCCACCAACTTTATAGACACGCCTCCTTTGGGCGAAATAACGTTTGGGCGTCCTGACTGGGACCCCTATCAATCCTCATTTTAAAATCTGCTTGCGATTATTTTTTGCATGCTCTACACAATTCCCTGCACCACACCATTTTTAATACTTTTTTGTGATAGGATACCTTTATACTCTGAAAAATTAATGATGGTCCAAAAGTTTTATTCCTTCTGTTTATGTGAGGTTCTATGGGCTGCAGGTTTAAAAGAGGATAATATACATAACAAAAGTTTTGGGGGAATTCTTCTATAGACTTCCAGGGCACCCAAGCAGTCCGCGGATCGTAGTTTGAGAAATGCCTTTCTAAACGAACTTTCATTTAGGCGGATAGGAAAAATGAAATCATAAAAATTTGAAATTGCTCTGTACACGGACTTTGAACTATCTCCAACTTTTGGTGAAATGATTACGGCCACTGAAGTTCAACTAATTACCTTTTATTTGATTACTTTTATATATGTTTTTAAAAAATAGATATAATTTGATTGAATTTTGATTTTTCGTAACTAATTTTTAAATGTCATTTATCATGCACCAGTGATTGTAAAACTTTAAGATAGCTAGAATGACAGGTCGGTCCATCCGCACCCCTTCTTTGTATTGGTCGAGTTTGACACCTTTTTGACGTCATCGGTGCGGAGCGAACAGATGCTGTTCGTATACATACCTCGAAAGATTAGATTCACGTTCTGAAAAGTGTTCTTACCGTACATTTTTTATCCCTTTTCTTTCAAATAAGAACATTAACTGTTTCTGAATGTGCTATAGCAACGGTCCTTGCACTTTTATTAAGCCACGAACCCCTTTTAAATCCAAAATTATGGGTGCAGACCCTTAAGACACACAAACCAACTTTTCTTATGATGTATTTCGACTGGAAAATACCTAAAAGAAAAATCATTTAAACTATTGAAGCAGGCATTTAGTTAGACGCTTGTTACGGAGTGGGGGAGCTCGGAAAGCTATAGTAGGGACATAAAATTCGTTAACGTTGGTGATGTATTTTATTAATATATTTAATACTAAATATCCAAACAGATTAATATACACGACTATACGACACGCTGCGCGTATATAATACGAAACACAAATGACGCAATAATCACAGTTAATTCATAAATTAAAATTTAATTAAAAACGGTGATAGCTTCGATAGCGAGCGCTATCTTCTTCTACAAAATAGTATTATATTACACGTAAGAAAAACATTCGCGGTATTATAATGCCCAGTTGAAAAATGGGTATGAAAATAGGCTGTGGGTGCGCGGCCGCGTCTCCGGCTATGGGACGAGAAATAAATGCTACGGATTGCCGATCGCGTCTCGAGCCATTGGAGGGAGGAATGCTCTCCAAATGGAAGAGATGCTATTGAGAGGAAGGGCAGTGCATCCATAGCCTATTTTCATATCTAATTTTCAACCGGACATGATGGCAACCGTGAATGTTTTCGGCACGAGTATTGAAATACTATTTTGTGTCGGTCCGAAGAAGAAAATAGAGAATATTTTTTATTCGCATTTATCATTTTATAAATTATATTCTTTTGCATAAGAACAATTATGCACGAATTTTATTTAGATTTCTCCATATGAATCCCTACCGCTATTGATTTTGTAGTAAATAGTATTCTTTTAATTTCTTAGTAAATTTATGCATCGTTTTGCTGTTTTTTATATCTTCTGGAATTTCATTCCATTTTTTTTTATCCCTATGTAGTTAATATTCTCCTGACTTTTGTTAGTTTTACTTCTTTTTGGTATGTATTTATTGATATTTCGATAACTATAGTTAATTTTTTTGTTGAGTTCTATTATATTTTCATATTCTTGGTATTTTACTCTTTCATATATTATTTTAAGTAGTTTTATGTCATATATTTTCTGTGCATGTAATTTTTTTTTTTGTATGCTGAGATTGATTCACCTATTTTTAATGTTATTTTCTTTATTACTTTTTATATAATTTTATTTATTTTATTTTCATTTGTTTTATTAAGTTTTCCCCAAACAACATTACCACAGTTAATACGGCATTCTATTAATGTAAAATATAAGTTTAGCATTATCTCTGGTGTCAATGTTGTTGTTAGCCTATATATTACTCCCGAGCCTCTTCTTAGTTTTTTCATTACTTCATCTATATGTTCGTTTCAGCTGAGGTTATCCTTA
Source organism: Dysdera silvatica (assembly GCA_006491805.2). Lineage (NCBI taxonomy): Eukaryota > Metazoa > Arthropoda > Arachnida > Araneae > Dysderidae > Dysdera > Dysdera silvatica. Next base: position 24,457,852 of record QLNU02015359.1, on the reverse strand, counting down.
ATATTTATTACTAGAAATTTTATATTTCCATTTTGTTCTATTTCTTGATTTTCTAACCATAATTTGTGATTATTTTTTATTTCAATTTTTTTTTGTTTTTATGCTTGAATAATAAATATTTGGTTTTGTTTATGTTTACACTAAAATTATTGTTTTGAATCAAATCTCCTGAATGGATTAGAAATTTTTTGCGGTTTCCCAGCGGGAGTTCGAATCTTCTAGTCTGTGCTGTTTTTATTTATTTAATTTATTTATTTATTTCAATTTTATCTGCAAAATTCTAGGTCCAATTATTGTGTACTGGTTATTGTCAAAATACAAGCCTGTTTTTCGACACAGTATGTTTACAAGATTCATCCTTCATGGTTAATATAATAAAACATTTGTGTAATTTAAATTTAAAACTGCAAATAAAAGATCAGATCTTTACAAACATGTGTGACCAAGTAAAAGCATTCAAATTTAAGACATTTCTTTGGGAAAACCAATTGAAAAATGAAGATTATTTACCCTTTCCGACATTCAATATAGACCAACCAAGTTTAGGTGAAACTGCATCGTATCAAATATACGCAAAATAATTTTAAGCCGTAGAACTGAATGTGGAACAAAGTTTGCAGATTTTTAAATCTTTGGAAGACAAGTTTTGTGTGTGTGTATTTTCTAAGATTTTTTCAATAAATATAGATATTTAATAATTTTATAGCTTCTTAGAAGCATCTTAGCAAATAGCATTAGAAATTAAAGCTGTACCAAAAAATGTTTTTAACAAATTAAAGACATTGGAGATTTTATTATAGTTAACATTTTTTTTTCTCCTATAATCTTGAAAGGTGATTAACAATGATGAAATAAAATAGATTTATAATTCCTAGAACTTCAAAGACGTCGATTTCGAAAACTTCCTAAAATATATTTCATGAAATTTTCTAAAAATATATCCTGCGCTTAAAATTTCAAAACATCGTTAATGGAAATCTCCGATGATATAAAACTTCACTTTTAGGTCTAAAAATATCTTGAAAATACTTCGACGAACGCATTTTCAAATCAATATCAAGTTACGTTCTGTATTTCTGGTTAGGATGTGGCAACAGTATTTTATTCCCATTTGTAATATATTTCATTTTATTTTAGATATCCCGGTATAAATTTAAAATTTAAAAAGGAAATTAAAAGTTCGATTTTATAAATGATACGGTGTTGTCTTAACGGAAAGACCAAAGGGGCCCCGAATCAAACCTGGGGGGTCCCAAAGTGGTAATATTTTTGTTTATTTTATATTTTTCTTTTTGCAAAAATTTGAAAACTTAAGAATTAGTGTAAAAATGACCTCAAAAGATGATCGTGCCCAAGGTCACCAAATTCACTAAACCAAGACTATGGTTACATCCAAATTTATTTACACGTTCACATAGAAGGGAGAAGGGTGGAGACTGTAACTCATTCCACTGATAAATAACATAAAAACACAAATTACCCCAGTTTAATTTTAAAAACATTGACAGCTGTTTTAATAGCACGTAGGTGTTTTCATCCGAATGATACAACAACGGCGATACGATGATGGAGTTGTATCCTTCTGAAGAAAATAGGCACGTGCCATTGAAACACTGGCGCAGTATAGCCCAGATGCTCTTGCGCCATAAAACATCCAAACAAACAAACATTGAAACATCTGTCAATGTTTCCAAAATAAAACTGCGATAATTTGTGTTTTTATGTTATTTATTAGTTTCGAGCGGTGCACCACTATTCTATTGATATTTATTAAACAATTCGCATCATAGCCGATGATGTGGTTATATTAAATGATAAATCACTCGCAAAGAACCGAATCATCTCTCGGCGCTTGGTGAGACTCGAACCCACAACCATTTGCGAACAGGGTAAGTGCTTTTACTCATTGAGTTGCAGGTTATTTGTCGTCTAATTACACTAAATTCTTCTAAAACTTTCGCCCTCTTTTGTCATAATACGATTACATCAAATGCAGTTCATATTTTGCAAATATTTTCATTTAAAAACACCGCTTGTTTTCAAAAATAACCTTTACATGCCAACTGATTTAATTCATCTTTCACTGTTAAATAATTATATAGGCATCAGGGGCGTATCAATTCTAAAATTATGAGGGTCCAAATTACTTCTAAAAATACCATGTGATTCGGTATTAACGAATACAATTTGCCTTGATATCCAGTGCCAGGGGCTTGAGCCCCCCCCCCGCGCCCCCTTTTTTGCGCCAGTGCTATGTACACTGTACGCAGAAAACAAGAACAAAAATCTGTATAACTTTTCCTGTTAATTCTTCACTTTTCTAGCTCCAAAGACACAACAGGTTTAGATTAAATGCAGTGCCATATTTCCCAATAGGCTATACTAGGCTATAGACTAGGGCGGCAAAATTTTGTGTATTGAATCTGATATAACAAAATCAATACCAGACGATGATATAATCAGATGTTTTGCCGAGAAGAAAGCTAGACGTCATGCTTTCCATTTAAATACCAGTGTTCGATAGGCTTTTATTTTTTGTTAAAATTAAAATTTATTTCAATAAAATTGAATTTGATTTATTATATACCAAGAAGAGATAATACTTCAATATAAGTTAATATTGTTTAATGTTTATGTTTCAATTTATGAATTTGTTTTTCAATATTTTTACTGTCAATACAAAATTTTTTGGCGTATATTGAATGTAACAATTTTTATGTTCCTACTGCTGATTGGGGGGCAGGGGGTAGGAAAGGGTGGCCAAAAGTATCCTAAAGCGGCAAAAAAAAAAAAAGCTTAGGAGCGGCAAAATGGTAAATCCGCCCATGATTAAATGTAATACACCGTTAAAACCCCCTGATTAAGTAGGTATTTCTATCTCACATTGCAGAGGTTGAGCAGCTTTGCTATGACAGTCCAGTGCCGGATTTATAAATGGGCACGTTGGGCACTTGCCCAGGGTACTAAATTTCTAGGGGCGAAAAAGGCGGAAGTTTTTTTGGGTTTTTTTAATTGCAATTTATTTACCGTAAAATTCCGTCGATCAGCTCTCCCCGAGAAGGCGCCCTCCACCATTATTTTCTAAATCTGAAATTCTGAAAAATTGGGTAAAACAACCCCGCCCCCAAGGGCGGATCCAGGCAAGGGGCGTGTGTCTCCTAAGAATAATAAATTTACATTAAAAATGATTATTTTCAAGCAAAAAATAAAACTAAACTTGTAAGGAAATTTTCAAGCTTTGAGCCACCCCTTGAAATTTTGTTCTGCATCCTGTCTTTTCCCCCCTTTCCCCAATATCCAAAAAAATCCAAACAATCGTCGTCAAATAAAATTAATTTATTCATAGAAAAATACCGAGTGGATAGGGCGCCAAATTTTTAGGGACGCAAAAAGCTGGGAACTTCGCGTTTCTTTTAATTACAATACATCCACTGTAAAATTGCGTTAATCCGCATTCCCCGAGAAATCGCCCCTTCACACTTTTTATCTTTATTTGAAATTCAAAAAAAAGTCAGTCGAACTTGGCTGTGCCCCAATTAAACATTGAAAGAAATAAAAAAAATTTCCTCGTCAAATAAACTAAATTTATTTAAAAAAATATCGTTATGATATCTTATAATAATGCATATAAGGTAGGCTAACCATAAATGTCGCTCCTTCCCTATCGTCTGCGATTTTTCGTCGAATTTGAGGGGGCGGAAGGACAGAGTTTTATTTATTTCTGCTAGTATGGCGGAAGGAGCATATGCCTTACTAGCTTTGACGTCTAGGTGGGGGGCTAATCCATTTTTTAGGGGGCTAAACCTTATATTTCAATGCCTAGCAGAAATTTTCTAGGGGGTTAGCCTCCCCTAGTTGGCCAACGGAGGGTGGCGCTAAAAATCGTTGTGCCTGGGGCGCTTCGTATCTTAAATCCGGCCCTGTGGCAGTCATTACTAGTTTTGCAGAGAGAGAGAGAGAGCGAGAAAGTGAGTAGAAGAAGAGAAGAAATCACGAGAGATTGTAGTTTGCAAGCGAAAATTTAGTCAAGAACAGAAGTTTATTAATTTCCCGTCTATTTAACTACTTTCTTGAAATAAATAAATAAGTTTATAAGTATCTTATTGGCGAGAGTGAAAATTTCGGCAATAGACTGGAAATAGGTAGACTTTCGGCAGTAGTTGGGGAGGGAAGTTTTTGATGAGAAAGTGATTGAATATCACGTCACTTTCACTATCACGCGCAAGGTGTTTATCAGTTACTACATGAACAAAAATTGCTCTGTTGTTTGTAAACATACTGTTATTTAAAATGATAAATTTTGATAGCATCGATATAATGATGATAAACGGTTATAAATGGAGATAATATCCTTGATAAGTTTATCAGAAGTTGATTTATGAAAGTGATAAACGATTATTAAACGTTTATTTTAAATGTTTTATTTTGTTTATATTGCTTCGATTGTAGACTGCATGACCCAAAACTATTAAAAATTGTAGTTTTCGTCGAGTCACTGCCTGCTGTTAGTTCACTGGAGTGAGATTCTCGCAATTTAATTGCAAGTTCAGGGAATATTGATTAGTATTTCTTTGAAGGCAAGAGGTAATTAGTTTTGTAACATTTTTGCTGGTTTCAAATCATTCAGAAAAAAAGTAAGTTATTTTAAAAGGCAATGCTAGTCAATTTTAAGATTAATTTCGTTGAAGTGGAAAACGTTTAATTAATTTTTACGAGAAGCATAAATAGCTTCAAATGTGTTTTCTATCCAACTTTTAACATTTCTTAGAAGAAAACAAAAGGGTGTAAAGAGTTGTTCATAAAGTTCTTTTGCACTTAATCACGAATAACATTTTGATCGGAAGTCCTAAAATTAATATAACTGTGGATGGTTTAAATATCATATTTTTTTTATTTAGTATGAAGTTACAATTTAACATGATTATGCATATCCTCTATATCTGCTATTTTAGCGTGATGCCTTTTTCATACTGAGCTGCGGCAAAACTCCTGTTGGATTTTTTGTATCCAATTGGCGTTGTTCTCTACTTCAGGTCGTTTAAAGACATGAGTTTTGTTTAATAGAACGAACTTAGAATTACCAAGCATGTATTGAGTTTATTTATTATTGTAATAATGTTATTTAAATCAATTCAAAGTTTTCATATTTTCAATATATTTTTTGAGTATTTAATAATTTTAGTTTATTAATATATATATATAATATATATATACTATGTTTATATCAGATCTACAACGAAGTGCATAGGAAATAGGCATTTTACTCAGCATTTTAAGACGTAGCTATCTACGTTAAAATTAAAATTTTCTAATTAAATTACGCTGAATTTGACTTCCGTTACATCGATATTTCTGCTTAAATATCGAAGATTTTTTTTTTTGCGAAAAAGAGTTTTTTTGTGATTTTAAAATTGGTAAGAGGAAAAAAAAAGAAATCAATGAATAAATATAGAATATGTCTTGTAAAGTAATGAGCTTTTTCTTATAGAGACAAAAATATCTTACTCATCTTTTTTGTTAGTTCATATCCTGGTCCCTATGGATAAAATATTTTGTAGGAGTTATGGGGCTCTACACCAGGTTATGGTAACTAGACAAGTATGGTGCTAGTGTGGTGCTAGTATGGTGCATTTGGTGACTTTGAGAAGGGGTATAAATTTACCCCACACTTTTGTAAGATTTACAGATTGAAGAGGAAGCAAGTCTAGGTTTAATGTTAGAATCGAGAAGCAGGGTTGTGGAGAGGAGTCCCCTACTAGGCATCCACTGATGCAGAAAACGTACTGGGGTCTCCCCAAAAAATAGGGTCTTAATTTTTTAAATTTTTTCGATTTTTGCAATTTTCAAACATTTCTCCATTAACGAAAAATTGCAATTTCCAAAATGGCGGAATCGCGATACGCATGCGCTTCCGCAACGGTGAAAAGTTTTGAAAAGTCGTCACAGTTGCTATAGTCTGGAGTAACATCGGACTTGACTTAAGGGTGCAACGCATCTGACTTTCAAAAATTATTGTGCAGGTGACTTGAGGAGAGGAGTCGTGATATCAAGGTGAATTTTGGTGAATAAATCCAAACAAAGTTCATCCATATAAATAAAAAAAAGTTCATCCATTTATCAATATTATGTATTGGGACATTCGATGGTTAAAAAAATTGACGCCAACAATAAAATTATAGAAATAGCAATATCCAAAGATTTTTTTTTTGGCAGAGCCTCCAAGGATACGTGTACACACAAGTTAATGGAAAATTAAAGACTGGTCTTTTCCTGAATTCGGAATACAATTATATATATTGCTGCCAAATATTAAAAGTTAAATAATGTACCGTGGATGAAAAACATGAACAGAAATTTGCATTGTTGCCAATTGCCGAAACTGCAATTATAAAAGTTGCGTTGCCAAATTCTCTCAGTGGCAACAGCTTACGAAGCCCGTAAAGTAAAGAGTTCACCACATAAAGTTTGTTCTCTTCATGTCATCCCCTCTTCATTTTTAATTAACACCAAGCTTTCTGTTAAATTTTTACAGATTTATCATCAACTAGAATATTTTTCAAGAATAAACAATCGCATTTTCATGAAGCTCGAATTTACGAATTACATGTTTTACCAACTGATCCTGTTTTACGAATTGATCCTGAAAAGTATCCCGTCGAACTGATGTTAATTCCCGTATACGAACTTTACGTATGAGTTCGCAAAAACTAGAGTCCATTGTATTTACTTTAGCGTACTTTTGACGCATCTTTTTTTATTGTTTGTTTGTGGTTTTACGGCTCAAAGACTACAATGGTCATGCTGCGCCGGGACCTACTGTTTTCCGAGGAATCCGAACCTCTTATGGCCTAGGGAACCAAACCCCGGACTACAGTGAGCAGTGCGATCTTTATGAGATCTCTGAGTAAGCGTTCTTTGCACTGTTGGGAGTCGAACCCGGATTAACGGCGCACTAGGCGAACGCGTTACCACACTGCGCCACCGCAGGGCTCATCTTTTTTTAATCATCTTCTATAACGGCCAGTATTTTTTAAAATATCATCAGAGCCGAGGAGGGGGGTCCCGGATGAAGACTAGGAGCCCGCGCTAGTAAGGACCTATGATGTGGGGGGACTAAGATGTGGCTGGCCCTGAGAAAAATATCTATGCTACTGCCCAGGGAAGGTGTCATGGGGAGGGGCATTCAAAGTTCATCTAGGGCCATCGTTGACTCTTGACGCCCCTGAATATCTTTAATCATTATCACATACCCCCATGTTACTAAACCGACCAATCACACATAAGTCCTTATGGATTATATCACCATCAGTAACAAAGGAAAAGCATTTTTAGTCGTGGATATTAAGACCCGCAGTTAGTAACCCTTCACCTTCGTTATGAATTTTGAATTATTCATGTATACTTAAGAGAGCTTATTAAAATATTTTACACACTCAAAGCAAACGTAATATTTTATGCACAGTTTTCAGATTACACTATGTCATGTATTTTTAATATAAACGACAATTTGATACATGTTTAGCTTATATGCAGAGCCGATGAGAAGTTGGGGCGGCAGGGGCTGCAGCCTGGGGGCGCGGATTAAGTCTAAGGGCCCGCGCTGGCAAGGACCTATGCTGGGGGGGGAGGCCCGGCCCAGGGACGGGGTGAAGGGGCCGGTCGAAGCGAACCTGGGGCCCGCCTTTTCTATCGGCGCCCCTGCTTATATGCGTACTTCCTTTCTAAAACTTATTCTAATACACAGTATGATGTAACTTTGGGTTGACAAATCTAGATTGATTATTTGAAATGAACTCATAATATTTAAATCGGTACGATAACTTTTAGCGATAAATAATTAATTAGATAATTGAATAATGAAATAAAACTGCTATAAACGAACCCTATGGCGAATGTTACGTGATCAGTAATGATGTCATTACCAGTAGCTTTATTTCCTTCAAAAGTCTTGCTTCATTACTCTTTTCAACTTTACAGATTATTCCGAATGATAATTTCAAATGATCTATAAGGTTGAAAAGTAATGAAGGACTTTTGGAACCAATGGGGCATTTCGGGTAGCATTATTATTGATGGTGTGATGTCTACTTATATGTGACAGGATTATTTACAAGTTATTAAAATAGTAATATACAAAGGAAAGAGTGACATATCTGGACCATAAAATACGCAAAAATTTAATTTTGTCTATACTCGCGGCAAAGCTAACCTGGTACACTGTTAAGGCTACGGTGACCTATTCACGTGTGTGCAACAAGTATTCGTTCGCAAATTGGCGAAAAATGAGATAACCCTCAACATTATTAGGCTATTTATCGCCTAATTTGGAATGCAGAAAAACGCAGTCGCCAAAATTCCAGGCGCCAAATTTCTCGCCAAGCAAACGAAGTCCTCTGACTGGTCAGTTACTTGAATGACATCAGCGCTAGTTATAATGAGTCTTTTTCCTAAATTTAATAAATACCAGATTTTAATTACACAAACATGCCTATGTTTTATGTATTTGAGCATTATTTTAATGTTTTATGTACGAAATGTATCTTCTATTAACTCTCTTAACGTAAGAAAGGGCGAACTATATTGCACTGGCGAAATCATACTGCTCTGCGCCTTGTCAGTGCACCAGATAAACTTCGCCGCGAGCACAGAACTATAGAAGTGTTATCGAAATATTCTATCCATCCAACAATGAAATAACAGCATTCCACTATAATCGTAATTTTAAAAATTTGAGTTTGACAGCATTTTTCATTTACATGTGTTATATATATTTTCTCTCTCTTTTTTACACAACATTGCATATAGAGGATGTTGCAACCATTATATAAATGCACACATATGTGGGTTCCAAGTAAATGCGGCGTATAACCGGCTCGAGATCTAATTAAAAAACAGGCAAATTGACCGATTTATTTAATCAAATTTTAATTAAATTATTTATTAATCTAATTATGTTTGATGTTATTGGGTTCTTCATTAATATATCGATTAATGAACGAAGAAATGCAATGTATTGAACCTGAGGAATACATATTTCATAGAATTGAAAAGGGACGCTGCCATGAATCATTCTCTTTTTCAGTGGGAAAGTGGCTCTTTTTCAGTGGCCCATGTTCAGAAACAGGTGTTTTCAAATCAGTTTCTCTTTTCAGTAATTTCAAGAGTCCCAAGAGCCGACTCTCTTCAGCCTCCCATAAAGATGTTGGGCATAAAACGCGGCCTTTGTCAGTCGCTGTTTTTAAATGACAAGTACAGCGATGTTGTCGTCAAGGTAATTAACAGAAAAGATGGCTATACCTACACTTATCCCGCCCATTCTTTGGTCCTAAATATGGGCAGTGAAGCGTTGAGAGAAAGAATGGATCTGAATGTTGAGGATGACAAGAAGATTTTGACCTTTGTGGATTTAGACTCGGAGATTGTGCTTTTGTTGCTCAGGTAAGTTTTGATTGAAATGATCTTATTCATCTTCTATGTGGTCATGTAATCAAACGCATACTATTGTTTGAGTGTGAACATGACGATGATATGTGCAAGGACGCAATATATTAACCTACATTAATGTTTGTTCCTCTTGCCGCGTGTCCTTCATAAGGTTGGTGTTCCATAAAATTTCATAATCAAAGATAAAAGACAAATCAACATTTTATTATGAGATAATAAAAGACAAAATCTAAGTCTCATTGATTAGATTAGATTTTAGCATTAGATTTTCAATGCAATGTGATATGTTGTTGTCACACTTTCTTTGTAAAGAAATGCAAAGCCTTAATTTCTACATGTACACTGATTTCATATTTTAAGTAAGTGAAACTGCAAGCTGCTTTAAACTTATTTAAATTTATATAGCAATAAAATGTGATACATTATCATATTTTCACTAATTCATGAAAGTTTATTTTCAGCTAAAGGGAATTTTTTTATGAAAGTTATTCATCATA
>QLNU02015359.1:24431116-24443204 GCA_006491805.2 Dysdera silvatica | reverse complement strand
TTAAACTATTTGTATAGATACATCTGTTCCTTGCTTAATGCAGAGATACATTCCTCAAACACAGCACTCCCTTTCTCACCCTCCCTATACACATATATATATATAATCACCACCACATTAAGAGAACAAATATTTGCACATTATAAGTTGGATGAATTTTTTTCTAGTATTCCCCCACTACCACAGCAGGTTAGTATACAAGTACCTGAACAAGTATACAAGAACCTGTGCAGGTATACAAGTTTCTGAAAAACATTTTGAATGTATGTATGCAAACAATAGTTGAAATTCTCCATTTTTAAAATTACATCTTTGCATGTGGCATCAAGCTAATTATTAATACAACCATACATAACAACTAATATGCCTATTAGCCACAACGAAAATAAGACCAGACAGCATTAATAAACAACCATAATGGCAAAAATGGTTCCTTACATCCAGGTTATCACAAACAAGGAAATAAATAACATACACCTACTGCAAATATATATACAGGGGTAGACAAAACAAAAAAAATTCAGGAGCCAACAGCACGCAATGTATATATATATAGAGTGGCATAGTCAGGCGTCATGGATTTGTCGGCCCTTGTATGCATGTACATAAGCAAAAAGAATATATCTACTACAAAAGAGATAAACAGCAGGACAGCCTTTTAAAATATGTAATTTGCAATAGACCTTCGTGTAACGATGCACTGTAATCAATATTATAAACGTTACATTATACGATATTATATAACAAGCTGATAACTCACTTGAGGATGAAGGTAACAGGCAATTTTTCCAAGGCAAATAGTTGTATTCGTCCTGATACCACCCTATTTGCAAAGAAAACAAAGACTTGTCCAACTTATTGCAACTATTAATACAAAAATGGAACATATAATTAAAAACGTTTAAAATACAACGGGAGTATTTCACGACACGAGGACCACCAAGATCATGAGGACCTACAGTTTTCAATGGAATCCGAATCTATGCCACCTATTGAACCAAACCCCAGACCATGGTGTACAGGAAACCGGCACATAACCCATGGAAACAGAATCTGGGTCAACAACATGGTAGACGAGGTGAACCAATGTCTGCATCGTACGGCACAGCTAGGACCATGTTGAACAAGGATCAACCATCTCCCGAGGGACGCGAGAACCTCTGTTATCTCTAAAATTAAACCCCGGAATACGGGTTGGTAGAAAGAATGGTAAGCGTTCAAACGAATGGGATTCAAGCTCGGATTTCTTGTATGTTAGATAAAAGTATTATCTGTATGTCACTTAGTGGTACAGGAAGAAAGTTCACGAAGTGGGGTTATAGGCTTAATGGAAGGGGCTACAACTCATATATTCCTATGTTAAATATACAAAATTTCATTGCAATGGGGGGTTACAACCCCTAACCCTCCCCCCCACGGCTATGCCTCTGATGCCAATGTAAGGCAAATTAAAATGTAATTAAACATTCGGTGAGTGACATTCCCCCCCCCCGCATGTTACATAACTAAGACAGACATACATTTGATTTAATTGCAAGTGTTAATGAACTTGTTAATTAAGAAGCATGAAATATAATTTATGCAAAATACCTCATCTTTCGTTTGAAGTCTCGCTAAATGCTTCAGCACCTCTTCGTTTAAATTCTGATAATTTAACTTTGGGGCTAAGAAAAATATACACTGTAAAGAAAAATAAAAAAAAATTCATTTAAAAAACTGCTATCAAAAAATCAAAACTTCATGAAGAGCAAGTATTAATCAAAAGCATAAATATCGATTGAGTCTAATTATTATTTTTTTTTAAAAATTAAATCCACTAAATGAAACAGCACACAGCATACAAAAATGCGATGGCAGCTTGTTCTGTGAAAACAGCAGCATTGGCAATTTGGAAATACGACATCAGCTTCGAAAGCACTTTTCCCACAGTTTAATTACAAAAAAAATTTTTTTAGTAAACCATTCTCTTACTCTGTTCAACCTATCATGCTCCCAAAACGAAGTACCAAGAAATATAAATTCACAATGAATGTATCGACTAAAGCTTGTAGTACACTAGAATATATTTATAATGAGCCCATATTGTGAGAGGCGAATATGGATACTGTTTTGTATAATGTTAAAGTGCGATACAATTCTATCACTTTTGGTGCTTTCTAGATTCAATGTGGAAAGGTAGTGAGATTTTTTAAACAATGTGAAAATTTTTCAACAGTATTAAAAAAAAAATCGGCGATTGGGAGTCTTTTGAACTGAGGTGTTTCTGATGAAACAAACTTCCCAGATCATGAAAGGGGAGAATTCCTGAGAACGCTTATCTCTTTTGCAATGAATTAGCGAGCAATTTACACTAACTCTGTCCACCACCAACTAGTCAGCTTGATATACAAGACAGAGAATTGGTCTGCTTAGAACGCTTTTTGTTTCATTATCGAGAGGAAATTTCTTTTGCAAAGAATAGTTAGAAAGCTGCCGTCACACATAATAGCTTTTACAATCCTATAAATAACCAGCCACATGCAAAGAATCACTCGTATATTACTTGTGTGTAATCTACAGAAAATCTTGTACGCTTTCTTTAGGCAATGTGTTATACTGGATCAGTGTTTCTCAAACTTTGGTCACTCACAGACCATTTTGAGCATTCTTTTATTTATCACGGACGACTGGGTGGGGATTTCTCCCCCATTAAAAAATACATATTGCCTAAAATTAAGGTTGCTAACTATGATTAATAATATTGAGCCCTACTTAATTACTGTCATGCTTCTCCCAAGCAGACATAATCAGGGTAACCATTGATTTATGCGGTTTATTGGAAGGCTTATATACGTAGGGTATGTAAGAGCTTAGGCAGGAGAGATGTATTCATCCCTTGAAATATAATTTGTAGTTAATTTTAACTCCTGTTATGATAAAAAAAAATTTACACTTTAAAAAAAAAGGAGAATATTTCTAAAATATCCGACCATGTTCTTAAAATATGGGTTGGTTGCCAAACCCACCTGAAACAAAATAATTTTTAGAGTAACACTATTTGATAAGGAGAGTGTCAGTTATGATCTTATTTTGTCAAATTTACAATGAAAATGACATCATTAATTTAATTAAATAATAATAAGCAATGTAGACAGCATGGGTATTTTTAGAGGATTCAAATCTTTCACGAATCGCCGAAAGGTAAGGTTTATAACAAGTAATATTTATGAGAAATTCCTTAAATCTCGCACGAACCTAAATTCTAGCTACGCCTGCAATTTCTAGTTCTGAAATTTGGTGACGATCTTGCGGACCACTTAAGAAACCGCAGCGGACCACACTTCGAGAAACACTGGTCTACATAGTTGGAAACTTAGGTTCCATTCTAATTATACCGCAGACAGGGGCGGACACAGGCTTTCATTTTGGGGGGAGTCAAGGACAGAATTTGCAATGGTCTTGGAATAACACCCTTCATTTTTCATGAAAGTTGGAATTTTTTACAGTGAAAAAATATATTTTTGGGATGGGTCATGACCCCTGTGTCCGCGCTTAACCAAATTCTTACTTGAAAAATTCCAATTTTATGCCTTCTCGATGCACTCGTATGGATAATATAACAACTGAGCCCTTCCTTTCCGATTGCTTAGCCAAATCCAAATCTTTTATTCGACCTTCTTACCTGTTTCTGGTCTTTTAAAAACGAACAATGGGTCTAAGCCACGCGCCCGAAGGTGCAGACGTGCCTATAGATGGGATGAAGGTCGAATAACATCTCCGGAATAAGAAGTTAAAAGACGAGATTCCTACAATCCCTTCGTTTTTTTGTTGCTAAAGTCCTAGCGTTGACTTTTCTGCACCACATCTGCGATATTTCTTAACACAGCCATGTCTTTAAGGATTAGTTACCCTCTAAAAAATGTCTGTTAATTTTCTTTTTTTTTTTTCTTTTTTTCCAGAAGGACGAAATCTGTCTTTCATTGAAAATGCATTTAGTCTGCTTTACAAATGCTCTCTTGGCAACACTCCGTTGGACGCATGCGTACTAGGAGGGGAACGTCTGGACTTTGTATATCGATTTAAATAGGGACTTTAGGTAGATCTTATCAGCTAATCATCGGTCGAGCGGTTAGAGCATCCGTTTACGAACCAACAGATCGTGGGTTCTGCTCTCGGGATGGGGAATGAAAAAAAAAGTATTAACATGGAAAGCATACTGGCTGTAATGATAATGTTAATAAGTACCAACTCATACCACTAGGTGGGGTATCTAATTAAAGACTTACCTATCGAATAAAATAAATACAAATTCATACCACCCGGCGGCGTACGTAATTAAGGGTGGTCTTGATGAGGCCGAAGGTCTCTTTTTAGGGTCAAAGGTCAGGAATTCTCGGTTGGCGCTATAGTGGCTCGTATACTACTATTAAACGGAAAATTTGTAAAAAAAAAAAAGGATCAAAATCAGTTATATTACGTAACTTTTATTAAACAGAAAATTTGTAGAAAAAACAGAAAAGTTCTGGTGACTCAGCTGCCAGGACTTTTTCTATTAATTTACGGAGTTTTCTTTTTTATATATATATATAGTGTAGAAAGTGGCGCTGAGTAACCCAAAGTTTTACTGCGCCATACGAAATTTAAATACATTTTAAAGGGGCGATTTAAATATCAAACAAGTTATCAACTTTTTTTTTTTTATAAATTATTTATGCTTTTTCGAAATTTTTATCTTATTTCTTTTCCTCGCACTCCGAGTTTTGGGACTGGCAACACCGTTAGTTACAACGTATATGAAATAATAATAATGTAAGTAGGTTATATAAGAAAATTATTGCTATATGTAATATTTGACGAAGTGTAGCCGGCTTTTGGCGAACCCCTCCTGCCTTTTCTCTCTGGCAAACCGCACCCTCATTACGGTGACAGCGAGATGCCCTTCTGGAATTATCATGTAAAATAATGAAATAATATTTCTGAAAGTGCGTTCTGCAACGACTCTTCAGGGGTTCCACAAGCAATTTGTAAAACATCGCCGAAATGTTCAAGAAAATCTTAAATAAGAAAAGTCTAAATTCTGTAATGATGTTCCCATGACAACTCCTTAGGTTTTTCCTTAATATTTATAGAGGAGTTCCACAAGCAATTAGTAAAACATCGCCAAAATTTTGAAGAAAATCTTAAATAAAGAAAAGGTGTAAATTCTGTAATGTTATTCCCATGGCAACTCCTCAGATTTTCCTTAATATTTATAGAGGAGTTCCACAAGCAATTAGCAAAACATCACCGAAGTTTTCAAAAAAATCTTAAACGAAAAAGTGCAAATTCTGTAATGATATTCCCCTGAGAACTTAGGTTTTCCTTAATATTTATAGAAGGGTTTCGCGACTAGACATGTGGTACGAAAATGGTTCCACAAAATAAAAAGTATGCAAAACACTGATGTAAAATATTTAAAAAAGTTGGCTGCAGATCACAGCAATCAGTTTCGATGTAGGCGTGCTGTCCAACTTATTTTCATTGACGTAAGAAGGAGTTTGTGGAAGAAACATTATTTATATATATTATTAATTATTTTTAGTTTTAATGACTTCCATCGCCGTGATAGAGATATCCATTGTCATTAATTGTAATTTTGTCTTTTAATATTGAATAAATATTGGCTTTATGTAAATAGCATTGCGTTGTATGTAGCATCCGTTTTTCTCCTTTTACAATGTGAACGAAGATATAAGCTTAGTGGAGACTGACGTGTCCGATTTTTATGTCCGTAATGAAAAAATGCATACCTTTCCCATAACGCAAAAATACATTGCGATGTTACACAAAAAGCTAGCAAAGAGGGAGGATATAAATATATAGTTATCACTAGAATATTGAATATTCTTTATTTACACGATCATCTTGTAATCTTGATAACAACTAGTTAAAGATTCCTCACTAGCTCGATATGTATTACCCTACTATTTTAATATGACATATATATATATATTAGCAGGCTTTTTCTTTTATGCTTTACCCTTTCGTCTACCTATGATCCGTTTTTCCTATTTCCGCTGATTCATGAATTCTTAGAAAGTAAAACTAATTCAATAACCAACCAATCATATCATTACTTCTGCTTATAGCTTCTTCCTCATTGTTTTCTTATCTTCGGATACTTGTTTTCACATCTTGATACGTGTTTTTACATTTTCGAATGCTTGTTCTCATGTCTCCGAATACACGCTTTCACATTTTTTTTTTTACGTAACCGCAGCGTCTACATTTCAACATATTCCAAGTTTTTTAAGTCGCACATTGTAAATTCATTGCCGCGATAGTCCTTAATGAAGGTTGACGTGTTCTTCGTACGTTGTATGATACTGGTTAGGAATAATGCAAGCTTTCGTGTTTGAAAAACATCCTGTATGTGATCGTGATCCGAGAAAACCATGTAAAAATTTAAAGTGTCGAAATCGGTTGATACATAATTTATTTCTAAACCTAGCTCACCACATCAAACGGCTTTCTCAAAACAAAAAAAACAAAAAAAACGTGACTTTATAACAAGGATCTTGGTGTGAGTCGAAGCCAGTGACAGATGATGAACTGTTTAGTATGCAGAGCTCATTGCGAGATCTATAGGTCATGGCTCAGAGGAGTCTCGACCATTCTTTTAAAATCAACAATAAAAAGAATCACAAGGAAGGTGGACAAGAGAATACAGTACCGGCCACGTGCAAGAGCCTCGGGGGGTCAACTTTTTCTTCTGCCAAGTTAATGATGTTCGGTTGAGGAACATATTCGCTTAGAACTCGGGAACTGTTACGTCCAAAGGTGAAAAATGGAAGAAAGAGGCTTTGGTGAGGGGGTGTCCTTCCTACAACCAAAATCTTTGCTTCGAGGTTCGTTCTTGGCGTTACCATTAATTATTTATTGCAGGTCTTTGCAATTCCCTTATTTCCTGAAGCCAGTGGCTATCGGTGATTTTCATCAACGCGAACATCTTTTAGGGACGCGTGAACCGTCTATTCACTTTAAATTAATTGCAGCTTAACCAGGTTAACGTGGAAATTAATTGTGCAAACTTTCTTGAGGTTGTTTATTCGAGTCTTACGTCTCAAATCTGGTCAAATGAGTCCTCTGAGATGGTATCGAAACGGGACTTCCGAAATACACGATGCGTCCATAATCAGCCAAGCGTACTGAGATTCGAACGCGATGCACGAATCCAGATTGGAAGTGTACCAACATGTATACTGACCGAAATCGGCAAACGATTCCGCGTCTAAATGAGCGCCTTCGGGATATGTTTTAAACCAAGGGCTCTTTGTATTATCTTCAATTCATTGTCTCTTAAATGTGAAACTATCTTCACATGTCTGTGTGTAATGAAGGTGGACACAATCGCGCGTTCGTCGACAGAACCAGTGAACGGTCCTACTCATCTCTAAAAGTATTGGCACCGACGGCCCAAAAATATTGGAGGGGACAATATGCCAGTAGAAGGCATTTTGTTTGAAATTGAATGGAGATATGGAACCCTAACACCAACATTGGGGGACGGGTCCCCTCCCCCCGCTGTTGTGACTATATAAATTTACATTTATAACTTGAATATAGAATGCCCTTCGAGTATTACTTAAGTACATTTTATACCCCCTCTCCATCATAAAAATAAAAATAAGCGGCAAATGCTTCCCCAAGCTTATGATTTATTTACGATAAGATTTCGGTCCACTAATTTTTTGTTATAAGTTTTTGAAGTAAGAATTCAATAGTAATGCAAATTATAATACTTATTTACATTTTTATTGTAATATTGAGCATTTATTTGTAAGTTTGTTATAATATTAAATGCTTATTAATAAATAGAGAGTAATCACAACAAATTATCGCATTTAAAAAAGTTTTAATACTCTGTTAATGCTATTTTGACGGCCATATGGCACAATCATCAGAACCCTACACCTGCTATGAGGGCGTTCAAAGTTCAACTATTACGTAAGGAATATTTTGCCCATTTCATACCACTCCCCCCACCCAGGTAAGCAAAAATTAACATTGGCTAACATAGGAAAATAAGCACAACAGCAGCTCTCTTCTAAAGGTGCTTACGTGATACTTGAAAACTACCTTAACAGTATTTTAAAACTTTAATAAATAAGACGATATAAATAAGAATAAATACGACGTGGATTTTTTAAATAAAATACATTTATTAAAAATAATACATTTATGATAATTTAAAAATGTCAGGGGCCTAGAAGTGGGCCCCAAGCGAAAAAGGGTTGAAAGACACTGGTTTAAATAATTAAATATTTAATTGTGATTACGTGTATTTTATATTTTATATCTTTCACTCGCAGTGTGTTGTACACACGAGCGCCGTTAGCGGGGGGACGGGGGGACCGGTCCCCCAATGATGATATTAGGTTTCCATATCCCCACCAATTTCAAACAAAATGCCTTTTAAAGATATATTGTCTCCCCCCAATATATTGATGTCGTCGGTGCCGATGGTTGTACATCCAACATTGAAGTTCTGTCAGAGCGGTTGTCACTTCATGATTATGTGCTAGTTTTATTATTTTCTGTGTCTTACGTAAGCATGGTGTAGACTCCCCGCTCCCCACTGTCAGAAAAAAATAAGCAAATCTTAAGCTTCCTTCCCACAAATATGCTTACATAATACTTGAACGGCCCTTAACTAGGGGGCCGTTCAAGTATTACGTAAACATGGAGTGACGCACCTCCCCCCCAAAAAAACAAAAAACAAACAAAGAACAAGAATTGCAGTGTAAGATCATTGTGATAGAAGCTGTAGCCCCTTCTAGATATCAAGACTAACAACATTAATGGTTGTCCACGTTTCCATGTTAAGTCGTAAATAACATTTAATAATCAAACTGAATAACGTTTCATAGATATATCCGAACACCGCTATAGCGAGCCACAGCAAGGGGCTGACCTTTCAGTTCGCTATATCCTGGGATTCGTTATATCCGATTGAGTAAAAGCAACGGATAATTTGATGAAACCAAACGATTCATTTGTTATGTACGGAAGGTTGTTATAAGACGGATTCGCTATAGTTGGGTTTGACTATATTATGGTATACACAAATTGAAACAAATGTAACGTGTCCGAAGTTCAAAGAAGAAGGAAGTTTGGATATATAAAATTTGGAAAAAAAAATGTACAATCAAAATTGATTGATTGATTGTTTGGCTTTTTTATGGCGCAAGAGCATCTGGGCTATACTGCGCCAAACATGGTAAAATCAAAGACTGTAGTAAAAGCCAGTACTTTTTAAAAATTTAAAAACGTGCGTATGGTCAGCATGGTCATTTAAAATGTCAGACAGTGATGAAGAGTTAAAAGTAAGAGTGCGGACAGCACAACAATCAAATTGATACAACAGTTAATGTTAATATTGTTAAAAACAATTGAAGATCATATGTTCAGTGTATTATAGTGGCTGGTTGGTCCAGAATTCTCAATAACTCAAATGTTGATTTCAAATAATGATAATAAAATACCACAAAAAATACTACAATACAGGGTCCAATATTTAGTATACAATGTTAAGTTTCTGAATGAGACTAATAGAGGTATCTAATCGAGAAAAAAAAAATTCTGAATAGTGGAGATTCAGTATACTTATCCAGAACAAACACAAAGTGCAATCAAAGCAATTTCGAATTAGTGACTTGTATATCAAATACAAGTACATAAAATACATATGAACGCAAATACATAATATAATGATACATAAAATACCTAATATATACAAATAATTATCTTTTAAAGTATTATTATTATTATTCCTGAAATATATATGGATTCATCATGTACCTTGAATACTTTTTAAATGTCATGAACGGGTCGATCAAACTGCCAGCAGATTTTAAAAATGCCTCTTTACTTTCTTATCTTAAAAAACTTTCTTAAAAAACAAAAAAAAACCCTGCACATTTAGGGAGACGGATATTCTCCAAATACGTAGAATTTCCTATCAACAAACCTTGATTAAAATCTACTGCAAATTTCCAACAAGAAATTCCATATGGTGCTGTTAAATGTCTAATAAATAAATAAATAAATGACATGCACTTTTAAATATGCTTCGCTAACAACGCTGTCATTCAAAAACCCATCGAAGCGACGTGAGTGTAAAATTCTACAATAAATACCACTTACATTGAATTGTGAAAGTTGATTTGCAAAAATGATACATGATGTTAAAACCATATAACAGCGTAAAATTCAGCATTAAATTATATTTTACGTCAACTGTGGCGTTTTATAAAAAATATATCTTACAAAGTTACTACATTTTTAAAAGGAATAAAGAAGATTGTGGTTAGTGCGACTAAATTAAGGGAATGCGCAGAAACTGTTAAGAATTTGTCCAATGGAATTGTTCTTCGAAGCACTTGGTTGGTGCGAAACGACCAATTGCAATGGTTTGTGCCAGAAGTGGTTATTGTCTGTGATACAAGTTGAACGGAATGAATCTGTCCATGACAGATGCGTAAAGGTGTTGACAGACGCACTGTAACAAAAAAGGTGCGATTTCTTCTTTCAGAGCTCGATATTTTGCTCGAACTGACTTCGTCCCAATGGATTTCTTGTCTAAAATGACATACAAAATATATTATACTATTTAAAACTTTTGAATATTCAAAAATTAGCATTTGAAAACAAAGTTTTCGACAAATGTCTCTTCTGTTTTAGGCGCCTGCTGAGCTTTTATATCTTAAAGCATTTGGTTAATTGTTTTTAATGAGTTGGATTAATCTTGCACGTCATTAGTTATATTTTTGCTTAATGCGTGTGTTAATCATGCTAAAATATATTAAAAGTGCAAAATATCCAATTACAATTATTATAATTGAATATTTTGAATTTTTTGTGTTATTTTCCTCATCGTTAACTTTTGGGCTAACTTTCGCTCGTCTATTTCTTTCGGGCTTTTTTTACATGCATTTGGCTTATTGGAATTCGTCAGGTTTTTTTAGCCTTTTTCCTAATATTACTATATTTCAAGAATGTAGTTTTGTTATCTTTATATATATATATATATATAATTGCATGGCAATAGGGTGTTATTACCTCAATCAATCCCCACTGCACACGCCGGTGATTATTGACTAAAATAAATTTTTATATTATATTGTAAGGTTCTGAAATTTTACGAGCCGTCTAACAGTAATCAAGTAAAGTTAATCTGCACCTTAAAAGTTATAAATAATTCTATGAAGTTTGGTATATCCAATTAGGGTTAAAAAATATGTTTATTTCTTTACCATTAATTACTTTACAAAACCATTTTCGAGTGTCTTAAATAGCAAAAGTACCATTAGGCCATTGACCAATTGGTCATACGCAGAGCAGGTGGGTTAAAGAGAAGATTATCAATCCTCATTTGTCCATATTTCATAATCTTAATAAAAAATCTATCTCTTTAAACGTAAAATCCCCATCGTTCCAGAAAAAATCCCTTTAAATAGAGAATTTCCATTCTAGAAGGGCACTATACAAATTAAGGACAATTTTTTTACATTATACCTAACTATTAGCGTAAGCCTTAGCTAGTTGAGTAAAAAACATTAAAAGAATAGAATAAACAAAGAGTAATTAGTATAATTATAGGTCTTAAACTAAACATAACCAATTTCACGGCCGTAAGGTAGCAAATGCATTGAAATATCTAACTTGTACTATCAGGATATAAACTTGATTATTTTAGAAATAAAAACTTGGACTATAAGGATTTTTCTATTATGATTAAATTTCCCTCTCCTGACCCCATTTTCCCTTTTTTCAAGGATGTATTTTTGTTCAGTGTTATATTACAAGAACGTATCCAAAATTTTATTTGGGGTTTTCAAGAACTTGAACAAAATAACGGTAAATAAAAATGTTACCTATATCGTAAGGAAAAATATAAATGCATAATTCAAAAATAAATAAAATCATACCAAAAATTTTACCTTTAGATATTGCAAAGTTTTGCTTGCAGTTTTGCTGTCAAAATTTCATTTTTTATAATGTCCCAATTTTAAAGATGATGATTCTTACATTTTGTTTAAAGTATTCTCAAATTAGTGGTCTAAAAACA
>QLNU02015359.1:24417728-24431016 GCA_006491805.2 Dysdera silvatica | reverse complement strand
CGTTCTTGCGATTTCCATAATATCTAGGTTATTCCAGTCTTTCTTCAGGTTTTCTGTAACAACTCCAAATGTTTCGTCCACTAATATATGGAATACACATGGAAATAATGTCGTATACATTTGCCAAAGTCTATTGAGTTTTATTGTCAAATCATGGTAACATTATTATTGTTATTGATGTAGTTATATTATTATTATTATCAGGTTTCTTTACTTTGGAGAGTTGCCCACTGTGAGATCCGAAGATCAACTCATGCAGCTGTTGGGCACAGCTAACAAACTGCATATAAAACCCTTACAAGACGAGACTCAAAGTCGTATTTTACGATACCTGAAAGTTGAGAACGCATGTCGACTACTTGAAACCTCAACAAGTAAATTATATCAGATAATAATTTACTCGCAAAGAAAAGAATTATTTCTTGGCGCCTGTTGGCTACCGAACCCACAACCTCTTGATAGCTGTTAAAATGCCCTTTTCCAAATGAGCTTCAGGTGTCCATCAGACTCCCCTCTACGGGCGAATACAAAGCTTCACAATGGACAAGTTATTAATCAAGCGATTAATGGGGCAGTGCTTGGACTGCTCTTTTAAACAAAAACGACAAGTCGAAGGAGTGAACGTCCTGTAGGCGGGACTACATTAGCGCCAGGCGCAGAGAAATCATTCCTTTCTTTGCTAGTAATTGATCAGCTAATATTACTACACCATCGACTATAATGGAAATTGTTTGATAACAAGTAAATTATAGTATAATAATATTATTATTGTTGATCGTTGTTTTTGCAACTGATTATACAAAGAGATTGAGAGAGGTACATAAAGTAAGACGCATTATTTGAACGTTTGCTAATAAATAATTCCAAAAACGCACTGGATGTCTATATTTTAGAGGTATCTATTTATGCAAATGGACTTGGACTCCTTACATGAAATACGCTTTTTTAATCGTGCGTTAGTATTAATGGCATTCATATACATAATAGTATATGCTTTATTATTGCTGCACAAATATTACTGATATAACATACAGGAATATTTTAATTAAAATCACAGTTTTATAAACAGAAACATGCTTTAACTGTTAATGTAAATGATGTATTGTGATAAAAATGGTGTTTATTACGTATAATAAGTAAATTGTGATCTTCATAATTCTTATTAATACCATAATTATGAAAGAAGTTCTTTTGCTAAATATTTTAATTTTGATCAGCGGCTGTACAGACTGACTGGACTGCTTTAAAATTTTGCATTTGTTTTTTTTCAATTTTCAGTCCACAAAAAGAAGAAAACGAGCGTTGACTAATTATTAATGTCTTTAAATTCAAAGTAGTGATTAGCAACATCTTGCTGTAAAATGAGACTACTTAAAATTGTTTGAAGATCTTTGAAAGTTCGACAAAGCTTTCATAAAATACACTAGATTTGTTTCTACTCAACAGTTTTGCTTCTATTACCTTAATTACTTTGCTGTGTAGTACATACCAGACATTGTATTTTTGATGAGATGCATTTTAGACTCCTCTACGTATAGTAAATACATCACAATTTTTACATTTTAGATCAGTGCGATCTTGGACACGGTAGCCCAGATATAGCAGATGCTTGTCGGAGAATAGTGTTAAACTATGGGCACATCATTTTCGCTTCGGACTTCGTTTTGGACTTGTCCAGGTCAATCATGGACTCCATTCTACAGTCTGATGCGCTCAATGTCCTGGATGAAGAAACGATTTTCAACGGCCTTTGGAAGTGGGGAAAGATGGGATGTTGTAAACTTGGAACAGAACTAACCGATCAGTATATTGTAGACTACCTGGGCGATCTTCTGAAACATGTCAGGTAATGCAAACCTCAACAAGCATGTTCAGTAACAAGATCACAACTATATATGTGTTTGCTATTTTCAGTTCGAGAAAAGCTGGAAACGCATGTTAATCATCCTTGTAAAGAGTCTTTTTTTTATGTTTTAGATATTGTGCAATGGCTAACACGGATTTGGTTCCAAAACTTGTGAAAGATCGCTATTTTCCTAGGAAAGCAGTGAGTTGTTGTCTAGCCGAAAACGTAACGTTGAAAATTAAGAGCCGCTGCCCTTTCAGACAACCTGTTGACTTATTAAAACATTGTACTTCAATTCAGATGGACATCTTTACTTCTCGTGCTTTAAGCGATACTACTGAGGGGATTAGTTCTCACTTTCCAGTACTCTGTGCCCAATTATCCTTTGATACTGATCTATATTTGTGTGCCTTATCCTTAGAAGCGACTTACTGCAATGATGAACTGATGGAAAGTGACTCGTTTATAATGGTTATCACTGCTGAAGCAACGGGGCAACAAGTATCTAGGTACGTATAATCTCCCCGTGCCCTATTATGTGTAGATTCATAAACAGTACGTATAGTCTGTCTACAACGAGAACTGTTCCCGCTTCTAAGTTTGGACCCATCTGTTGCTATGGCAGTGAGCCTTAGTAGGTTGGGTGTAGAATTTTCTTCTAATGGCGTCACGTCGGCGCTTAAAAAGTTTTGCATTAGGAATATTCAAGTTGTATTTTATTTATGCGGCTGAACTCCTTTATAACGAGCATGAAGGAACCAGTGATTTTGCTCGTTGTACCTTGATTTACGTTAAAAATGGGTTATCACCAAAAAACTGATAGAAAAGCGAAAACATTATGGCCATAATTTACATAGACTACATATAATACATTTTGTTGAAAGTATTCTTTTTCCTTTTAAGTTCTTGATAAATCAGAATGAGCCAAATTTTTCCAAAATTATTCCCTTTTTTTATTAAAATAATTATATTGTGTTCTTTTATTAAAATCGTGATATAGCCGGACACGATTATATAGAACTCGGATACATCGAAGTTTCGCGTAATTCGAAGTTTTTCAATCACTCTTAAACTTCATAATATCCATCATCTACAGTAGCACTGACTAAAATTTTCAACAATATTTATAAATCCGAAATAATACCAGAAGAACTGAACGAAACAATAACCACCCCAATCCCCAAAAAAGCTAAAACCCCAAGTGCACAAAACATAGAACACTCAGCCTTCTTAATCATGCAAGCAAATTTTTGCTAAAAATTGTCCACAACAGAATTTACAAAAAAAAAAATTATGAAAGAATTGATAATTTACAATTCGGTTTTAGGACTAGTTTTGGCACAAGAGAAGAAATCACCACATTATCGCAGTTGTCGCTGAAAAGACAAATGAGATGAATATCAATTTTTTTCTCTACTTTGTGGATTACGAGAAAGCTTTTGACATGATAAAACATGACAAGCTGATAGAAATACTTTTCAAGATAGGTCTGAATGACAAAAATATCCATATTATTAAGGCGGCCTATTGGAACCAAAACCAAAAATCAAAATCGACAACGATGAAACAAACTAGGTGGAAATAAAGCGAGAAGCCAGGCAGGGATGCATCCTTTCTCCCATGCTCTATATCCTTAACTCAGAGGATATAGAGCATGGGAGAAAGGATATATATCCTTAACAGAGGATATAGAGCATGGGAGAAAGGATATATATCCTTAACGCAGAGGAAATAATTCAGAAAGCCATGGAAGAAAGGAAAGAAAGTTTAAAGATAAATGGAACTATTATAAATAACTTGAGATATGCTGATGATATGGTAATAATGGCTACCTCAAATAAAGATCTACAAGCGCTCATTAATGGAATTAATGAAATAATAAAGCAAAGAAATGGGACTTACCCTTAATGAGAAGAATACGAAATCTATGTGTCTTAGCAGGAAAAACTCCAACATCAATTCCTATTGTAAAAATATTGCTATAGAACAAGCAAATTCTTTTTGCTATTTGGTAAAACATTTTTGCCAAAATAATGATTCAATAAAAGAAATAAAGTGCCGAATTGGCCTGGCAAAAACAAAATCCAATAAAATGCAAAAATTTCTGCACGAGAGAAAATTAAATTTACATCTCAGAAACCCAATTCTAAAATGTCATATTTCGCCTATTCTGCTTCATGGTTACGAGACTTGGGCATTAAAAATGACGCCAGAAATAAAATCGAAGCTTTTATAATGTGGAACCTTAGAAAACTATTGAAGATAAAATGAACTAACAATATCTCCAATGAAGAAGTCCTGAACAAATCCAATACAAAAAAAAAGGTCATTTCTTCAATTCTGAGAAGAAAGTTAGCACATTGCGGTCACACAGTGAAGGGAGAAAAATGCAATCTACTCCAATTGGCATTGGAGAGAAATATCAGGGGGGAAGGGAAAGACCTAGAGGCAGAAAAAGAATAAGATGGATAGATGACTAAAAGGCTTGGAATACAAGCACGGAAGACATTATCCATGCCAGTAGAGACAGGAAAATGTGATCCATTTTGGTAGCCAACCTCCGAAGCGGGGAAAACACTTGATGGTGATAATGATCAGTGGCGCTCACATGAATAATTATAGAGGGGGGGGTTGAGAAAAATCATATTCCCTTCAAGGCTATCAAACTTTTAGAAAATGTGCAAGATACTAAATTGCCACAAAAATTACTGATACTAATTGATAATTAGTAATGAGCTAAAAACTACCTTATTTTAAAATGTGACTGTAAAATTTTGAAAGTAAATGCATAGCAGAATCGGGCAAATCAAATTTTTAAACAACGCCTACGGAAGTGGGGGGGGGTCTAGCCTCCCTATCCCCTATATGGGTGCCCATGTCAGCTAGTATGTATATATTGAAGTGAATACAGCGAACATTTTCGAAGCTTTTTTCAGCTTTGTTAGAAGCGAATTCAACTGCATTAGATTTTTTGATTATCTTAAATAACAATTTTAATGTGATGAGCATTTCTTTACACGAGGTGAAAAATTACATAGCATTCTTTTTTTTACACTTTTTATTTATTTGTTTTTGTAAAAAAAAGACAATAATCTTTAACAAAGAGAGTTATCAAGTTACATTTGAAGAATGCACTTTTCAAGCGTTTGATTTCCAATTTTTATTTCATTTTTATGCAAAAAAAATTCTAAATTGCCAGTTAATATATTATTTCCTAATTAAAAACGTTATTATTCTAATATTCTTTCATTAGTATAGAAAATAATTCACGAAGTTTTAAAGTTTTTTATTACATTTATCCGGTAATCTGATTCCTTATCTGAAGTTCCGTCTTCCGTGAAACAGTTACTTGATGAAATATTATTTCAATTATCGATGACAAGAAATCTTTAATCGTAAATATGAGCCCTAATTTCCATTGCATAAATTTTCTATTTAAGGCATAAATCCAATATGTCTACGTAAGAAAATCATGGGGATGACATTTAAAAAATTAATTAAATAGTTTGCATTTTATTGAAAATAATTATGAATTTAGGAAAATAAATTATTCCCAGAAAAATGAGCTATAACTTGATAGCTATGAACGTTCTGTATTTCCGTTTCAAGAATTTAATAATTACTATTTTATTTAGGGAAACCAATTATTTATATTATTTATAAGTTATATTTAGCTAACTTTACTTAAAACAATTTTAAAGTTTGAAGAAATTGCCCAAATTTATAATATAAATGTGGGCGATGTGTCTCCAAATCAACTATATATCGCATTTAATTTCCGTGAAAATATAGGTGGTGGTAACCCCCTATCAGTGACGGCTCGTAGCTAAAATTTGTGGGGGTGCTGCTCCAGAAAACTTTTAATTAATATATCATCATCATCATCATATTCAACCATTATCTATCCACTGCTGGATGAAGGTCTCTCCAAATGCTTTCCACACAAGTCTATCCTGAGCAATTCGCTTCCACGTCACCCCAACCTGTTTTCTTATTTCATCCACCCATCTAGTTTGAGGACGTTTTCTAGGTCTTCGGTGGTCTCTTGGAATCCAGTTCAGAATTTCTGTTGTCCATCGTTGATCAGTTCTTCTTGCAATATGCCCAGCCCATCGCCATTTCAGCCCTTTTACTTTAACAATGATGTCCTCTACTCTAGTTTGCTCTCTCACCCAAGTGTTTCTTTTTCGATCTCTCCTAGTTATTCCAAGCATGCACCTCTCCATGCTCCTTTGCGTTGTCTGTAACTTTCGTATTGCTCCAACTGTTAGACTCCATGTCTCTGATCCATAAGAGAGGACTGGCAATACACACTGGTTGAAGACCTTTCTTTTTAGACACAAAGGCAATTTCCCCTTCAGGATAAAACTGTTTCTTCCAAATGCACTCCAGCCAAGTTTAATACGTCTGTTGAGTTCTTTCATAATGTTGCCATCCATTGAAATCAGCTGGCCAAGGTAAATATATGAATCAGCAATTTCTAGCTCAGTGTTGTCAACTTGTATTTTTGTTTCCTCTACAAAATTATTGAACATGATCTTAGTTTTTTGTAGGTTCATCTTGAGTCCAACTTCTTCACTTCTAGTTGAGAGCTCTTGTACCATGTCTTGGAGTTCTAATGGGTCCGTTGAAAAAATAACAATGTCATCAGCAAACCGCAGATGATTTAAATATTCACCATTTATTTTTATTCCCTTGTTATTCCAATTTATCAGCTGAAAAATCATCTGTAAAGCAGAAGTAAAAAGTTTTGGAGAAATGGTATCTCCCTGCCTCACCCCTTTGCCAAGTTTGATAGTTTTGGTATCTTTATGTAACCGAAATTTTGCACTTGCATTTTTATACACACGTTTCACCATGTCAATGTACACATCCTCAATGTCTGTTGATCTTAAAGAGTTGATGACTGCTGATGTTTTAATAGAGTCAAAGGCCTTCTCATAGTCAATAAATGCAACACACAATGGAAGTTCATATTCATGTGTTCTTTCAATTAATTCTCTTAATACTTGAATATGGTCCACTGTACTGAATCCACTTCGAAATCCAGCTTGTTCTCTTGGTTGAGCTGCATCTAATTTTTTCTGCAGGCGATGTGTTAGCACTTTTGTGAAGATTTTATAAATAGCAGGTAACAAGCTAATTGGTCGGTAATTTTTCAAATCCTCTTTATCACCTTTTTTATGCAAAAGAATTACTGTTGCAGAATCCCATTGGTTTGGTATGTTACCGCTGTTAAGACATTTGGTAAAGAATTTTGCAAGTATGTCTTCTACATATTCTCCAGCTTCTTTTAGGATATCTAATGTAATACCATCATCACCAGGGGCTCTTCCTTTCTTCATACTTTTTATTGCAAATGAAACTTCTTCTTTTAAGATTTTAGGAGCTGTTCCTTCGACTATTTCAATGTCTTCGTTTAATCCACTGTTACTTTCGTATAGATTTTTGTAGAATTCTTCAACTCTTCTAAGTATTTCTTCCCTATTTCTTGTTACGGTGCCATCCTCTCCTTTTAATGCAATGATGTGTTTCTTCCCAACAGATAAACTTCCTTTAACAACCCTAAGGCTCTTGTTATTTTCAATGGCTTTCCTTACTAGCTCACAGTTGAATTTTCTTATGTCTTCTTTCATGCTTTTGCGCAGAGTTTTACAAAGTTCTATGTACTCAATCCTGGAACTGGTATTTTGATTGTCCACCTTCATATCTCTTCGCCTTTTCATGAGCTGTTTCGTCTTCTCAGATAATTTGCTATTGTGCTTTTTACAGGTTACACCACCAATTTCCCCAGCAGTTTCAACTATTGTCTTAACAATGTTTTCATTTGCTTCTGAGATATCACTTTCATCAATAAGTCCTTCCAGTGCAGAAAAGCGATTTTTTAATTCCAACTTGAATGCCTCGGTATTTTCTTTTAATTTCTTTAAATCCACCCTCTTACTTACTTGTTTCCTAATGAGCTTCTGTCGTTCTAATTTAGTATTTAAGTGCATTTTACATCTCACCATTCGATGATCACTTCCAGTATTAAATCTGTTCAGTACACTGCAATCTTCAATAATTGATTTCTTGTTTGCCAGGATATAGTCAATTTCGCTGGTTCCTCCATTGGGGTGTTTCCATGTCCATTTTCTTTGCGGTTTCTTCTTAAAAAATGAATTCATGATGCTAAGATTTTCAGCTTCTGCAAATTCGATGAGTTGATCGCCACGTTCATTCCTTTCCCCATATCCGTATTTACCAACCGATGTCTCTGAGTCCTACAATGTCCCATTTGATCTTGTCAAGTTCTTCTTCCAATTCCTGAAGTTTTGCTTCAGAAGCAAGGGATCGTCCATTAAACGTAGCCAAGGTCAATAACAAACGGCAGCCTGGGCCATTCCAGTGATTCTTAGCACCCCCTGCTTTCATGCCACACTGACCGCTGCCTTGATCAGGAGCACTCCAGCACCTGGAGACTAGGGGCCATGGTTTCTGGTGTGTCAACATAATGGAGGAATTAGCCATAATTTCACCACGCTGGCTAGACGGGTTGGTGAATTAGCCCTCCCCTTCCGCCTTTCTATCCGTGTAGCAAATATTAATTTGCCACATAAATAGAAAGCTCAGCCTGCACCACTTGAAGGCGGGGTAGGACACTAGGTTACTGGCCTGGCCGGTTCCACACATCGTCACATACGTTCAGCGTGTGGGTCTCCTTCCAGTTAGATACCAGCAACCCTTTTGCAGGCCATATATATATATATATATATATATATATATATATTGGAGAAAGAGCGTATGGAAAAATTGCTAGACATACATTTCATTTCCGAACATTAAAAATTAAATGTACTGCCAGTGAAACAAATTTCGGAACAAATGTCGCCATTCGCGCAATCATTACGCTATACAATATTCAAAGGTACCAATCGATAGCAAACAATGAAATATACCAATTCATGTGCACAAAATTTGCATAAGGGACCGTCTCCATATTTAAACTTGCAGAAACTTTGAAAATTCCAATGGCAATACCTAAATTTTGGTATCTTAATAGGATTACACTCTATTTGGTTATGTTAAGTTAAAATATTGGCATCATTCTGACTATTAAAACTCGATATATTCTATAAAACGCGTACGGGGCCTTTTATCATTATAAACAACTTCCTTGTAGGTCTGAACTCCAATTTTTGTATCAAACCTGTTGAATTAATCAAAAAGTTATAATACCGTTGTCTTTCTTCTTTTTTTTATCTCTTGCTGAGATAAATTTTCCAATATGCCTGCTGAACAATGATCAAGAAATGTCACTCGACAACAGTTTTAAAGCATAAAATAACCTTTATTTTCTTCTTTGTTTTTGCAACTACGCCATGCTCTCTTAAACCACCATTAAAGAAACCACTGTTCGGTTTTCGCTACAATTTCTGTATGGTACGTAAAATACGGTAAGGTTTCAATTTCCGTATATCAAATATGATTTGTATAATTTATAATTCATATTAGATATTATTTTAATAATCAAAAACAAATTTTATTTGGCCGTTTGAACTTTAACGTAATAAAAAGCATCGGAGAGATATGATGAATATTTCCGGAAATAATTATAAATATCCCGTGAAACATTTTAATATTGTGAACTCAATATTTCTAATATTCAAAACTCATAAACCCTTAAACCAAATGAATTGAAATTTAAAATTAGGAGATTTTTTTACTGCAGTTTGGAAATATTTAGTAAAAACGAGTTTTTGCCATTGGAATTTCCAAAGTTACTAAAGGCTTTAATATGAAGAACGTCCGTTACGCAAATTTTATGCACATGGTTTGATATACTGTATTTCATTGTTCGCTTTCTTTCGATTGGCATTTTTTAATTTTCCGTGGCTCAATTATTACGCAAATGGTAACAGGTTTTCCGATTTTTGTTTCATCAGCTGTACCAAAATTTAATTCTCGCCCTATTAATTTGCCATTTTTTCAGCGAACAATTGTCGAAATAGTTGCTGAATTTAACCGAGAATTTGAAGACTTAAAATAATTGGATAAGTTTGAATATTTTACGTGTCAAAATTGCGCAAAAGATTAACTCCGGCAGAACAGATGGTTTAACATGACTCTGGAATTACCTTTCACACACTATCACAAAAAAATCGATGCACCAAGAAAGAGTTGTCCGATTGTAATGAAATTTCGTATGCAAAGACATTTTGACCGAACATGCAAATGATTAAAATTTGGTGTCCAATGAATGAATAGCGGGAACTCCAGCGCATCGGAACTGCGCATTCAGCAGGTGTATATAAGGAGCGATTCTCAATATGTGGTCAAAATTTCTGTTGCATTTTGACTGCGGATATCTTACGTCGACTGTAACAATGCCTCGCCGAAAGATTCGTGCTCATTACGAGCATATGTCAGAGTTTGAAAGAGGTCGTGCTATCGGATTGAAAGAGGCTGGTTGGACGAATCGAAGAATCGCTGGACATGTGGGTCGAAGCGATGCGGCGATTGGACGGTGCTGGCAAGAGTGGGTCAACAACGGCAGATGTCAGCGTCGGGACGGGAGCGGTCGACCTAGGGGCACAACAGAACGGGAAGACAGAGCGATTGTCAGAGCAGATGTCACAGTACCGGATTCGTCGTTATCAACTATCCAACGTGTGGCCCGCACACATGTGTCCAACATGACCCTCTGCAGACGACTGAGAGAGCGGAATTTACGCTCGCGCCGACCGTTACGCCGCTTACCTCTCACGCCTTTACACCGTCAAGTCCGATTACAGTGGTGCCGGGCTCGATCAACTTGGAACTGCGCTGACTGGGGACGTATAGTCTTTAGTGACGAGTCCCGTTTCCAACTGTGTCCTGACGACAACCGCAGACGTGTCTGGAGACGTCCAGGGCAGCGTGGGGATCCTGCCCTTACTATCGCACGCCACACATGCCCACAACAGGGCGTTATGGTCAGGGGGTGCCATCTCCTTTGATAGCCGGACCCCTTTGGTGGTCATTTCTGGCACACTTACAGCACAGCGGTACGTAGACGACATTCTACGACCGGTTGTGTTACCGTTCCTTTTGCGACACCCTGGACTTACGTTTCAACAAGACAATGCCCGGCCGCACACGGCACGTGTTGCTATGAATTGTCTTCAAGCTTGCCCAACACTTCCTTGGCAAGCTAGATCTCCTGATCTCTCTCCCATAGAGCACATTTGGGACGCTATGGGAAGGCGATTGCAACCATCCCGGAATGTTGACGATTTAGCCCGACAGTTGGAGACAATTTGGCAAGAAATTCCGCAGGACACCATCCGGGATCTTTATCAGTCTATGCCACGCCGGGTGACAGCTTGCATCCAGGCCAGAGGTGGACCAACGCCTTATTGACTTCCTCCCTTTGTAACGGTCAAACTCTGCAATAAATCATTCAATTGTTCTGAAATTTTAATCGTTTCTTTTTCTATGTATGTTCTTCACATCCACCAATTTTTATCGCAATCGGACAACTCCTTCTTGGTGCGTCGATTTGTTTGTTATAGAGTATATTTCAATTCAATCGCACTTATTATGTGTCGAACCCAGCTCAGTGGATCCGAAAGCTAGGTTCTCGTCACTACTGGATGACACAGATTCATACAGAAATGTTTTTTCCTTACTCTGATGAAGTTATAAAGTTAATATAAGTTAATATAAATAATATAATAATTAAAGTATAAATTATTTAATTAATTTATAAATTAATAATAATAATAATTAAAGTTAATATAAGTTGATAAAGTTGTAAATACCTATCTCTGCCTTATGACTGCCCTATTACATTGCAGATTTCAGTTGTCTTTACAAGCACAGTAACTTAAATTTTAAAGCAAAATATTAATTTAAGTTGTAAATTAATGCTTTTTGTCTATTTTGTTCATTTTAATTTCTTTAAAATATTAGTTACATCATTGCATATGTTTGCTGTGCGAAATAAGATAATTTTCCTTTTTTTAATTATTTTTATGTAGTCACTTTTTTTATCACATACTGACACTTCGCGAAGAAGAAAATTTCAAACGTTACTATACTAAAATCGCCGATTATATGCGATAACTGCTCTTGTGTTGGCTGGGGAAAAGGAAAATTCAGGGGCGTTGGCTTTCAAAGTAAAATTACCGAATAAACGCTCAAAAACGTTTACACCGCGTCTAAAACAAACGTCTAAAACCGTCACCTGAAACAAGGTATTTTCTTCTCAAATGGAAGAGGTTGTTTATTCCAACTTCAATTTATATGAAGAAGAGGGCGGTTATGATAAAATGTCTGAAATTTTGTTTTATCGGGAATTACAGAATTTTAATGTCTCTGACTTCGCTCGTAATTTTTTTCTAGTGTTATCAATAACCGCGGTATTTGGAAGTGATATGCATCTGAATTGTTTTGTATCCGAAAGTATGTTGCGTAATATTGAAAGAAAGAGATAGGGAGAGAGAGAGAAGGTAAAAATTCTAACGGAGAGAGAATCTGTGTGAAATCCCTTCCTCCCCTGAAAATGTTAATATATATAATTCTAAATTTTCGGGAGATTATTTTTAGCGAAAAAGTTATATCGTTACAATTCCTATAATTTCAAATCTGTTTGTAAAGTATATAAGATATATTTTCGGTGTGGGAAAACTTTATGTGAAAATCTCGTTTTATATACTTAAAAGGTTTCTTTCCTATGCGTGTGTGCAAAAGCACACGTAAAATCTTGAACCTGATCACCACTTATTCAACTGGGGAAAAAAGATGTGCACATAAATAACATGTTTTACATTTACGAAAACATCAGCTTCACCCAGTAGTTAGAAAGCCGCATTTTGTAGCCAAAATAATGCATGCCATGCACTTTGTAGATTTATACAATTTATTTACTATGTGAAAAACCGTTTGTAAAATCTCGTTTTTGTTTAGTATTTTTTCAATGTATAAAATAGTGATCGAATTAATAATGTGTATTATGTTTCTGAAAACATCAGGTTTATTCAATAGATGGAGAAATGTCAAATATACTTTGCCACTAAAAAATTTCATGCTTACAACCTGCAAACTTTATCTCTCTGTGTAATATGTATTCCTGTGTTACGTGATCTCAATAAACAAAGAAAGCCTTGTTTTAAAAATATTGATTCGTGTCTTATTTCAGCATTGTACTCCCATCCGAAGGTTTATTTCTGATTTTGATCTTGAAACTTTTGTTTAAAGAAATTTTATCTTAGTTTATAGTATAGTTTATATATATAAGAAAATTTTCCACTGCTCAGATTTTTTTTAAAGGACGTGGATTTTTCCTATCCATTTTTCAAAATAACATTATTTTTACTCTTTGTTTAGTAATAAATTTTGGAATTCATTCGTCAAAAAAAATTGTTTGCTTAGATCAGGAAAAAAACAACGAATGAAACGACGGGAGAACGTAGTTAAGAC
>QLNU02015359.1:24398240-24417628 GCA_006491805.2 Dysdera silvatica | reverse complement strand
TGATGACTTCATAAATTTTAATTTTGTTTCCACAAATTCATCGAAGACTTTTCATCATATTAACTACTACATAAATTGTATAGAATTCAACACAGCACATGGATTGGTTTCATTGCATTTACTTTATTAAAATATATTACAGCGAAGTACCACATTATATATAATTTAACATCCATATTATTACGATAAACACAAAAAACATATTTCTTTATATACCATTTGCATTTCTCAATTGATAATTTTGTTTTTGGCTAAATGTTCTATATTTAAATAAAAAAAATGTATTCTATTATTTGATCTAACCATTAAATTACTGCTTTTGTTTTTATTTTGCTTTATAGTTAAATAACGTATATTTGCAAAAGTATTCATGTATAATTTACACACTATTATGTCACAATTGATATTTCTTGTTTTTAAGTGAACTGGTCAAAACTGTATGTATATTATGACATTTCGGTCGTATTTTCAACTATAATACATTTTATTTTTAAAAATTAGCACAACAGTGAAAATGCTAAATCAAAATATATAATTATGCGTATTTATACTACTATGCGTAATGGAAAGCTCAAGCTAAACGTATTGAAAATTATTACATTAACCAAACTTTATCAGTAACTATTAATAACAAACGGTCAATGTAATAAATTCTCATAAATTAATCACTTTAACTGGCTTATTTGGTTACTATTAATAATCGCCGGTTATTATTAATAATAACCGATTAATCACATTTACCGTAACGTATACATTTCTTAATAAGCACTCAAGAGAGGAAAATCTCTAATTCCATTACATTTGTATAATTCCCTTTCCGCTCAACCATACCTTCGAGGCTGTCTCCATACTCGGGTCGCTGAACTCTAAAATAAGCTATGTTTATTGGGGACCCAAGTTCGTAAGATCATTGTCATCAATTTACTGATCAGTCCACAACAGTGACGTACACAAGGAGAGTTGATGAGGTCATAATTCCAATTACAATGCAATTTGTGTATAGAAGGGTAGTCCAACATATGGCCCGCCAACAGCGTTAATTCGGCCCGCCGACAACTGTTTGGAATAAAAAAAAATCCAAAACAAAAATTTTAGATTTTTTTTTTCAGAAAAACCGCGGGAATAGCATGGATGACCGCTTTCTATATCACGAGTGAAGAAACGTTTGTACATATTTTTCTTCACAAAATCAGTGGCCCGCGAGAGCAGTGAAAAGTTTTTAAGTGGCCCGCTTCTCGGAAAGGTTAGACAACCCTAGTATATAGTATACATATTAATATGTGAAGTTTTAGCTATATAACCCGCCTTTTATCAACTTTCTGGGTATACTATTTTTTTACACTCATTTAGACGATTTGCCTGTTGCATTACAGACGGATCTCCATTTACAGAAATTGCTGGTTCCATAAAAAGGAACTTTCATACATAGAAATGATCGTTTTTACACTTATATTGTCAGATATTATTACCCTTCACAGGGATAACACAAATGCCACAGAGTGGTCAACACAGAAAAGCCTTCGGGTCGAGTTTTTTGTGTACTACCGTGGGGAATAATTACAGGTGATAATTCCGACAACCACGTTTTTCAGCTCAAACTACAGCTTTTATTATAAGAGAAAAGGAGGAATCGTCCCCGACCTAGATTCGAACCGGGGTCTCTCCGTTGAGCCCAGAGCGCCTTCACTGAGACGGACAGACAGAGGCCACTGAAGACGGGGAATGGAGTGCCTTTTCTCCGTGTATACATACATACATACATACATACATACATGCAGACAGACAGACGCACACGCACAGACACACACAACATCATGTCAATATCATCATCATCATATTCAACCATTATCTATCCACTGCTGGATGAAGGTCTCTCCAAATGCTTTCCACACAAGTCTATCCTGGGCCATTCGTTTCCACGTCACCCCAACCTCTTTTCTTATTTCATCCACCCATCTAGTTTGAGGACGTTTTCTAGGTCTTCGGTGGTCTCTTGGAATCCAGTTCAGAATTTCTGTTGTCCATCGTTGATCAGTTCTTCTTGCAATATGCCCAGCCCATCGCCATTTCAGCCCTTTTACTTTAACAATGATGTCCTCTACTCTAGTTTGCTCTCTCACCCAAGTGTTTCTTTTTCGATCTCTCCTAGTTATTCCAAGCATGCACCTCTCCATGCTCCTTTGCGTTGTCTGTAACTTTCGTATTGCTCCAACTGTTAGACTCCATGTCTCTGATCCATAAGAGAGGACTGGCAATACACACTGGTTGAAGACCTTTCTTTTTAGACACAAAGGCAATTTCCCCTTCAGGATAAAACTGTTTCTTCCAAATGCACTCCAGCCAAGTTTAATACGTCTGTTGAGTTCTTTCATAATGTTGCCATCCATTGAAATCAGCTGGCCAAGGTAAATATATGAATCAGCAATTTCTAGCTCAATGTTGTCAACTTGTATTTTTGTTTCCTCTACGAAATTATTGAACATGATCTTAGTTTTTTGTAGGTTCATCTTGAGTCCAACTTCTTTACTTCTAGTTGAGAGCTCCTGTACCATGTCTTGGAGTTCTGATGGGTTCGTTGAAAAAATAACAATGTCATCAGCAAACCGCAAATGATTTAAATATTCACCATTTATTTTTATTCCCCTGTTATTCCAATTTATCTGCTGAAAAATCATCTGTAAAGCTGAAGTAAAAAGTTTTGGAGAAATGGTATCTCCCTGCCTCACACCTTTACCAATTTTGATAGCTTCGGTATCTTTATGTAACCGAAATTTTGCACTTGCATTTTTATACACACGTTTCACCATGTCAATGTACACATCCTCGATGTCTGCTGATCTTAAAGAGTTGATGACTGCTGATGTTTTAATAGAGTCAAAGGCCTTCTCATAGTCAATAAATGCCACACACAATGGAAGTTCATATTCATGTGTTCTTTCAATTAATTCTCTTAATACTTGAATATGGTCCACTGTACTGAATCCACTTCGAAATCCAGCTTGTTCTCTTGGTTGAGCTGCATCTAATTTTTTCTGCAGGCGATGTGTTAGCACTTTTGTGAAGATTTTATAAATAGCAGGTAACAAGCTAATTGGTCGGTAATTTTTCAAATCCTCTTTATCACCTTTTTTAAAAGAGGACCCCTTTTGTCCTCGTTTATTTTCCATAAAATTTATAATTAAAAAAATAATATTATTATATTTTTTTTAATCTTTAGGTAAAATATAAAATAAAATGAACGGTTTCCAACTGTGGCAAACTCATTACGCGTATTTACTTTAGCTGTTTTCATTGCCTTTAAAATTGAACTCAACATCCGAAAATTATGAAGTCTGGACGAGTTTTGAAGCTATAGTATACGCTTTGCATCAGAACCTTACTTCGTGAAACGGTGACTAATAGACATGTGTTCTGTTTAAAATACTGGAATGCGTCGCCGGTTAATTTCTTATAGAAGACACAACACTATTACATATATATAATGCAAATCGTTTGTAACGACGCCAATTGTAGCGACCAACCGTACATAACGACGAAACCATCTATACTGACGGCGATTTTGTAGTCTACGTAGATTCTAAATAGGGAAATTCGTATCGGATATAACGACGCGACTTGACAGTCATAAAGCAGAACCACATAGGTTAATTATTAAAATTTAAAGTTAGTTATCAAAATTTAAGCGTTATTCTAATCTTGTTTATTTACAAATGTCCGAGAAATTTTTATTACTGCTAAACCTGAATATTAAAGATAACGAACCGTTAAAAAAAGCCACGTGATTTATTAATTGAATATCACGAGGGTCATATTCTTAAGGGGCCCATTCTATTTTTTCAGCCTAGGGGTCATAAAACTCTCAAAGCCGTCTAAGTTTGCACCACACAAATTTTAGCATAGCAAGCATAGGGCTACAGTTATATGGACCTGTGGCTCTGAAACTACTCCCATAATTGAAATAAAGTACAATTTTATATATATTATAATATATACATGTATATGATGTGTTAGAGCCCTTCAATAACTTTGTAAACTCTTCAGCAAACTCGCTTTGTAAACTCGCTTTATAAACTCGCAGCAAGTTTGCTACGAAGACGCCTTTCCAATATGTCCTCTCAGTGCATAACCGTTGTCCATTTTAATATACCTACTCGTTTGAATTAATATCTAAAATATATTTACAAATAAGTAAGCCAGATAACAAAGATCGCCCTTGGGACGTCCTGAGGACGTTCTGGACATCCTCAGGTTGTCCTTAGGACGATCTTTGCTATCTGGGAAGTGAAAAACGTTCCCAAATTGGATATAATAAGGACTTAAAATGTTTTGGAATTTAGCCTTCATAAAGTTTAAAACGTGGCTAAAACGGCCCAAAAGAAACTTAAGACCCATACTATTTCACCATACCACATACTATAACCACATACAATTTCTTCAGGATTGGCTTATTTATTTACAACTGTTTACAATTTTAATTGAGACGGGGTAACCGGTTTAACGTAACCCACCCTAATCACGATATATCTACAACTCATCTCAAATTTGGACGAATTTAACAA
This sequence comes from Dysdera silvatica, assembly GCA_006491805.2. NCBI lineage: Eukaryota > Metazoa > Arthropoda > Arachnida > Araneae > Dysderidae > Dysdera > Dysdera silvatica. The sequence continues at coordinate 24,413,069 of QLNU02015359.1, read as the reverse complement.
AATACAAAATTTCATCACTTACATCAATAAGCGTTAGAAAATTGATAAATGATATTTTAATGACATCATCGTTTTAGCTTCAACTTCATGATAGTCTAAAACACCATGCACCCTCGGATTTACGTATAGACCCGGCCATAGACAGGTATAGACAGACCCGGTATAGACAGGGCCACAGACCCCGTGTAGATCTGTGGCCCTGTGATTTCGGGGCTGAAAATAAGCTTGATTTTATTGAAGTTTAATCTTGCTTATTTACAAATATTCAAGAAATTTTCAATATTGATGGACTTGAATATCAACGATGATGAATTTCAAAAATAAGCTCACGATTTATTGATTGAATACGCGAGGGCCACTTTCTTTAGGGGGCCCATTCTATTTTTCCGATTTAGGGCCCGTAAAAACCTTAGTGCGGCAGTAACACTACGTCACTGGCCCCATTTGTTTTACTTATCTCCAGAGATTAGCATGTGTAGGTCATATTCTAATTATATATAAAAGGAACCCTTTGAAGGCTCATAGTCTCCCCAAATGAAAATTTATTAGTTGCATATTTTTCATGCATATAAATACATACTTCTATAGTAGTTGATATTTAAGATGGGATATGTAAGAAGATAAATGAGGAGTATAAGGTTGATACACAAATATATATTTTATATGATATATAGGAATGGTTATTTTGATACTAGTGTAAGGTTTGGAAACACGACACTTCGGGAGCCAACTGTTCCCTCTGTCAAATGAAAGTAGAATTCTGCTTTTATACTTGACAAAGGGAGCAATTGGTACCCGAAACGTCATGCTTTTAAACCACACACACTAGTGTTAAAACGACAGCTGTTTTAGAATCTTCTGGTGAACTCTCTCTATATTGCTTTCACGAAGGCTTTAACATCGTCCTATACTACTTTTTACTATTTTCAGCACTTCGCGGGATATTCCGCCATGTTAATTATATTAAACTTGTTTTAAGTTTAGTAGTTTATAGTTTAATAGAATTAACATGGCAGAATATCCCGCAAAGTGCTGAAAATAGTAAAAATCTCCCTATATTGTCTTGTTGATACATAAGCGATTGTTAATTACACTCGCTTATTTATTTATTTATTTTGTTTCTGCTGATATAAAAGAGAAAGCACATTTGACTAGAAAAATTAAAGATCAATTCGTCTGATATGTCTTTAGTGTGAAGATCTCTCGGTAGATGGCGCTTTCAGTAGAGAATACGGCATAGGTCGATAATTCCTATTCCTACTTGCTTGGCTACGGCTATCTCCTGGAGTTCGTTTTCCCCGTCAACCTCTGAACGATGAGATCCCATCGCAACTGCAAATAAATACTACATCCAATGAAGTGAAAATTCTTCTTCTGCCCCATTTGAACTCCCCGTAAAGTTAAACCACCTGTGCCATCCTCTCAACTCCCAGACAAAATCCGCTTTCTATGCCGGGAATTGCCTTTAACCAGCGGAGGTTGGGTGCCAGCCATGTTGGTCGATACCTGGCAGAGAGAGAATTTACCTGTATGCACGTGCCGGTCTTCCCCCACTCCCACATCATCACCATCATCATCTCTACGCGATAAAAAGGGAGGAAAATAGACCGACATCCACAAATCTTCTGTAAGCTCTCTTCCAAACCCTTCACCCTTCGCATAATTATTGGCATTTGATGGAAGACTGGACCCCACCATAATCGATATTATCAGTGATCGAAGGAACGAGTGAAGACGCGGGTGCAGGGCAAGGGTCGACACCCAGACCCACCCTGGGATGACCCGTGAATCAGTAAAAGCCATGGGGAATATGCAAACTAGGGTAAGTGATTGTCTTCATTCACATAGACTTTTCTGGTACACTGATTTCCGTCTATATTACTGATAATAATCTTATCGTTGCTTTTAGTAATTCATCTTTGCGTCCAGATTACGTAAAACCCTTGAACTTATGTACACAACGGCACCATGGTGATGTTTATGATTAAAGTATTTCTGTCTGCCTTTGAATGTACAAGATGATGATAAGTTAATTATTATTTTTCCCTGGGAATTTATGGAAATGATATCTAATACAAAATGAAATGGAAAAACTTGATGTCTCTAAATTTTTCTCAACTTCGCGCAAGCGTACTGGCCCAGCATTTTTATTTATAATTTTCGATTTATTTCCAAATCTTCTTAAAGATTTTTAATTAAAAGAATTCCTTGCTCAAACCGGAATTGATTTTCTGGAAACGGGAGACGAAAAAGAAGTCTTTGGCGATTTCGAAAATCTTATTTTGTGCGATAAAATGCCCACGGCAATTGATTTAAATTTTTGCAGGCAATTTTTCAACCATCTCAAATTCCTTATATATTCCATTAAAAAGTCTCTTAACAAAAAAAACTTCGATTTCAGTAACCATAGATTAAAAAAAATCTAATTTTTTTTTATTATCGACTGAAAAAGTGTACACCGATACGCTGATTTTAAACAACGAGTACAAAATAACCAGACTTTTCTGTTTATTTCATTTATGACATGACAATAATTTAGGTATATTTATATACATATTAAATAAATTGTCTTCACATGAGTAACACATTTTTTCACATAATATACATTAAGTTCATTTCATCTCTACTAAATTATTTGTTAATTTTGCTTTTGTGTGTGTGCTGCCTTACACAAATCATGTATATTGCAGTATATATCCATATCACGTTGTACTCGTGGCTTATAAGGGCCATGATTTCATGTAGTAGGATATTTGCAATAAAAGCCTACAGAAATTATAGAACTATTTTTTGTTTTAGTTAACATGATGGTAACTGTAATAATTTATAGTATTTGTGTATCTTTTTCATATACTACATCGATCCACAAATAAACTCGAATATGCATTATTTAGAATACATAAAATTATATTGAAATGCGATTATAACATAAAAGTAAATGTATTAAGTAATAATTCAAATAATTTGCCGTATGTGTTCAGTGAGGTATAATTTAAATTGTCTGATGCGGTTATATTGTAATATTTGTGTATAAAGCATACAAAGGGGAAAACAATTTTACAGTACATCGATAGGTATTCCATAACTCGATGAGTTATCTTCATATGTCTCATGTAAATCTAATCGTCATCAATTTTAACCTTCTTCAATACATTGATAAATGAAAAACTCATGAATTTTCAGGTCCATGGCTTTTCTTATCCATCTTATCCTAATTGGCGCATACAAATAATTCTGAGTGGCTCAATTGATTCATTCTCCAAGTCGTATGTAGGACATATATCATCACTTCGACAAAAATTGAACAATGACGTTTAAAACTCTTCTTAACTTCCTTGTCCACATGTACTTTATTAGATATATTCTGGGTTTTCCGCGCCTGCTGCAATTTTCTGTATTCCTCAAAAATTTACATTTTTGCATGGCTCAAGGTAGATGGTCAAAAATAAGTAATAAGTTAAAATATGTAGGTAAACTTCAGTGATAATAAATAGTTCCCTTAATGTGCATTAGTATTTTTCTCTGCAAGATAAAACTATTCTTTTCAAACACGCTTCAACTGAGTCTAATATTTTCAGTTTAAAAGTTATAGAAATATATCTATCAAGATTAGATTTTAAAATTGTTAGTTATATGTTTTTATTTCGTGCTTTCCAGGCAAGCAGTCACCATCATCACCACCACCACCGGTGTCCCCAACCTTCTCAGCAACGTCACAGCCCTCCTCCACCTCCTCCTCCTCCTCTTCCTTCTCAACCTCAGCCTTCAACTTCAACAACTTTATTAGCTGAAGCTCACGGTATTGTAGAAGATATGCTCGCTGATCCTGAGCTCCCGCCCAATGTAGTAACGGGACTACGGACACTCTCTGTGCTATTGAATACTCAACCTGCAGTACAAATTTCACCTACTTCCTCGGTTTCACCTTTCCAGCAAAGAGTAGGCAGACATCAGCAGAGGAAATCTCTTGGGAACAACAAGCAAAAGAACCGCGCTGTCAGTAATAATGCTGGTGATAAACCAGAAAGAAGAAATACATCTCCGCAGGTAATGAAAACCATATATTTTCTTTGTTATCAATATTAGTCTTCTGGCCCAGATTAAAGTTGTTTGAACTTGTATAAATGTGAGAGGAAGATGAACTCGTATTTCGCATGCTCCAACAATTGGGTTTTTAGAAGATTGCAAAACAGCTTATTTAATTCCCATAACTTTGCATGGCGCTTTCTTGTGGGACTTCATTTTTCTATGCAGTCTTGTGCTTTGAGGTCAAAACTGAATCCCTTATTCGGACGCAAGAAAAACTTATAGAAATCATCTCCTACTGGATGTTAGATTGTTTGGAACGTCTACGATTTCATAATCCCTCACTCTCTCTCTTCCCATACTTTGTAAACCAAAATAAGATAGAATGAATTAAGTCAAAGCCTGAAAAGAATTATTTAAAGTTTTATGCTTTTAACTTCTCGTATAGATTACAGACTTCAGAGAGAGAATACATCATAATTTTTGCTTATAAAAATTGCTTAGTGATTTTGAACTAACATAAAATCCATTTCTCGTATAATGAGAATAATAACGAATCAGTCTTATGATTAACAGATAACAGTGGTTATCTAATGGATACGTAAGTTGCATTTTTTTCATTTTGTTGATGTTAGCAACTTAAAGATGGGACCATATAAAAACAATTTTGCATGATTCAAAACGTTATTGTTTAGTTTTTGATCTATTTTTATTCAAAATATAGTAAGAAAACATCTAATCTATTTCTTCTAAAACTAAAACAGAATGTTTGTGAATATTTCTCAATGGATGTTAATGGTATATATATATTTAAATTCAATTTCGTATAGTTTGCACATACCTTATATTTTCATGAACTGCTTCAAGTTGTACACGAATCGTGCTTTTACTTAATTTTTGGTATTATAAATTCGCAAAACGCTCTTAGTGGTTTTATACATTTAATAAAATAATGCTTTTTATAATCTCTTTAAAATTATTTTTCGTAACATGATTTGTAATGATGTTTCTGTCCTCTGTGGATTAGGAAGCCTTTGATTCTAGGTCGGCGGCAGCTTCTCATTTTTTCCTATATATAAAAAGCTCTAGCTTGAGCTTAAACGTGGGTGTCGAAAATTATTAAGTAATGTAAATTACATTAGATAATAATTTGACGAAAGTTTAAGAATATTGAACAAGACCTGTCACAATTATTAAAAGCAATTTGTCCCTAGTTCAAATAACTTTACTCGCACTTCCACTTTTTAAAACATGTATTTGCAACTGTGCAATTAGTCACAAATTGATTGGTTTCAGAATTGATAAATTACTTCTGCCACATATTGCCGTATTGATTTGAAAAGTGGCGAAACTAAATCACGATTAAAAATGCTTTGATGATGGAAATTTATATAAATTATTGACAAAAAAATTATGAAAAGGTTAAGAATGAAAATTAATGAAATTTAACGAAAAAGTGTAATGAAATTCGATGAAAAGTGTAATGAAATTCAGTGAAAAATGTAATGAAATTTAATGAAAAGCATAATGAAAATTTTAATGAGAATTTATATAAAACCTGATGAAGAGTTTTTAACTAATTAACTTATTTATGTTATTTTTAAATAAATGAAGTTGATGCGAACATCATGACATTCTTACCTTAAGTACACCTAATAGCTGAAATTTACTTCACTGTTGCTAGAATGCCATCGGGTAAACTACTTTAAATTAGACAAGGAAGCAAAGGCCTGCTTTGATGCAAATACAAGCAATAAACGGTTGACAAAACTCTGATTTTCAATCGGTATTATTTAAACAACCTTAGAAAAGCTGAAGTTAAAAGTTATACATTACATTATGTTTAAGTTGGAAAATATAATTTGCCAGTTTCGCGCCTTATTGCTGCAAGCTATTCCTCTTCATGTGTGGTATTTTTAATTTTTATAGTATTCGGGTTTTAATGAAATTACCATTGCATGACTTATTACTCTTTTAAATTGGTTCCTTTAATTATAGGACATCCACCTCCGTTTTGTCTGTGGCTAGATGTTGGGTCATTGTCGATCGTATTAACGCCTTTGGGTTAACATCTTCGAGGTTTATTTTGACAAAGACTGACAAAGGCTTATCAAAACTAGTAAAATTTTGTCTTTAATCAGAATGAGAAAGAGAACAGAAAGCGAATAAAATAGAAAAATCAAATGAATTAAAGGTAACAAAATAAAAGATAGAAGGAAAATAAAATTAGAATCAAGATCAAAATCAGTAAAATGAAATGAGAATTAAGATTAAAATGAATAAAATACAATGAGAGTTAAGATCAAAATTATGAAAATAAAATGAGAATTAAGATCAAAATTAGGAAACCAAAATAAAAAGTAGAATTAATATTGTAATTTCTCTCATTAACTTCATTGCAATTAACGACTATTTCTGCCTAATGACGGTATTGTGCAGTTTAAGTCAATACTTCATAAAGTTACACATATTCCGATTAATGCCTTTTTCTGTTTAACGAAAGTTTTTTTTTTGCCATACCTTGAAAGTTTTTATAATGAGAGGTTACCTTATAAGGAAAACAAAATTAGGAAAGTAAAATTATAAGTAAAATAAGAAAAATAAAATGCGGAAACTAAATGAAGTGTAGCCAAAGAACAAATGTAAAGAAAATAATTGAGAAGGACAGACTGAAGAGAAAAGATAGTAAGAAAATTTGAAAAAAAAAGTAAGAAAGATAGAAGAAAGAAAAACAAAGTAAAAATGATAGAAAAAAAAAGAAAAACAAAATAAAAATGATAGGAGAAATTAAAAACAAAACAAGAAAGATAGGGAAAAAACAAAGTAAGAAGAACAGAAGAAAGAAAAAACGAATTAAGATAGATTGAAAAAAGAAAGCAAAGTATAAAATATAGAAGAGAGAGAAAACGAAGTAAGAAAGCTAGAAGAAAGAGCTAGAGAAAACAAAGTTAAAAAAAAAAAAAATTTAGCCATTACATAAAGATTGACAACGTTCCGAAAACTATTCTTTCTTTCATGCGAAACATTGAGAAAATGTGTAACCTGTATTTATACTCCAATTTTCCGAACTCCCTCTATTAAGCATCTTTTCTTATTCTCCATTTTCTCTTATCCCTTCATTTACTTTTCATCTTTCTAATTTTTATTTTACTTATCCTTTCATTTTCCACTTATCTTTAATTCTTCCGCCTTTAACTTAATTCCGCTCTTTCTTTTACTTTTCCTTGCCTTTCGACTTTGGAGCGCGAGAAAGGAAACACTTGTTCCGAACATATTTTGGAACTAAATTTTAGGAATAAGTCACCTGCTGTTGGGTCCTTTCTGTTCATGTAATTCTATCTTAAAAGTCAACACGTCTTCTGTATATTTGTTAACGTTCCTTCTCTTTCTTAACATTGACTCTTGCTTTCTTTGAAAGGGTCTACTTTCGACATCGCCACTTAGAAATTTTCAGTCAAAATCGCCTACAGCTGGTGGCAGTGGTACGCCTAGAAGAAGTCGGAGGTCTAGTCTCATGCTACCATATTTCCGATGCACTTCCGACAACGAGGACATTCCTTTCACGGGGGAAAAGCTCTCCGGGCTGCCAAAGGTAACTTGAACAAAGGTCTTTTCGCATTCTACAACGTCAGCTCGAAAAATGTAAAGGTCAAACGTTCAATTCTGTCGAAAATGCCAAAATATGACATCATAAAAAATAAGTAATCTTTTTTTTTGCTGTAACCGAATTTTAGTAAAACGTTTGTTTTCCTAGCTAGGGAAAAGGTTGGTTTTTGAAAGGGCTTGAAGGCCATTCATATGGTGCAATTTGTAAACACAGAATATGTAAACAACCCGTTTGGTCATTAGTGAGGGCGTTAGCAAGAGCGATATGCAGGGAGGACATAATGTAGCGAGAGATGTTTATTGCCCAAGAGCAAAATATCTATTGGGTGAAACTGAAACAAATTTAGTGTACATACTCCTAAGAGTATGGCATTTTGATTAGAAAAGAACTTCGAAATTTTAGAAGTGTGTAATTAGTATTACCACTCGTTTTATAGCAAGATTTTACCAACAAAGAATGATCGTGTTGAGTTTGCATAGGCCCTGCGGTGGCGCAGTGTGGTAACGCGTTCTCCTATTGCGCGGCTAATCCGGGTTCGACTCCCAGCAGTGCAAAAAGAACGCTTACTCAGAGATCTCATAAAGATCGCACTGCTCACTGTAGTCCGGGGTTTGGTTCCCTAGGCCTTAAGAGGTTCGGATTCCTCGGAAAACAGTAGGTCCCGGCGCAGCATGACCACTGTAGTCTTTGAGCCGTAAAACCAAAAGAAAGCGAAAGTGAGTTTGCATAGCACATCACTTTTATCGAACACATGCTAAACACACTTTCAGCCTTTCTTCTTATATTCACCGACTGCTTACCAAGCTGTTTTTGAGTGAAAATATGGACAATTGCACTATTTCAACTCTAATTTCCCTTATGGTGGTAAAATTTTAATTTAATATTATTCTATTTAATATTGTTTTTTTTTTTAGAAATCAAAATTTCATAGTCCCCGAAGTATGCACGCCAAATTTAGTTTAGTTTAGCCTAATAGCTTTTTCGCTCTCGGACTCTAAACATCTCACCTAAAATTATGGCCGCCCTGTATAATGTATATGGATGAGTTAAAGCATGGACTAAAGAGAGCTATAAATTAGTAATTATATAAATAAACTATATAAAAGTAGTTAGATAAACTATATACTTGCTTGTTTGTGGTTTTACGGCTCAAAGACTACAATGGTCATGCTGCGCCGGGACCTACTGTTTTCCGAGGAATCCGAACCTCTTAAGGCCTAGGGAACCAAACCCCGGACTACAGTGAGCAGTGCGATCTTTATGAGATCTCTGAGTAAGCGTTCTTTGCACTGTTGGGAGTCGAACCCGGATTAACGGCGTACTAGGCGAACGCGTTACCACACTGCGCCACCGCAGGGCCAGATAAACTCTATAAAAATAGTTAAACTACATGTAAGTAGTTAGATAAACTATATAAAAGCGGTTAAATAAACTATATAAAAGTAGTTAAATAAACTATATAAATGTAGTTAGATAAACTATGTAAAAATAGTTGAATAAACTATAAATATGTAGTTTTTACAGATAGAGCCATTATTAGGGGGTGCGAGCTGGGCGTCAGCCGAGAGTCGCTAAAAAATGTAGGGCAAGTACCAAGAAATACGTTTTTAGCATATATATGCTTAGCATTCTCTTTTTAGCATTATATGCTTTCCTAGAGCATTTGGTCAATTGTCCGTTTCTGTGCGTGGCATTATTTTATTTCCCGTAACGCTCATGTAGCTTCTAAATGGTGGTCAAAATAAATATACACGTTATTAGTCAAATGCATTAGCATCAGTAGATTATGCACGTTATTATGTTCATTGGGATGGCCTTATAGCCACTACAGAGACCGCCTGTTTCCGACAAAAAAGCACTTATCGCAAAGTTCTGAGAAGCAGAAATTTATAATTATATGAAACTGGTTCTTATTTGTGTTAATAATGACGTAGTAGACCTAAATAAAACCCTTTCATTTGTCCATAACATCGAACTTAAGAAATGCCAAGTAATTGATACATCCCTAGCTGACTTTGTTTAAAAATGTCTGTTTTTAATTTAACTCCATTGTCTTCTCTTTAGCCTAGACGTTTGGACCAGTGAGGAAATATATTTTATATTATGCTAAAGCCCGGTCAGTTTTTTTTTTATCGTTGTAACACGTAAAAACATTTTTGAGGGCCGCTAACGCCGTAAGCACGCTCATGTATTGACCTGTAGGTATACTATAAAGACTAATATTTAATATACCGTTCACTTTCAATGATACTATGCATTTTAAAGCAAAGTGGGCTAATATATTGGTTAGGATCATGGAGATAAAACCTAGTCTTAAATTTAAGGGCCCGAATGCAAATATTAATTTAATAGGAAAAGAAATTATTATCTTAACGAAATGGTGTGGCAATTCAAAAATTATGGTGGGATCAAGAGCTTTAACCCTAGGAGGGGTAATGCAAGAACTTTTGACGTGAAGCAAGCAAAAATGCAGGATAGAGGTGGGGGGGGTTGGTTATTTCGAACAGCCTTATCCAATATGTCCAATAGATTTTCTAATAATTGATATCCGGCGCGTGAGGAGGCGCGGAACACTTGAGTGTGGTGAAGTCACTAGCATGCTTAAGAAGCTATTTAGTTGCTAGTCGGGACCGATGGTATGGAGCATTGTCGCGTTGAAAAATGGAAACCTGCGTTGGAAACTTTCTTGTTTGAAAAAATAAAATGCTGTAATGAAAGTTTGTAGACATTCGGCGAGGAGATGTCCCTCGAAGCTTCGATGATTTGATGGGGGTTCCAACGGACACAAAGAAGTCCAGGGAAGACCATGTAAAATCTTCCTAAACAGTGAGACCCTCTCCACCTCCTTGCAGCCCCTTACTTGGGATACCGTATCCATAGCTTGGATTGTTTACGCTATGCGCACACTGTTTTCTATACGTGCGATAGTGTATAAATTGTAATCCAACGGAACAGTTGATGTGTTTGCAGGTCAATCATTCAGGTATTAAATTAATCATCCACTATTAAAATTAATTCAACTATTAAAATTCGACCATCCACTATTAAAATTAATAATTCAATCCATTAAAATTAATCATCCAATTATTAAAATTAATAATTCAACTATTAAAATTAATCATCCACTATTAAAATTAATAATTCAACTATTAAAATAATCATCCACCATTAAATTAATAATTCAACTATTAAATTAATCATCCAATTATTAAAATTAATAATTCAACTATTAAAATTAATCAGCCAATTATTAAAATTAATAATTCAACTATTAAAATTAATCATCCACCATTATTATATTCAATTATTCACACATTAGGATTAATTATTATATTCAATTATTCACACATTAGGATTAATCATTCAATCATTAAAACTCATTATTATATTCGATTATTCACACATTAAATTCAATCATTAAAACTAAACATTATATTCAATTATTCACATAATAAATTAAAGAATTCACATGGTAAGTTCAATCATTCAAATCATAAAGTCAACCATTCACATAATAAATTCAACCATTCACTCGTTAAATTCTATCATTTATCAACTTCAAATATTGCATTCTCTATAGTCAGTATAGAGAAGAGTTGACCGCAAATGTGAAATACAAGTAATTTTTTAACTACATGTCAGAAGAGTTTCATCAACATAGTGAATATTAGCTTTTATTGCGGTTTATCGAGTTTAGAAATAATTTATAATAATTACGATGAATTAATAATTATAAATTAAAATAATTAATCTTCTTTGTAAGATATTATTAGCCTCCACAGGGATAACACAATTGCCAAATAATGGTCGACACACAAAGCCACCGGGGCGAGTTTTTGTTGGGTAAGTTATTATATTTAATAATTTTTGACACCCACATATAAGCTCAAACTAGAGCTGTTTTTTGTTTAGGAGAAAAAGAGATGCCGTCCTCATCCTGGAGTCAAACCAGGGTCCCTCCGTTTAGCCCGGAGTGCTTTGATCGCTAGACCAACGAAGACAGGAACAAAGCTTTCTTTCTCCGTATGTAAGGATGTAAGATATTATTACCCGTCATAGCAGTAACACAATTGCCAAATATGGTCAACACAAGAAAGCCTCCGGGGCGAGATTTTTGTGAGTTTTCGTGGGGGAATTTATTATACAATAATTTTTGCCACCCACGTATAAGCTCAAACTAGAGCTTATGTAATTTTGGAGAAAAAGAGACGCCGTCCCCATTCTGGAAATCTCAAAAAAAAATCTCGCCCCAGTGGCTTTGTGTGTTGACCAATATTTGGCAATTGTGTTATCCCTAAGAACAATGTTCTATCTTTTAATGTCTTATCTTATATACGGAGAAATTGTCAAATATTGGTCAACACACGTTACACTGGGGCGAGTTTTTTTTTTTTTTTTGAGATTTCCAGGATGGGGAAAGCGTCTCTTTTTCTTCTAAATAAAGAATACTCTAGCTTGAGTTTATACGTGGGTGTCAAAAATTATAGTATAATAAATTCCCCCACGAAAACTCACAAAAATCTCGCCCCGGAGGCTTTCTTGTGTTGACCATATTTGGCAATTGTGTTATCCCTGCGGAGGGTAATAATATCTTAACATCTTTACATACGGAGAAAGAGAGCGTTGTCCTTGCCTTCGTTCATCTAGCTGTCAAGATACTCCGAATTCGATGGGGGTACTCTGGTTCTACTCCGGGACGGGGACGATGTTTCTCTTTTTTTTCCTAAGTCAAAAACGCTCTAGATTACATGTGGTGTCGAAAATTATTAAGTAGGCTGTAATCTTCTTTATTCACTAAATTTGGCATCAAAAAATTTGATGATAATTATTCTTTTCCTGGATATAACAGATGGCTTCCGGTGCCTTCTGAAAATAAGTATTTTACTAGGAACTTGTTTTCATTCAATTAATGCAAATTTTGATTGCATTTTGTCATCTAATTTACATCTTCAAGGAAGGAATAATCCGGCTTCTTTGTAATAATCTATTATGTTTACCTATTTTTTAAGAAAGTTTCGTCTTTAGAATGCAAATCCCAGATTTAAAACATCTGCTTAACGCGGTTTTCAATTTATTTGGAGATCTAAAAATATGAATCTTTTAAATAAAAATGCTCCTTTTTAATTTCTTGTTATTTTTTAACATAAAATTGCGGGATGCTGCTTTTTGATAATTCGATGTATTTAAAAGAATTTATACATTCATTTTGAAAATAAAAATTCCGCGGAAATGTCATTTCCAAAAAATATTTTTCACCACAATGAATTTGATATTTTATCAGAAAGGGGTTGTATACAGATGATTCGTTTCACACTATTTTAATTTAATATTATATTATAGTATTATTCTAGTAGTGTTGCTCGGAGGTTGATTCCCTAGGATAGTGTTCCGCAAACCGTGTTCCGCATGACCTTCCAGGAAGTCCGCAAGCAAGTTATAAAACATCCCGGAAATTTTCAAAAAAATCTATAAATTATATAATTTTTCCTTTATGACGAACCCCTTCAGACAAAGTTAATTAATCTTAACCAAATGATAAAAAATTATTATATACTTTTTTATATTGATTTATTGCTTATTTCTATGTTTATATCCGAAGAATATGATATTATTACCCTTCACAAGGATAACACAATTGCCAAATATGGTCAACACAGAAAAGCCTCCAGGGCGAGATTTTGTGAGTTTTTCGTGGGGGGGGAGGGGATTCTAGTTGGCAATTGTGTTATCCCTGCGGAGGGTAATAATACCTTAACACCTTTACATACGGAGAAAGAGAGCGTTGTTTCCTGTCCTCATTCGTCTAGCGGTCCAAGACACTCCGGGCTAAACGGAGGGACCCTGGTTCGAATCCAGGATGGGGAAAGCGTCTCTTTTTCTCCAAAACAAACAAGCTCTAGTTTGAGCTAATTAATACATGGGTGGCAAAAATTATTGTATAATTTATATCTGAGCATTGATGACGATAATAGTTAAGTAAGTAATTTATTAACTATAATTAACTATTAACTTAATAATTAATTAATGGGTGGTCAACCCCCCCATTTTTACCTTAACTTCCTTTTTCGGATTCCCGTGCTGAAAACAAGAGATGATTCCATGGACTTCTTCTCGCATTTACCGATTCCGCAATCGGAGACGTCGCCATCGACTTGCGTCCAAATTTTAATTTTTCACTTTCTATAGTTTATGTTCTACGGTATGGCATCGTTTGACCAGCAACATTAACTAACGTATTATTTGCATCGTTCTGATGAAAATAACCACAGCTGCCAATGTTTTTAAAATTAGACTGCGATAATTTATGTTATTGTTGCATTTATTAGCAATAATGATATTTCTTTAGGTTCTTCTTAAATAATATTTATAGAGGAGTTCCTGGACTAGGCATGCAAATTATAGAAAAGGTCCCGGGCTGTGAAAATTTTAGAAACCACTGCCCTATGCTTTAAGAGGTTCGGAGCAGTGGCGCACCCACGTAGGGGACCGGGAGCTCCGGGCCACCCTTGGACTAACAAAGCGAAAAATAATTACTCAAATAGACACTGGTCATTTCTTTTTTTAAAGTAAGATTGAAAATAGTGATAATCCCAATAACATTTCCCTGAACTCTGGTGACATTGATGAGACTGCTCTTGAGAAAAGCAACAGCAGTGGCCCGCGACTGTCTTCAAACAACTTTGTAAGAGGTAAAGGTAGAGCAAAACATAATATCAAACACAGTTGAAGTGGAAATTCTGACTGCAGATATTTTTACGTATGTGAAGAAATCTAACCTCACTGATGAAGGTAGGATAACAGTGCTGAAAAATCTTTGGGAACCATATGCAAATTGAAATTTTCCCACGACTATCATTGGTGCTGTATTAAGTCAAGGAAAACCTCACCACAGGCGAAATTTCTGCTTACCTTGACTGAGTAAGCATAAGTATATAGCTTACTCAAAGAAAGAAGACAGTGCTTATTGAAAATTTTGTGTTTTCTTTTCACCACATAAAGTCGATTTAAGATCGACACAAACCACGGGTCAATTTGTTTCAAAGGGATTTAATAATTGAAAGACTTAGAAGAAGTTCAAACAATATGAAATTTTTCTCTATCATAAGGATTCGGTTTTCATAGGCGATGATTTTTTAAGGGTCGTGGAAGAGAAAAATGCTTCTGTGGATGAAGTAATAGACAGAGGGCAATCAAAG
>QLNU02015359.1:24369533-24398140 GCA_006491805.2 Dysdera silvatica | reverse complement strand
GGTGCACGTCTAAAATAAATAACATAAAGAAAAAATCTACATAAGCCAGTATATGTATCAGATATAATGACAGTCCCAAGCCTGCAAGTATGAGGGAAAATCGACTAAACTACGCGTATTAGACAGTCTTTGCTCAGCATCATACTCTGATTAACAGCCCTTTCTGCGTAACGACACTTTTCGCGGCTTCTTGAGAGTAGTTAATGGAACAGATTACTGTATATTACTCCAAGGTAGCTAATAAATTTCAGTAAAAATCCTTTTATCCGGATTACGCATCCAAATAAACGATTACCTGTGCTTTATCCGGAGGATTGCAACTTTGCGGAGACCGAAATTATCGTCTATTCCTCCTCTGTAATAATCATTTCCGATTATTTGGATCGCCAGTTGTCACAATCATTTATTCGCCTTCTGTAACGTTATTTTGTCCGATTATCTGAATCTCTGATTACTATAATCATCTATTCGCCCTTTATAACATTATTTTGTTCGATTATCTGAATACTATAATCATCTATTCGCTCTTTATAACATTATTTTGTTCGTTAGGACAGGGCCGTCATCTTATAAAAAATGGTTTTACAGGGCTGCAATCCCGCAAAGGTTGAGAACCACAATTCCAGATCATTTCTCAATTTTTTGCACCAATGTCTATGCAGGGTTACCAATGTCTACTCTGAGGAGGTAATAAAATCTTACCAGAAAAAACGCTGTGTGTCTTTGTAATGCAGTCGGCAAAATTTTGGGCCGTCTATTACGCGAAAATTTTGTTTAACTTGATTTGATTAATTTCGATCTTTTTGTTACTGCTTTGGGAATTATTTTTTTTTCCAATTCATTGATTATTATTGCCAATATTTTTAACAACTTGCACAAAAATTGATAATTTTGTTAGGAAACAATTGATTATAGCGAAGCGTCTTTTAAGTTAGCTTAATCAGAACCTTTCCTTAGCGGATAGGTCATTAATCATTTTGAAGTTCTGAAGTTTCCGTGTAACAAAAAGCCAATAAATAAAAATATTGATTAAAGTATTAGGAAACGTGAATACAAACAAATGAGAAACCAAAAAAAGAAAATTAATCACATACCAGATTATTACTCTGTTCAGAAACAAAAATTGTTTTTTAAATGGATTTTTTTTTTTTTTTTACAAAATCAACTCAAATCATTCTATGCAGGATCTATAGCAAGACTCTGAAAACCCACAGCACGCAGAGAGATTTTAAAGCAAGAACAAAATCTGAATGTACCTGCTAAAATTAATAATCAGTAGTTTTTTATTTTAAAATATAATCCATTGTAAAAAGTCCCCCCCCTCTCTCTCTCTCTAAGAATTTTTGTTATCTAAATTAATCATTCATTTTCAGTCTCTTAATTAACTAATCTATTAAATTTTTATTAATAGTTTGATAGTAAACTGAACGTTCACAATTTAGGCGAGCATGGGCAGGCGCGTGAAAGGCGATTGTAATGTTACTTTGGCATAACAACTTTAAAGGTTGCCGACTCCTGATCCATAGTTTTCTAGTTTCCTGGGAGATCCGAACCCAGGCCGCCTAGGAGTCAAATCTGGCAATAAGAACCAATAAAAACCGGTAAACATTTATTACCCACCAGTTTCAAACGCGGGTTTTCTCCAATATAAAAAAATTAATGCAAATTAATAGTTTACTGCTATGATTTTCAGCCCATCGCTCATTGATATAACTTGTCTGTGTCCTCCCCTTTTTAGAAAATATATATCTGTACCTCCCACCCTTTTTTTAGAAAACATGTCTGTACTCTCCCCTCCACTTTTTAGATAACCAGATAAGCCATCTGCCCTCCATCACCCGCTCCACACCTCGATTGAATATTTCGATGGTTTCATAAATCTCACTAAATATTCATTATTTGCTTTAATTCAAAATAACTCAAAATTTTCAAGAAGCAGGTGCATGATTTTTCCAGAGAAGTGGTACATATTAGTACTGAACAACTTATGGAACAATCTACTATAATTTTACAGTATAGAGAATCAAATGTACTGTAGTATAATATATAGATTACTATATACAGTCCAACCTCGTTAAGACGAACACGCTTAAGGCGAACTACTTTTAATATGAACAATTTTTTGATCCCGTCAGATTGTATAGCATACTATCCTTTCCAGATAAGACGAATTACTGTTAATACGAACAGATTTTCTGTTCCCCCCCAATATTCATCTTAACGAAGTTCGACTGTAATGTAGTGTATAAATTACCATAGAATATTCTATGTAAATTAGGGCCTGCGGCAGTCCATTGGCAACGCGTTCGCTTAGCGTCTGCTTAATCCGGTTTCGATTTCCGACGGTGCCAAAAAGAAACTCGCTTACCGACTAACTGCTAAGAGTAGTACAGGGATGTTCCTAGGTTTAAGAGGTTCAGTTTACTAGGTTTAAGAAGTTGGTTTTCCTAGGGTTTAAAAGGTTCTTTTCCTATGTTTTAAGAGGTTCGGATTCTTCTGAAAACTGTAGGTCCAACCGCAACATAAACTTTAATGTCCTTGCGTCGTAAAAAAACAACACAAACTGTATAAATTATTATATACTGTAATATATAAATTATTATATTGTGTAATATATAGATTGTTATATAGTGTGATACGTAAATTAATATATAGTGTAATATGTAAATTAATATATAGTGTAATATATAAATTATTATATAGTGTAATACAGCGGTTCTTCAACTGTGGGCCGCGGACACCCAGGAGTTCGCAAGATCCTCCCTGTGTTCCACAAAGGTTCGGAAAAATACTAAGACAAGAGCATTTGCTCTTTAATGCTAAGAATAAATTATGAGGGAACGAAAAATTCCTTCCTCAAATGGTAAAAATTAGTGATGAAACACTAGAAATAAATATGTATGATGCAAATTCTGGGCTTTAAACTTAATTAAAGAGTTAATTCTTGGGGGTCTGCGAGGGCGAGTGATCTCTGAAGGGGTGGTCCGCGGTCTAGGAAAGTTAAAGAACCGCTGGTGTAATATATAAATTATTATATAGTGTAACATATCGCATTAACTATATAATGAAATGTACCATATATTATAACGAAACAATACAGAGTTTCACCAGGAGATTCCATAACAAACAGTTATTTCGACACTGGCGTAAGGTTTAAAAACACGACGTTTCGGGAGCCAACTGCTCCCTTTGTCAAGTGAAGGCAGAATGAAGAGTTCGTGAAAGTCCTAAGCTTATATACCCGCATGTTGGGAATCCCCATCTGACGCCATTTGGTGCGGAGCATTTCCAGCTGGGGAAACCCCAATCGGGGAAACCCTCGCCGGGAAAGCCCCCGCACCCGACGATGTCAGATGAACACCCCCAACTCGAGGTTTTGCAAAAATCCTGTAAGGTTCTGGTAGAGGTTTTGCGATGTTTATTGCACGACTCCTCAAACCGTAGGTTTCCCATGATTCCAGAAAAAGTCTACTCCCCAGATTCGTCACATTCTGATGTAATATTTTCATCGAATGCCAATCTGGTTCGTGACCCTCCCTGAAGACATGTTCAGCCAACTGGTTTGAATCGTCTCCCCTAGCTACCGCACGCATATGCTCCTTCCCTCGTAGACGTATCGATCTTCCCGTCTGTCCAACATACACCTTGTCACAGTCTCCACACGGTATTTGGTAAATAGCACCAGATTTTTCCTCCTCAGGGACGCGATCCTTAACTTTAAGTAATAGACGTCTATTACTTAATGGTGCATGATGTGGATTCCCAACATGCGGGTATATAAGCTTAGGACTTTCACGAACTCTTCATTCTGCCTTCACTTGACAAAGGGAGCAGTTGGCTCCCGAAACGTCGTGTTTTTAAACCTTACGCCAGTGTCGAAATAACTGTTTGTTACTATATATTATCATATACTGTAGTATATAAATTAATTTACAATATGCTGTATAAAAATTCATTTGATGTGAAACATTTATTCAATCTCAAGAGCTTATATAGTCCCGTATACAACATGAGTTGAGCCCTGTGTTGTTGCAGCGGTAGCGTGTTCACGTAACGTGCGTAGCCTTCACGTAGCGGTGACGCGTTCGCGTAGCATGCCGTTAATCTGGGTTTAACTCCCAATGGTGCCAAAAAAGAAAAAATAATAATAATAGCGCTTAATCGAAAACTTCTCAGTGTATCCCGGCTTCTGGTTCCCTAGTCCTTAGAAGGTTCAGGTTTCTCGGGAAGATGTAAGCCCACTGCCTTACGATGACACAATGGTAAGAATTCAGCCCCATCCGCCATGCATTTTTGGGGGGCCAAAAAGACCTGGGACCCCCTTGAAGTTGCTGCTCCTACTTGAAATCTCTTTGGTGTAGACTATTTCAGAAAAGAACCCTTCAAACAGTCTAAGCTAAGTAAGTTTAAGAAACTGATTTTCCAGGAATTTTATCAGAGTATTTTAATTTCCTGTCAGCCGTTTTAATTGAAGCATTCTACATTTGTTACAAAGTCAATCAACATAATCTGTCAGCTCACTTGCTTGTGCTCTTGCTTAAATTTTAATTTTAAAAGCGTTATCCACGAACCCAGAAATCTGGACCATATCACCAAACAGGCCTGATTTGTTTGATTGTTTGACTTTTTATATTACGCTACAATTTTGGAATATCCTGATTTTAGTCGATTTTTCGCAGATACTTTTCCATTAACAATTTATTTTTTTAGTTGATCGGTTATTGCCAATTTTTTTCTTTAGAAGGTTCTACATAACTTGATGAATTTTTTCATGGCACAATTGATTATCTATGTATAGCTTTAGCTTAATCAGAAAAGTTATATTTATTCAATACATAAGTCATTAATCATTTTGGAGCTCTTGCAACGAAATGTGAACGAATTATTGACTAAAACATAGTATCGTTTTCAATGGCACATGAAATCTTTATTCAGAGGTAAAGCAAATTATATTGCAGCTCATTAGAATAGTTTTCCACGTATTTCCTAATTAGTGTAATGACTAATTAATGATTAATAATAATAAACTTGAAATTATAACATTATATTAAATTCATCATTAACAAATAGCATAGTTCCATTATTTAAAAACGATTAATTATAATAATGGACCTTGTCGCTTACTTCATGCTATAACTTTTTTCTCTCAATGAAAACAACACCGGGGATGTTGGGGCTTTGGCCTTTTGGGGAACATCACTTCGCCCTTCGTTAAACCCGTTTCCACAATTTTTGGCCTTACAGAAATTTCAAACGCGTTACGCTGTGGGTGGGTGGGGTGATGCTCCGCACTGGACGTCGTTCATCAGAACCCAACTTAGATCCTTCCACCACATCCCATTAAGAGCTCTGATCCCCAAATAGAGATAGATTCTTTCTTTTCCTTCCTTCCTTCCTCCCTCATCTCTTGGATTCTATGTCCTTCCCTCACCTGGAAACACAGTTCCGCTTGTTCCTCCTATATTTCAGATTATTTATTATTTCTTGCATACAAAACAACAACATAATAATAATCGCATTGTATCGTGTCTAAACAAATATATCTCTTACAATTGCTAAAGCTGAAATCGTTCGACGGACGGACAATAACCAAATAAAAGAAACATGTATACGGTGAAAGAACAAGAAATTAGAAATTTACTGTTTTATCACTAAATACATTAACAAGATGATTATTTCACTTGCTTAAATCTGAAAATAAAACTTTTTAAAAGACGAAAATTTTAAGTGAACCGAAAAACCAGGACATGGATTTTGCTTTTTTTAAGAGGTTTACATAATGGAAGTTAATTATACACCATTCTTACGAAATTATATAACAGGCTCCTTAATTAAGGACATTTTGTAATTAGCTTAATTAAGAAGGAAGAGTTTTAAAACTTCATTAAAAGGAAAACAAAATTTAACAAAACGAATTTTCTGCTTGTCCAAGATTCACATAATAGAAAAAGTATTTTATTTGTACGCTCCACAACCTTCTAGTTCATCAATGTATTTTTGATAAAAGTGGAATTCTCTTATGGAACAAGATTATATTTTTATTTATAATTATTTTTTGTGTACGTTGATTCTTTTATTATTTGTAACGTTGTGCGAGTGATATAATTTTTTTATATAAATGAGATATTATTACCCTTCACAGGGCTAGCACAATTGAAAAATGGTCGACACGTTCTTGTCTATGAGGAGAAAGAAGTTTCGTCTTTAATACCACGTTAATCCCGCTTTTCGGATGTTCGCTTCTGTGATGTTGATTTAGTTAAGAAAGCAGTCCATGCATTGCCCCATTTCGATTTATAGTGTAATTATTATAGTGTTCGAATTATAGTTTTTTCGATTTATACTGTTTATAGTGAAGCTTTATAAGTGCTCGCAGAAGGTGGGGTGACAGGTCATCTGTATCTCTGGTGGAAGAGCTCTTGCCCGGCTTCCAAGAGGTCATGGGTTCGGTTCCCAGCAGGCACCGTGAAATCATGCTTGTTTTTTTCTTTGGTATCAATTTACAAAAATACGCCCAGGTGGCTCTGTGTGCCGACCATTTAGCAATTATTATAACCCTGTGAAGGGAAGTACTATCTCATATGTATTTACATACAAAAGGTTAAACACTGGTAAAATAGCAATGAAAAAGATCACCCAAGCTTTCGGACGCATCAGCAGCAGTCCTTCATCAGGAGTAATGACGATGTTATGCCTCAGTTTCTTTTCATACTTGGAAATGTGCAAGTATAATATTTCAAGAAGAATAATTATAAAAAGAATATTTCAAGAATAAAAAAAAAGAGACAGAAACATAACATCGTCATTACTCCTGATGAAGGACTGCTGCTGATGCGTCCGAAAGCTTGAGTGATCTTTTTCATTGCTATTTTACCAGTGTTTAACCTTTTTATGTAATTTCCTCCCTGGTACCCTGTATTTTATTTCTATCTCATACATATATTTAAAAAAAATTATCATCTAATTTTACCACATTATCAGCTATGATGAAACAAATTTCCCATCTTTAGTGATCTAAATAATCAATTGTGGTGTTATTTCCTTATAGCGCAACAGAAGCCGAAGCACTCCAATATAAATTTGATAGCTTGTTTGCGTAACACTTATAATATTTCATATATAATATATAACACTTATAATATTTCATATATAATATATAACACTTATAATATAATATTTCATATATAATATATAACACTTATAATATTTCATATATATAATATATAACACTTATAATATTTCATATAATATTTCATATATAATATATAACACACATATATATGTATAACACTTATAATATTTCATATATAATATATAACACTATAATATTTCATATATAATATTTCATATATAATATAACACTTATAATATTTCATATATAATATATAACACTTATAATATTTCATATATAATATATAACACTTATAATATTTCATATATAATATATAACACTTATAATATTTCATATATAATATATAACACTTATAATATTTCATATATAATATATAACACTTATAATATTTCATATATAATAAAATCGTTGAAAAAAGATTAAGGATATGGATAAAAAAAAATAAATACTTCGATAAAATTCATACCTGCATTTTCCAAATAAAAATTTTAATCGCCAAAAAGCCATAATAAATCGCCATACTGGTACGCGTTTTTACAAATAATTATAAAGAAATAAATTTCTGTAAATTGCAGTAGCCCGCTTGCAGACTGTGTCCCAAAGAGTACCTGATAAAATGTAAACTGTTTTGGATTCAGGGCACATTAGTGAACATGAAATTCGATGATGTCATATTCCTAGGGGAAGTAAATAAAAATGGCAGCAGATTTTCAACATGGCCGCCACTGACTATCGAAACTATATAATATCGCCAATATAAGCATGTGACATACCGAATTATGTTTTCAGGGTCGAAGAACTCAAAAATAATATTTAAAAATTAGTATCAGTTCATATTATGTGATATTTTAACGTACATTCATTTAATGTAAATTTTCTGTACTAGTAGTTGCATACAACGAAGTATAAATACTAATCTTAGGCATAAAGGGTGCCGTTGTAGGAATTGTTTGATAAAAGTGATGAGCTGTTCTAATTCAACCTAGTCGTGCTTTGCTGGTAAAAACCTGTTATCAAAATAGTGGTAATACTAATTCCACATTTAAAAAATTTCTTAAGTATTTTTTTTAGTCAAAATCCCATAGACCCAGGAATATGTACACCAAATTTGGTTCAGTTTGGCTCAATAGACTTTTTGCTATCGGGCTCTAAATATCTCTAAATTATGGACACTCTGTATATAGTTGTGATTAAAACCTTCACCTTCCCCCGGAAAAAACTTTGAAAACTCTTACATCGTTGGAGACCAATTAATTTCATTATTAATATTAAATTAAAAGTAACTAATTCATATATATTAGCCTATAGTGGCCTAGAAGTAACACACTGTAGTATAATAAAGTAACAGAAAAACCCGAGTTTAAATCTCGATGCCATCGAGCGTGTGCTGTTGTTGTTACTGCTCCGTTGTCCGGTGTTGCAGGGCGGTAGCCAGAATGAAGAGGCAACTGGGGAAATGCAAAAGGCATATGGGACACGGGGCACCCGGGAACTCACGAGTATAAAATAACTGCCAGGAGCAGTAAAGAAATTGGACATTATGTCATAATAAACCCAAATACGTTTGACGCTCTTCTAATGTTTCTTTTTTTTTAATTTAATACAATTACAAATACAGTAATATTAATATATATATCAAAGTTTGTATTTTAAATTTTATGAGGGAGAAATTGGTGGAAGGATAAGAAAAGGCGAACTATATTGGACTGGCGGAAGCATACTGCTTTTTGCCTTGTCAATATGCCTGGTATGTTTTGCCTCGAGTACAGCAAAATATCGTAACTGATCCTACATATAAAATTCAATTCCGCAACATTTTGAGAACTGATGTTCCCTTCATCAAGCGAAGTGCGACTTCGCTGAATAAAGGGAAGAGTAGTTCTCGAAAAGTTGTGTAACCTTTCCTTATCCATTGGTTCAATGACGAAACTTTGCTAGTTATAGTATCTTCTTTAGGATATGTTTAGCAACTACCCCAGTAACGTAATTTCATTCAGGAGGATTTCAGGAGAATTCAGGAGGTTTTTAATGTCAAATTTTCATCCCGAGACGTCAGGGTGTCAAATCGTTTACTCACTATTAAGAAATCAGATAGTTTATGGATTATAAAGGTGTCAGCTTGTTTATAGTTCACAGAGATGTCAAATTATTTATCAACTATAGAAGTGTCAAGTAATTAGAACACTATTTGACTATCGTGCATCGAACTCGACAGCAAACCTTATCGAAATAGCATTAAAATCGAAATATACCTGTAAGGGATTGGACTTTGAAATAAGACTAATGAATACAGAATAGAGAAGAGAAAAAAATTACACAAATTATATTTTTCAATTTGCCTCTGCAGATTCATTGAGAAGAAATGAATAATGCCACCACAAAAGTTATTCCAAATAATAATTATTATTATTAAAACTATTTTACTATAATTTTCTTTTCTTCTGAGCAAAAAAGCAAAGAAATTAATTTTTTTGTAAAATGTTATCGATTGACTCTACTTTTGAGACTCTGGTACGTTCCCTTCGTAAATCAGTAAACGTACAATTTAGATTCTCAAACCTCATTTTTGCACATTTACTTACAGTCTTCAGGAATAATAAGTGTGGAAGCTAGTTCTCAAATCTAGTATAATTAAGTTATTTTCGTATATACGAGGAGTTCGTTTCTCTAAAGCAATGCTCTTGAGGCGATATCATCAGGGTCACGAGCAATATTTAACAGCTAAAAGTGATGTAATCGAAAATGAGAAAGAAAAGGGAAGATAAATATCTAAAAATTTAACTAAGAAAAGTAAATTAGAGTCAAAGACATATATTATTGTTCACATATGTCAAATTTAGCCAAGTCTGAATTGGGTTTTGGCGTAACTATGCTAAAAAAAAAAACGTTACGAAAGAGACGTGACGGGAAAATGTTACAAAAAAAACATGACGGCAACAATATTAGGAAACAACGTGACGTGGCAAATTTTATGGATCCAAGCCCAGTGTGAAAACGTATCCTGCTTCCGTAACAGCTAAACTTAACTATATATAGTCATATCCCACATAACTCTGTCTGGTAAAACGTTAATTCGCTATAACACTACAGTGGAGCCCCGTTAATCCGAACTAATTGGGACCGAGACCTGTTCGGACTAACAAATTTTCGGAGTAACCGAAATCTTTAATATAGAAGTTACTGCAAACCATAATTATTGTTTGATGTGCGTTTTAGTGTGCACACGTAACAGACAACAGACGAAGGAAAATTTCCCCATACTTTACGGGAAATTTCAATTAGTTGGCAACACCCACACTGCGCTGTTTGTTTACGTTTTGTTAGTCGGCTGCCGTTGAAGAAGACATCAAGCCGACTTAAAAAAAAGTCAGATTATCCGGATTTTCGTTGTTCGGATTAATGAGACAAAATTTTTAAATTAATATTTTAAAAGGTGCAAAAAAATTATTTTAAACAGCAATTAATCTTGGCAATGCGGTAGTAAAGCAGTCAAACTCGTTTGACTAGCATGAAGTTATACAGGATCCAAATTCCAACCGATTTAAAAAAAAAAAAGAGCCCTTGCCGATTGACTGCGCACCGTAGTCTTAGGGTTGGTTCTCTATACCTTAAGGGGTTCGGATTCCTCGTAAAACTGTAGGTCGCGGCTCAGTATGACATTTGCTATCCTTGCGCCATGAAACTCAAAACAAACAATAGTTACAACTTCTAGCAGGGACAGCCACTGTTATAGCTCTACAGTTATGTAGAGGTAATGCAGTTGCCAACCGTACTAAAAGCCAGGATTTGAGTCCCGCCGAACTCTTGCCGTTTCTGTTTCTACTCCGTTTTCTGGGGTTTGGTCCTATAAGTGATAGTTCAGCTTCTTTGGCAAGCTTTTGATTCCCGATGCAGCATGATCTTTGCCGCCCTAGCGCCAGAAAACAGAAACAATCTCCACTACTTCAATCAACGTTTAACCAGGCAATAGCAGAGAGTTAGATCCGTTCTGGTAATGCCAGTATGACCCCGCATAAAACGCCATTTTTGTAAAACGAATTCTAAACGTTCGGTGGCATCTAAACGTCGGCGTAATTAATCGGGGAGTTGGGGGGGATTATCCCCCCTTGGAAAACCAAAATTACAAATGAATACCAGGTGAGATTAGATAGTAGGGGGAGGTGCTATACCCACCTAGATCTCGAAACTAGTTGCATCAGTGGTCTCAAGTGTAGCTGCTTTGCTCCTATTTTTAAGGCCTCTAAACTCATACCGCGACGGAACCTACTGTTCTTGAGGAATCAGAAATTCCCTTACTCGTGAAAACAAGCCACGAAGTACGGATTGATGGATCCAGCACCAGAGTAATTCAAATTCACGTTTCCTGTACTGTAGACAAACGCATTAACTTTATGGTACAGTCAGGCCTCGCAGTAGGAAAAGCTACAATTTTGTTGACTCTGGACATTTAACACTAACCCTAAAAAGAAAAAAACTCGGAAAAAAACCTTAAAAGTATGGCAATTGGATATTTTCTTTCTCGCTATTTCCCTATTCAGTGTTAGTGACATAACGTCAGCTCATCCATTGTTTCAAGGCTGAAGAGTCGATGGATGTCCAAGAAAAGAAAGTCTTGTCTGTGAGAGTCTTCACTTCTATTGTTAGCCTTCCTATTCCATCTAAAATAATTTTGGCTGTAGAATAACTAATGAAACTAACTTGTATATGGTTCAAAATTCTAACTTATATGTCTTTCAGAATTCTAACTTATATGTGTTCCAGAATCTTAACTTGTATTTGTTTTCGAATTGTAATTTGTATGTGTTTCAGTAACCCTCTATGGAGAATAAGCCATATATTATGTGTGATCCGTGTATAATAGGTGATGAGATAAATAAACTACCGTACGCATAATGTGGAAAGAAATCGTATTACACCATATTCCTCTATATATGTTATCAGTGTTATCTGCCTTAAAAGATCCAATATGCCTGCATATTTCAACCGCTATTGTCCATTCGCGAGACGTTGGCATCCAGATTCCGTTAGCTAATATAGCAGACGGGTTGTTCCATTGCAGTAGAGGGAAGGGCGTTTTGCCGTAACTGGTTTTTCGCGCGCGAAAGAGACGCCCTTCCCTCTATTGCAATGGAACAACCCGTCTGCTTCTTTAGCTAACGGAATCTGGATGCCAACTTCTCACGAATGGACAGTACCTTAAATAGTTAATTCATGTTTAAAGATTTACTAGTGCGATTTTTCATATACAGATTACGTAAATATTCAATATGTGAAGATATAGATTAAAAGAAGGTATATATTCCATGTACAATAGGCTGACTCCGAGTTGCAAAACTTGCAGTGTGCGTTGTAACACATATCACTTCATCCGTCCAATCTGAAAACGGTGATAACTTAATGAAGCTAAAAAGACGAACAATTTTACAAGGAAATAAAATTAAAATATGAATATTCTCTTAATGGGGATAAGTTCTTAATACAGTAGAACCTGTCTAAAGTGACCACCTTTGGGACTGGACTGCAATAGTCACTATACACGACACTTTTTTATAGGCATGATTAAATCCCTACCAGTTCTCTCTTATAAAAAACTGGTCACTTTATTCAGGTGGTCAGTTTACTAAGGTGGGCACTTTATTCAGATGGTCAGTTTACTAAGGAGGTCACTTTATTCAGACGGTCAGTTTACTAATGTGGTCACTTTATCCAGGTGGTCAATTTCCGAAGGTGGTCACTTTATCCAGGTGGTCAATTTCCGAAGGTGGTCACTTTATTCAGGTGGTCAATTTCCGAAAGTGATCACTTTATCCAGGTGGTCAATTTCCAAAGGTGGTCACTTTATTAGGCAGGCCTTCCTTAAACTGCGGAATCGCGGATAATAAAGGAAATTAAGTAGATCTTGAATATTGTTTCCAAACCTCAACCTCATTGATTAACATTCTAGAGTACTTTATAATTGTTTAATTATAAAGCTGCTTGATTACAATTGATTAATTGTAACAATGATTGTCTATAATGGATTAATTAAAAGACTGACTGATTATATAACTAATTATAAGGCTTACTTTAATACAGCATTAATCAATTAATGTAGTAACTTTGAATTCTTTCAGCGTATCCGCAAGAATCTTCCTCCTAGTCTGCTGAGACGAATGTCTGCCACAACTTGGACCACGACGACCACAGCAACGGGCATGCCCACCTTAGAGCCGGAACCTCTGAGGAAAAGGAGCACTTCTTTTAGGAACTTGGAAACATCTCCACAGCAACAGCCAGGTGGCACTGCCAATAATGACGCAAGTTTAGAGTCAATATCGCCAAAAACCATTTCGACGGCGACTTCACCATTCAATTTGACCGAGATGGTATCGACACCATCTCAAACGACAGCCACTGCAGTTCCTCCAAGGCATCTATCTCCAGGGTATATCAATTTTAAAGACCAATTTATATAAAGCTGTATTTGCTTCATGCAGCCGTTGTGAAATTTTACAAAGTTTTGGGTTTAGCTATAAAGTATTTTTACATATCGCTTCATTGCAAAAGATTCTTACATACCAAGTTTTTTTTTTGAAAGATATATCCAAAAATCAGGTTTTGCTATATAGTATTCTTATACATCATGTGTTATTTCAAGAATTGTTTACATGTCAGGTTTTATGTAACATTCGGCTATTTTTGCATGCAAGTGAGTGATATTTTTGGCTATAGACTACCACAAAAAAAACTTTTATTACTTTAACATTTCTACTAATTTAATAGAAAAAATTTGGCATTAGAAGCCAAGGGGGATATCTCCTTATTAAAATGGAACTGTTTAGACTAAATTAATTTTTTAGATAATTTAGCAATTTTATTTCTAAATATTCCTTTATCCGACTAATAAGCATCAGACAAAAAAAAAATAAGGGATCTGCTGACTGAACTCAAAATGAAAATTCTCGCATGTTACCGAACCCACGATACCGTGACTTACCTACACTAATTAACTAGGCATGTTTTTACCATAAATTTTAATATTTATGCGGAAAAAAATTAGTTATCTTTTCTTATTGAAGAGAAAGTTGTGGGGGAATTAAATAAGGGTGATTTTTATATTTGTATTTACCACTTTTGGTATTATTTACATCTACTAGGTTTAATGCATCTTCCTTTCCAAGGATGGCCTTACGCCGGTTTATCCGACGTACTTGAATTAGATACTGTTGTTTATGGAAGAGGATAATTACTTTTTTATATCTCACAATAAGATGCTTTTTTGTGGCAGACACAAGCAACAAGAATCTCAGAATTAGGCTTAGTCCGATAAGCTATCTGCCTAATAACAAATAACTTAATAAATCAATTTTCAGTGCCACAAGGTAAAGGAAAATCTTATTGATTTAACTTGTTGTGGCGAGTTTTCTGGTATCCGATGACTTTTAAAGCAGTATTAACACATTATATTTATTTAACACTGAAAAATAAAATTAAATACTTTAAATATCTTATAAATCGATACAAACGTTAAAAGTCTTAAATCTAGCGGCTATCTTGCTATTAGGAAAAATAGTTTTTAGTTAATTGGTTGAATTTTTGCGATTCGATGATAGCAAACGCCGTGCTTTGCCGAGATGAATAAGTTTTTATACGTAAGGTGCATAAAATATATAGCTTATAAAGTAGCAAAAAATAATTCTATAAAATAGGATGCTTGTGTATGGAAAAATAAACAAAAGCCGAGAGATCGGGAAAAAACAGAAACCAAGAGATAGAAAATAAACAAAGCCAAGAGATGGAAGAGTAATTAAAGCTAATATATATATATATCATTACTAACAATAATTAATAGATACTCATATGAGGAACACACACACACACACATATAAAAAGGGGCCCCGCACGTGCTAGAGATAGCAGGAATATTGGTTATATTTTCTGATTATTATGGGATATATTAAAAATTTTTGAATAAATTAAAGATTAAGATGAAAAAAAATTTAAAAATGGTGAACATGCTGAACAAAAACCAATTCGGTAGATGGCGTTGTATAATAATGCACGCTTGAATTATGTCAATAGCAAAATCCTTCAATTTATTTAAAAAAATTTTAATAAACTTAAAAATATTTTTATATATCTCTACAAAGCGTACAGAGCACCATAAGTTGAATTGGTCAGCAATCAATTACCAGTACATCAATTACTAGATATAGATATAATTTTGTAATTTTGTTGGATAATAAAATAAATAACAATTTAATTTTTAATTACAACCTAGGGCTTATTATTATATATTGCTGCCTAGGAATGGTCATGGGCATATCTACCATTTTTCGCCTCTAGGCTACGCGTTTTTCGCCCTTCCTTGCCCGTCTGCTCCCCCATCGATCACTGTTAGAAACATAAAAATTGTTACATTCAATATACGCTACAAAAGTTTATATTGACAGTAAAAATGTTGAAAAACAAACTCATAAATTGAAACATAAACATTAAACAATATTAACTTATATTGAAATATTATTTTTTTGGTATATAATAAATCAAATTCAATTTTATTGAAATAAATTTTAATTTTAGCAAAAAATAAAAATATATTGAATGCTGGTATTTAAATGGAAAGCATGACGTCTAGCTTTCTTCTCGGCAAAACATCTGATTATATTATCGTATATGGATTTTGTTATATCAGACTCAATACAAAAAATTGTTTATGAATTCAATCCATCTTCACCAGCGCCGTAATTTACGTAGGCCGAGTATACCCTTGGCGTAGGGCCCCTAGAGATTTTGTCTCGCAGATAGCCTCCAAGTCCTCTAGGTGGGGCGCTATTTGAATTTAAGCGTCATTTTAATCTTGTTTATATACAAACGTCTGAGAAGTATTCATTATTCATACACATGGATAAAGAAAATACTGCACTTCAAACAAAAAAATCATGATTTATTGATTAAACCTGACGACAGCCTTCTTTTGGGGGCCATAAAAAACTTCCAGTACCTATCTTTACACATAGTTGATCGCGGGTTGTTTTTGATTCTCTCAGGGCAAGAAAAAACCATTCTGTAGAGCAGTTTGTGACTGCCATACTCGTGAATATTCTGCGATATAACCATTAAAAAGCAGTTGATAGTGGGAATGATGTGGGAACGGGATTAATGCTATTTTAAGTTGAAAATGTTCTAACATGTCACTCAACAATTTCAACTTAAAATATCATTCATCCCACTCCTACATCATTCCCTCTATCAACTGCTTTTTAATGGTTATATCGCAGAATATTCACGAGTATGGCAGTCACAAACTGTTCTGCAGAAAGATTTTTTTTTTATTGCCTTGAGAAATTAAAAACAACCCGCGATCAACTATGTGTAAAGATCGGTTCCGGATTAAATTTTTTATGGGCCCCAAAAGAATATGGCCGTCGTCATTTTTAATCAATAAATTTATGGCGTTATTTTATTTTACTGGACTTGCTTGATTTTTGCTTCAATTATATATTAGTTGTAGTATAAAGGAAGCAAACTTTTTGCTTCCTTTTCGGTTTCTATGTTGAAATTGTCGTCATCCATAATTTCATAAAGCTCATTATAAACTTCTCCCAGCTGATGTCATAGAGGCAGGATTGCCTCGATTTAATTTTTCCACCGGGTGTCAGAAAGTTTTTTAATATTATATTTGAAATATTTTTCAAAAAAATTTTCCACTATTTTTGGAAAGATAGAAAGAAGGAATATAATTTTTGTATAGTACCAAAAACCTCATAGTGTCTCCATTGATTTTTTCCATTTTGTACATGTTCCGAGTTTAAAAATTTATAATTGATCTGTTTTTTAGTTTCTTTTGAAGTCTCTTCCATTTTAATAAAACGTATCTTGTAACTTACGTTAAATTCGTACCTACGCAAAATTTTGGATATGAATCCCTAATCATAATATCCTTCAATGCGTTAATGACAGAAGTAAAAATCTTGCGACAAAAACAGAAGATGGAGTTGGAAGATGATAAATAAATTAACAATGTTCTTGCCACCCATTCTCCATTTTTCATTTTTCTGTTATAATAAACATCGCTAAACTTACGTCTATTAGTATTTCCTATATTGCAATTCGCGAGAGGTACTTTTTATCAAACATTCTGACAGCACCAACACTTTGGTGGCACTTTCCTTGCTTGGCTCCCTCCTTTTTTCTGCATTTTTTGTGTTTAGCAATGATTTAACTAACGTATCTATTGAATCATTTAATTCATAATAAATCATTCTATGTTTTTCATGTTCTATAACAGTGTGTCTCACAGTATGTTCTGAGAAACTTTGAAACTTCATGACGATCTTTAACGGGTTCTGCAAACAATTTGTGAAACATCGGAAATTTTCGAGAAAAGCCTTAAATTCTGTAATTTTTCCCCATAACCGTCCACATCAATATAAACATATTACTTACCTTAACATATTTATTTTTATGTCTGTGTTTAATAAATAGCTCTCTGGGTTTTTCTTCAACAATAGTTATGATAGGGTTCCGTGGCTATCACTTTCGTAGCAATTCAAAACTCATTATGGATCAAGTGCCTTTGATGAAGATTTTGTGATGAGGCCTTAGAGAAAATAATGTGTTTTGATATCCAATGGGGGGCTGGAACCCCTGGTCCCCTTCCTCTCCTAAGACACTGGTGACTAAGCACCTGATAATAACATTGGTTCCGAATGATAAAAGTTTTGACAATGAACGAATGTTCTATAAGAAAGTGCATTAAAATTATATAAAGTAATAACAGTACCTGTGTACTTTTCAGCCTAGAATCACTTTTAAATGCCATCCCGGAATGTGGCCGTCCGGGACCGAGAAACAAAGGAGCAAGATCTTTTTCAACCACAGCCATCCCATCGGGGAAGCCCCAACGTAAGAATTCCAGAGAAAGAAAAACTGTCTGCTCCCTGCATCCGCTCACACCCCAAGACGTACAATGCCTCTCTGAATTGCACGAGAACGCTAAAATCAGGGGATCGAAAAGGAAAAATGGTGAAGATGATGATGAAGAAGAAAACAGAAATGAATCAGATGCTGAGAATGATGACCAAGAACAAAATGAAGATGATGATAACAATAAAGGTTGGTATCTACAACTTTATTATAAAATAATCCTTCATAGATATTAGACCATCCAGTATAAATCTTTTTCCATCATCTCTTTGGGTATAAAGAGATCTGTAGATATCAGAAGAAGAAGGGGGGGATCTTCAAAACGCAGAATATTTAAAATATTTATGTTCTGCTAATAGCTTTGATATTTTCACAGACTTTTCAGAACTGACAAAGACAATTCAGGGGTTTTCAAATAAAAATGTTGATTTCAAAATGAAACCACTGAGATTAAAGTCATCTTTAACGATTTAATAAACTGTTATATTGCTCAATGATTGTTTCACGATTTTGTATATTCTGAGCGTAGTATTAGTCCTTTCTCTTTTTTTCTCTCTCTCTCTCTTATGGGTCCAAGATATGAAGTTTAACGAAAGAAGCAATACCAAAATTGTAAACAACCGAAAGGAGGATGGAAAGAGGCCTTCTTGAAATGACTAGAGAAAATCACGAAAAAGGAATACTTGGATGATAGGGCAAATAGGGGTTGGTGGAATTATTGTAACAATAAAAATACTTCAGAGACTAATGGGCTTAGTAAATTGTAAAGGAAAAATAACCAACTATGGAAAAACAAAATTCTCAACTGAGTTCTAAAAACTACTATCAAAAACTCAATAAAAGTTCTCATCTAAAATGGATGAAATGAGAAAACAGGTTGGCGGAAACAAATTATTCAGAATAGAAATGTGTAGATGTCAGTTCGAGAAACTTCCATCCACCAACGGATAGACAAAGTTGAATATGATTATTAAATAGGTACGCAGGGCCGTTTCTACCATTAGGCCGGGTAGGCGACTGCCTAGGGCGGCAAAATGGCGTAAAAATTTAATTTTAAATCAAACAAAGAAAAAATTGAGCAAAT
The DNA here is from genome assembly GCA_006491805.2 of Dysdera silvatica. Taxonomy (NCBI): domain Eukaryota; kingdom Metazoa; phylum Arthropoda; class Arachnida; order Araneae; family Dysderidae; genus Dysdera; species Dysdera silvatica. The sequence goes on along the minus strand of QLNU02015359.1, from coordinate 24,379,016 downwards.
GAGGAGAAAAAATGAAAAAGAAGGAAAAATTAAAACATATAATTGTTTTCAAAAGCATACGGGACAATTACTTAATAAGTCTTTACTTTGACGAATGTAAAAATGTTTGATGTGTTTCATTGTTTAATTTTGCACACAAGTTCTTTTATATCTAATACATTTAAGCCTTCTAGCTCTGATAATACAACGTTGTGTTTTGAAATATTACTCCGTCAATATTACAGTTTTCAAAAATATAAAATGTTGAAATTAAACAATTATAACATGTAGCAATTGTTTTACTATTCACAATACCCTAATATTACAAAATAACTAATATAAGTCTAAAATATAAATATAATTAACGGGTTTAATGATTAAAAGTATAATAGAACATTTACATTGTTGTACCGCTGGATGTTGATGGTGGTAGAGAGAGGAATACAGGCGAAAGAGTGATGGCAGTAAAATTGTGGGATTTTTCAATTCTTGTCTAGGGCGGCAAAACACCTAGAAACGACTCTGAATAAGATTGAACCTGATACGCTCTATATATTCTTCCTAGAACTGTGAGGAAAATTTCGTTATAAACAAATTTTGCCACGGAAAGTATCAATATAGACAGCTTTCACTGCATTTCAAAACGTTTCCTTTTCATTCTTTTCCCCTAATCCCTTTTCATTTCTTCGCATCTTAGATGAAGATGGTACAGTCGAAGAAGTGAAAGAGAAGCGAAATCATGATAATATTGAAGAGCAGGAAGAGGAAGAGGAAGAAGAAGAAGAGGAAGAAGAAGAGGAGGAGGAGGAAGATGAGATGGAGCTGCCACCTCTACCATCTTTCAGAAGAATTAATCCTGTTATCACTTCCGACTATGAGAGTTCGAATGACTCGCCACCAAGCGGCAGTGACTCAACTTCTGATGACGTAACTGCTGGTCATCGGCTTTTACGCATGCCTAGACATGTTGGTGTGCAGACGGGCATACAGAGAAGTATATGCAGCATTTGTGGCCATAAAAATCTTGAACGCTTAAAATCTATTGAGCGGGAAGATTCAGGCGAAAATCAAGTAAGTAAATTTTTGCTTTGACTTGCATTTCTTTATCACATTCCTTAAGCAGATGTTATTATACAGGAAGGGAAGCAAACTTCTTTTTTTATTAGGATTTTATGACTAATAGTTTTTGTCACAATAGTAATTAGTCAAAAACTATTTGTCACCATTATTCCCTACGAAAAATTCCAAAAAGACATACCCGTCATGTGTTGAGCAGATTAGCAATTGTGTTAACCTTAAGAAGAGTAATATCGCACACACATTGACGTGTTACATTAAAAAAATCTTGAAATTCTCCACACTCAAGCACTAAAACTGAAGTTTGGGAAAGGAGAGATAAAGATATGTAAAACAACCTTAACTCACACTGATAATAAAATCGTGCTCATGTCGATGTGATATCCGTATAATAAACAAAAGAGTTTTACAAATACGGACAAAAAGATACTTAAGTCGTGAGGATGTAAAAGGAAACTTATAAACGTAATCGTCCCAGGGCGGAAGATCTAATATCCCAATGGCAAAAGTGGCCTTGCAAACATATTGGAAAACATGCATACACTTAAAGTGGACAGATAACTGATAACTAATAGTTCAAAGATTCTAAAACACCCGAAATTTTTGGATAATGTAACAGCTATCAAAGAAGCTTCACCATATATACATGATAGAAGCGTACAGAGCCACTTACGCTAACCGAATCGGAGAATGATTCTGTCCAGCTCTTATAGATGGGGAGAATCGTAAACCCAATCGGGAAGTGAACGAGTTTTCATATCTTTTATACAGGATGTATGATTTCCAGTGGCGTGACGTCAACCCAATACCTGGACAATCTCCCCACCTTTTCCATCAAAATCTATTTTAAACAAAATTCGAAGTTCTAGTTATAAAGACTAGAAGTAGCTTTTATTTATATAATATTATTACTTTAATTATTATTATTATTTAATTAGATACAATAATTAAAATATTCTAAAATAAAAATGATGATTGGAATTTTAACATTTCATTTTGAATTCTTTATTTGTACATAAACTCCACTCTTCTTGAATTTAAACATTACATTTTCATAGAAAGTTTTTTCAGATTACTTTTTCATAATTTAAAGGAACGTTTTTCACTATTGACAAAACAGCCAAGTTCCTCATGTTTGTGTAACTGTACAATATATCTTGATTCTGTTTAATGCAGAAATAGTTCTCCCAGCAGTTGCAGTAGTTCATGGAAAAGTTAATGATAGTCTTGTTAATTAGTACACCTCACTAAACACATTATCCACTTTATTCAACTTCATGCACCAAAGTAATATCTGTCATGATTTTTTATTAAGGGAGTAAAACACCTAATTTATTTTGAGCCGAACCTTGTCAAACGCGAAGCATAAGTATCTTTAAATCCCGACAGTAGGTGTTTCGAAAGCTTTTCAAAATGTATCAAAATTATATGAATCCAGCAAAGCTATGAATTTAAAATATTTTTGAGACTCAAACCTCACTTTTGTTTGAGCTATCAGAGTGCCCAGAATCAAGCGCGGATACAGAAATTTTTCAAGGTGGGGGACGATTTATTTCAGATTCCCATTTTTAGTCAAACGTCTGGAACTTTACATTCCATTTTCCATGTTATAATCCCGGCTGAAGTGGGGGGAGGGGGGGTGATCGTCCCATCGGTCGACAACCTTGGGTCCGCCAATACTTAAAATTTTATTAAAAACACTTAGGTGTTCCGAACGATCGTCATCATTATTCTGTCGGTTTAAACTGGCTCATTTTCTTTACCTGTATCATAACTTGAGCATTTAGTGACTGTAGCCAAAACAGCAATTATCGCCAATAAAGCATTTAACAGTATTTGCAGTAACTCCATAAATATTGCACTGAGAAACATGAAAATTATTTGATTTGATTAACTATATATAGAAAATATTTTTCTGATTGGAAGTTTCTCGGTAAAGGGCCCCATCTATAAAGTTAAATTTTAAATTTTTATGCATATACAACTCGTTGTAAAAGTATTATTCTACAACTGACGGTTAAAAATTATTATAATACATGTTAAGACAATTGCAATCGTCGTAACATCTATTTTATAACATCTAGTACCATTTGACAACTCTCTGTTTTTCCAAATGAAAACTATCACCAAAAAGAACGGCAACCCTTTCATTGGGATTTCTCGTTGTTACCATGGCAACATCGTTACTTTCCCAGTAGCCGGCATGGGTAAAGCTACCAGAAATTATTTGGATAGCCTCAGTATATTTTTTTTTCTTCCAATGAAATGTACAAGATATATTTTTGCTTTTTTGCTTTTTTTTTTTTTTTTTTTGGTAATAGAACCATTTTCACCTCCTGCTGCCATACGACTTTGATTCGTGAATTTTTATTTATCAACTTTTATTTCACGTCGATTTTAATTTGCCACATGATTGCTGACGTTTTCCGTTCGCAACCTCTGGACTTCAGGTAGCCTTGATTGCCGGTGAATAGCCACTGATGATTTCAATTAAACATGTGCCTTATCCTCCAAAGCGCTGTATGCAAACATATTTCTATTTAATGAATGTCTATTTTGGTAATTTCCCTATTCGGCGATTTTTGCCAGACTTCAAACTATTTACAAATCGCCTTATAAAAGTATTTCCGAGTAACGAAGAACATCTCCTGCTTAACGAAGTGGTTTTATCCTTCTAAATCATTTCATAACTTTGTTCCCGTAACATGTTTTTCACGCTCTTTTTTACCAGGATATGAAATGCATATTATGGCAAGAAAAACTGTGCCAATCTAGAAGTCCAGATGAAATTAGCAATTCTTTTCTTACATGAATTATGTTTCTTACTTCTGCAGTTCGTATATTGAAATTGGATGCAATTCGTTTATTAAACTTAAATACCATTTATATTTACTATGGGTATATTAAAAATTATGTAATGCTATATGAGTGTCTAAAAAGTTCATTGAAACAATATTCATCACATTCTCCATTTAAGGTCTTGCAGTGGTAATCCGGGATAATGGCACTTAACACGCCAATTCGGGATAATGGCTCCTAGTGCGTTATTACCCCAGATTCGATTCCCAACGGCGCTAAAAAAAATAAAAAAAAAACGCTTACCGATTTACTGATCGTTATAGTCCGAGTGCTGGTTTCCTAAGCGTTAAGAAGTTCTGGTGTCTTAGAAAAGTACACATTCTGGCACAACGCGGCCCTTCTTGACGCCGTAAGCCTCATTAACAAAAAAAAAGAAGAAGAAGAAGGGGATGGATGGATGGATGGATGGATGGATGGATGGATGGATGGATGGATGGATGGATGGATTTATTTGACGAAATCTTGCGGCTTTGTCAAATAGAAGTTAGGCCATATTTTTTTTAATACAGACGTCCAACATAAGTTGAAGAAGATGGCTTGATAGACCTCTGTATGACCACATTTTCAATGATGTATCAAAAGTTTTATTGAATGAATGAATGAATGAATGTCAAGGGAGTGAGAAAGAGGTTGTACTTGTGTTTCTTTTTGGGCCTTTCCCTTCCAGTATTATTAAATAGATTTCTGGCGATAGTTTTAATCAGGATTGCTTACAGATTATTCAAGAAGTTTCATTATGCTTTCAAAAATCTCTCAAACAAACTTTCTAATACAATTAATAGTTAATTAATTGTTTTTATAGTAGAAGAAGATTAGTTCATTAGAAAATGAGAGTGACATGGCTTTCTCCCGATTAGAAAACTATTATTTGTATTTTAAATGCCATGACTAATTTCACTTTATTATTTCACCCTTTGTAGGTATTATCAAAGATCAGTCTTTTATTAAAACTCAGATTTTTCTTTTCATGTCAACGTAGGCTAACTAGTTTTCCCTGATCAATAAATACGGATTTTCTAAATTTTGTAATGCTAAAACTCGTGATTGCCCTGGGAGAAATCAAACTTTCCCATTTAGTTTCTTTACAAGAGACGAAGCAGTTATAAAATTATGGGGGTGGGCGTAAGTAACTTTAAAAAATGTACGATAATCAACGTTAAAGAAAAATATTCTTTGGTATCTAATGGGGGAAAATTTGAGCTCCCTGAGTCCCCCATCCCATACGCCACTGTTTGCTACAACTGCTTCTTTAATAAAGAAAGGTCTCCTTGATTACATAAGTAAGACCTGCTATTTGCAGGTTCGATTCCTGTCTACTGTATGGTCCTTAAAACGCTTAATCAAATATATGAAATCAGAAGAATAGCTCTAAATTAATTGGGGCCTCAAACAGTGACGGATTTGCCAACAAGCTAACTAGGATGAATCCAACGACGACAAGTACTCAATGCCGAAAAATTTACAGAGACGTTGCGAAGCGACTAATTTTTTAGGAAAATTGGGTTATTAATGTCTCAGAAATGTTAACGTCGAAAACGTTCTTGATGAGGTTGATTAAATAAACGTTATTTATTTTTATTCTATTTTCCCGTCAGATTTTAATAAAGGTGGAAGGCTATCGCTGGATTCAGCAATAGAAATACTGCGTATTCGCCTTATTAATGGTTTTCTTTATTGTTGCCATTTGGGATAAGAAGTAACGTAAACTTAATAAGCACAATTCATAAAATTGGCAACATGCCAGCTTCTGTCCTTTTATTTGACGTTTTCGGAATACTGTACACAATGTCGCTCTTCACATCTGGCTACAAATATTGCATATAATTTCTCTTTATATATTTGGCAACAGTGTCTACTTTTGTGTTTGGAATTCTAAAATGATAAGTCAGTCTTCCGTTTACCATGGATATATGTTCAGGCGTATCTCTCCTCATATTAATTCCACTAACGTTCTAATCAAATTAATTTATTTGTTATTTATTTTGCTAATGAATTATCCTAAATTTGTAAAGCTTTAATAAAATATCTAATTTAGATACGGTATTAGATTTGAAAATTATCACAACACGTAGTAATTGACGGAGTATTTGATCAGGGATTAACAAATATTAATTATAGAAATTGTATCTCGTATATCATCTATCACAGACTAATGATTACGTGTTTCTAAAGTCTTTCAAAAGAAAAACCTTCAATATTATTGAATACATATTTTACGTTTTCATATTTAAAACATTGAAGATTTTTCGATTTGTTTTCCACCTATCGAAATACGGTATGATTCCTCTATTCACTGTGCTGGCTATTTAAATGAAAATAGGTTCCTCTTTTCCATTGTGAAATATTGTTAAACAAGCTGAAAACAAAGAAAAGGCGGGCGAATGCAGCGCTTTAGTTTAATATCATGGAAATAATTAATTCTTCTTCTGAAAGGTAGCTTTCTTGCTTGAAAAGAATGAAAAATTATTTGAGATCTGTATGTCGGAAAACAGGTTGAATAACTTAGCGGTTTCATCAATTTGTATCGAAGATTAGACATTATACGCAGTGTCAAAGCAAGGGAAAAGCTGCCAAGGTCGCCATTAAGAGGGGCTCAAACGGCGCCAAATTCATGAATGTTGCGAAAACACGAATTTGACATAACCATCAGCGGGGCGCCAAAATCTTAGTTACGCGTGTGAGTTAGTAAAAGAAGTCGGAAAATACATTATCCTACCGGCGGCATAATATATCGCCCCACCGAAAACAAAATCTATCAGCCAGCAGGCGACAAAATCGTAAATCCACGTCTGACATTAGATCATAAATATTCGAAGGGAAAATCTAGTTTATTAATTCTTCTACGAACTCTACATTGGTAAGCACGCGGCGTAGTACTGAACTGTTAAAATAGAGAGCACAGCTGTTTAGTTCATATCACAAAGCTACTGAAGACATGGTGCATTAATATGAAACTTCTCTTTTAAAAACAACATCTCTTCTATATACCTTATTATTTTATATACATGTAACCAATATCAATTTCTCGAAACTTTGTGCATATTACAATTATTTTTCTAACCTTCTATGATTTTTCTTTCAAAATAAAATTATTTGTTGACCAAAGAGTAGTAATCAGAAAGAAAAAGGTGTCCAAGCCTACAGATTACCTCCAAGCAACCAATAAGTTGTAATAGAGTGGTCAAGGAGTTCGGAACTGGAAAGGGTGGCCGCTGAAAGCCGCACTGTAATACCAAAAGCAACCAATAAAATATTGATAATCAGCCTCCTGAAACCAATCATATCTCTTCTTTTCAATTCACAAAACATGCCACTTTTACTTCATATATTCCTTGTTAGCGGACTTTGTCCATCCCTCACGGGTAATAGAGCGTTGCCTTTGGTTATTAACCTTCCTAACAGCATCTTCCTTTTTCTCAACACAGAGCATGATCTTGTTTATCTTATTTTTATGAACGAGGGTATATCCACTCTCGATGTAACTGGAAAAAAAAAGATTAAGGATGATCTGGCCTTCGCCTAGAAACACGAATGTTACAAATCAGTGTTATGTGCGGATTGTTGAAGGGTTAGAGACCTTAGATATCGTTGCTAGCTATGCCAATGATCTACATTTAGGAAGACGAAAATTTCGTAAAGAATATCAAATCTTATTTGTGTTGCTAGGATATTCGAATCAAGCTAGAATCCTTCGTTGGTCAATAAGCAGCAATTAACAAAACACAAAAGTATCTCTGCCTTTAGCTGGACTTGATCATGTGATCTTATCAGTCCGTATATTTAAGAAATCATAAGAAAGCCTTTGTGGCGACGTCGTGATGATACTTTAGCGTCAGCGTAGAGTTTTCAAAATTATTGGGGGGCGGGAGGGCAAACACATATTATGTACATTTATAGATTACATATAAAATTGTAATTTATTTCAACCTATGGAGGGGCTCGTGCCCACATAACTCTAAGCTTATACACTTTAATCTAACGTGCCGTTATTATCCAACAGGTTCGATGCTCAACGGGGTTAAAAAGAAAACGCTCACCTATTAATTAACTTCTAAGTGGTTCCCTAGTCCTTAAGCGACTCGGATTGGTTCAGAAAATGTAGGTCCATTGCTGCTCCATGGTTGCGTAGTGGCAACCATGGGGCAGCAGTCGACCATGGTTGCGTAGTGGTAACCAGGGAGCAGCAGTGGTAACCATAGGCAGCAGTGGACCATTGTTGCGTGGTGGTAATCATGGGGCAGCAATGGACCATTGTTGCGTAGTGATAATCATGGGGCAGCAGTGGACAATGGTTGCGTGGTGGTAACCACGGACAGCAGCGGACCATGGTTACGTAGTAGCAACATTTCGTCTATTGTTCCAATAATTCTCATTCAAATCCCAATGCTACCGTAAAATGCAGTCCATTTTCCTTCCCATTGTAGTCCAGTATTTAGTGTCTTTGGGAGTAGAAGTTCATATTCCTCGTAAAACCGCATATTCCGACGAAATATTAACTTTCCTCTCCTTTCGCCATAAGAAAACACAAATAAGAGAAATGCGAAGTTTTTTTTAATAAAAACGCGCAAGTCTTCATTATTTTCTCTATTTTTCAAGCCGTTAACCATAAATTTCTGTGCAGAAAAAATTCTTCCCCATTTTAGAGATTCTGCTGGAGCAAAAATATATGCTTGAATATATATATTCTTGAATGCAGAAGAGAATTTTATTCAAAGGTGTCAACTATGCATCTCCACGGTGGATGAATAATATCCTTTCTCATCTCACATTCATTATTTAAGTAGAAATACAAAACCTATGTCACTTCTAACCCTAAATATTCTATCCAAAAAAAAAATCAAAATCAATTTTATTTCGCCCCAAAGAAAAATCTGCAGGAAGGGATCCAGCGTGAATTGCCGTAATCATCATTATTTACCACGGGAGAAAGCTATTAGCCTACTTCCATTCATCGTTTTCTATCATTTACTTGTCTTCTACTCCATGATGGTTTTTGGTGTCACTGATGGTTCTTCGCTAATAATCTTCTTATATTTATTTCTGCAGTTGCTTGCTTTGTTTGCTATTTATTCAACTTTTAATTCTTGTCCTGTTTGCCGTTTTTAGTTTCATCTAATTTGGTGAAATTTTACATTTCTAAAGAACATCCTTGATATAGGGTCATTTTTCTTTTAAGATGTTCTTTCATGGGATATCATATGCCCTGCTATTACTTTGCAGACTTTTAAAAGAAATTGCTCGGCTTCTCTTTTGTAAATTGCGTTTCATCAGCTTAGAGATAAAGGAAAATTTTACACACCGTTGTTTTCACATCGTTATCATGAGATATAATTTTTCGGTTACCCATGTTTTATGCTCAAACTAAAACTATATATAACCTCTCTCTGCAATATTTGGTGGGTCGCTAAAGAAAAAGTCATCTTGTTCTCCGATATAGAATCGAACCAGCAACCACTTTGTACGAAACGAAGCGCCTTACCAATATGACTTCGCTTCATACGAAATGGTCGTTGATTGGCCTTCGACGATGCCTCTTTTCCTTCTTTACGATTCACCAAATCTTGTGAC
>QLNU02015359.1:24350516-24369433 GCA_006491805.2 Dysdera silvatica | reverse complement strand
TTTCAGTAACAGAAAAGCGATTGAAATAAGATTTAATGCAGAAATAGTTGAACATTTAAAAACGATTGTAGAGTGATATGAATGTGGAAATATTTCTTATACAATGATCCAATATATATCTCTCGAAACTTAATCGTAGTTTATTTTCAGAATGAGTTAGGAATACGTGACGGAGGCGGAGAGGAAGTCGTGAACGCTGAAGGTGAAGAAAATGCTTTGGCTATTACTGAACGAGAATTCGTCACGGTGGAACAAGATGTTGTTTACGACCTGGATCAAATAGCTAAGGACAAAGTCCTAGGTCTCATAGACACGTGGGATTTCCCCATTTTCGATGTCAACAGACAAGCTAGTCAACTTATATTATCCCAGGTACTTTTAAATGTACATTTTAGTAAACACATTTAAAAAGTATAGCATTAATGTCTGTCTTCCAAGAAAACTCTTTCCGCTGCTCTCTATTGGCGTGGAAACGGGTCTTGGCTCATTGTTTATCCGAAGCAATGTCTAGAAAGGTGTTACAACCACCGGATACTGGCATCAATTATATCAGTGTCATGAGAGTTTCTCCTGAACATCATCTTGGTTTTCTAATCGTTTTTTTTTTTATGAATAAACATTTTATTGTGAAAATATTATGAAGAATATTGGCTGAATTACGGGTTTGAGGTCATCGAGGCCCACTGGCCCCGAGTTGTTATAGGCCCGTCAAGATCTTTACCGTTTCTTATTGCCAATTGTTTAAACAGGGAAACACTATGAAATGTTGTTAAGGACTGATTCTGAGAGAGGTTTATGGGATATATTTAGGCCATCTAAATTTATTTGCTCCACTGCAGACAAACAAGCAGTTGCTTAATTTACAAGCACATAATTTCCAATACTCTACGAATTTTATCAGCGAACTTGAAACTTTTGAACTTTATTGATTATGCGAACATTCTAGAGCCTTTTAGGGTTAAATGTGGATAATTTAAAAACAGCCATTGTTTCAGCTTTGGAATCTGAAAACGTTCGACCTTTGGTTTAGAGAATTTAAAGATGTTCAGTATTTACCTCGGAGGCTTTCAATAGTAGATTTATAGAAATATTTATTATCCAATCTGAAGACCTTCGCTGTTTGCTTGGAAAACATTCGGTGTTTTATCTTGAAACATTCAATTCTTGATCTGGGGATTTTCGCAAGAATCAAGATGCTTTTAATTTCGAGAACTTAAAGTGGCCTTCCAAGTTTGAATTTTTTGTCAGCTTCTTTTCGAAATTTAAATAATTTAGTTCAAAGAGAGATTAACATATTATGAAATAAATATTAATCTTATTATATATAGAATATTTGTAATATGATGCAAACAACCGTGCTTTGCAATATAAATAAAATACAATAAAACATGTCATGTCGGTCTTTTATATATAGCGATTGCAATTTTCTTGGTGTGATGTTTCAAGACACATGAGTAAAATTGTATTTAAGAAATAAGAAATTTGGAAAATTTTTTCGTAAAACTCGTAAAATTGATTTTATATTTCGCAGATATCACAAAAATCTCTTTACATTTTATTGTTAACACTCTTGTAAATTTATTTGTTAATACTCTTATAAACTTAGTTATTAATACTTGTGTAAATTTATTTTCAATACTCATGTAAATTTGTTTGTGAATAATCTTGTTGGCTTTCCATTCCTCTTTTAAATTTATCCATTACTGCTCTTAAGAGTTTATTTGTTAATGGCCTTGTAAAAGCTATTTTTTAGTACTATTGTAAATTTATTTGTCATTATTCTTGTAAATTTATTTGTCATTATTCTTGTAAATTTTATTTGTCATTATTCTTGTAAATTTATTTGTCATTATTCTTGTAAATTTATTTGCGAATACGCTCCTAAATTATTTTGTTAAAACACTTGTAAATTTATTTGTTAATACTCTTGTAAATTTACACTTATTAGTCTCTTACAAATTTTAAATGTGCTTGTTAATCTCTTATAAATTCTAAATTTGTACTTGCTAATCTATCTCTTGTAAATTGTAAACAGACATCTGTTAGTCTCCTGTAAATGGTAAATAGACACTTATTGCACATTTGTAAAAATTTTGGATTGTTGTTTTCTTCTTTTTATGTCGTCTTTTCTTTCCCATAGATGTGCTATAGGATTTTCTTGGCAACAGGCTTATTTGAATCTTTTAAAATTCCAATTCTGCCATTTCTCAGCTACTTTCACGCACTAGAGAATGGCTACCGGAACAAACCATGTAAGCTATAATTCTTGAAGTTTACCAAAATACTTGCAAAAACAAATTTAATCCTATTTCTTGATTTCAGATCATAACCGAATGCATGCTGCAGATGTCTTGCACGGCGTGTACTACTTCATCTCACAGCCTGTTCCCGGGTTTGCCCAAGCTGCTCCCAATACCACAGATTCTCCTCTTCATCGTAGTTCAAGTTAGTAACTAATTCCAGAAATTCCAAACACCTCTGGTATGATGAAAATCATAGGAAAATTTGATCACACAGAATATAAATTATTATGGGTTAAAGTTATGGAATGAACTGCCGGAGATAATAAAAGAAAGCAAAACATAAAGGGGATTTGAGAAAAAATTAAAAATACAATTATTAAAAGATCAGGATCTGCGATAGAGAGGTTGGCCAAATTTAACGGGGACAGATGACTTAACTCTTAGTTTTATATCTGCCTCTTCTACGTCACATGAATTGCTAGGAGATAAATATTGTATGTATTGTATTTTTGATTATATGTGAACATTGAAAAATAAAAGTATTTGTATTTGTATGGTTTAATATCCTTGATGGTTTTTAAGCTACGTTGGCAAGACAATGAGAAATTATTTTAATTTTTCAATCATAGTGGCCAGCAAAGGAATCAAGGGGGATCGTTGGACAGCCTTAAAATCAACCGATACTAGATATACTCGAAAATCTGTGTCACCGATGGATGAAGATGATGATGAGGAAGATGAAGAAGAGGAGGAGATTTCTGGGATGGTGGGAGCCAATTTTCCTGCTCTTGAAATCATGGCGCTGTATGCGGCTGCAGCCATGCACGACTATGACCATCCTGGACGCACTAATGCTTTTCTCGTAGCTACGTTTTCTCCGCAGGTAAAGTTAATATTTAAAACAAATATCTCGAAACCATTTAGTTTCTTAATCACGATATTTTATACCTGCCCTGGAATATATTTCGCTGTAAAAATTATTATAAAATTGATGTGAAAGCATTTTAAAAATTTATGGACAACGCACTTGTCCTAGCATTGACAAATTAAATTTAGAAGCAATATCAATAGTTGTTTGAAATTTGTTTGAAAATTATATTCATAAAAACACAAAGATTTAATTAGGATATGGGTTATGTTAAATGCAATTCTTTCCTTTTTTTCTCGCATAGAATTTAAACGTTTATGACATTTTCTTTCTTTCTTTCTTTCTTTCTTTCTTTCTTTCTTTCTTTCTTCCTTCCTTCCTTCCTTCCTTCCTTCCTTCCTTCCTTCCTTCCTTTGTTTCTTCTTCCTTTCTTCCCTTTTTTTTTAATATGTCCGTGTTCTTGTAAACATCGGTTTTTTTCTATAATCTAAGATTTATCTTTACAATAATTAATACGCTTTTAATAAATAACTTCCACAATAATAAATAGAAAAGGCAAAGTGAAATTATTCGTTGCATCTGTGATTTTTCCTATATTAATTGAACCCTTTGGATAGAATCTCCTGGAAATCTTCGTATCTTTTTGTTAGTGGAATCTTATATTACGCAAGCCGCTTCATTATATTAATAAAATTACGCTTTTGAATCAAGAAATACACACAAATATTTTAGAACAGCGCTATACGTACTCGTTTCGTATCACACATAACATGAATAAAGGAGAGAAAGATAAAATGAGGCATTTTAAGTATTCCAACATGAGAGCCATTGCATTTAATTGGATGACATTTATCACGTGATACCATTAATGCGTAGTCATCTATTCAAAGCATTCCTTACATTATTAATAAATTCAAAAAATCTCCATATGCAGGGTGTTTCATAATTCCCATCGGAGTTTGGGAAGGTTATAGTTAAAAACCTATGATGAATACAGCAAAAATTTCATATCACTACGTTTTTTATTCATGAAAACATTCATTTATGACCATATAACCATTTTTTTATGAAAATCATACCGAGTGCAACTGTTTCAAACTCAGAGTCCGCAGGATTGTAGTCGTCAATTTCAATTTTGTGCAGATTTCCAACAGAAGCTACTTGAGGAAGGTAGTTTTACTGAGAAAATGATATTTAATGACGAAGCCAGTTTTCACCTGTTTGACAAGATAAAGCATCACAATTTGAGACACAACATACCCTCGTCAAGTGGTAGACGTCCGTGATTCTCCTAACTTACTGTGTTTTGTGTTGTCTCTTCATCACGAGTGTACGAAGCTTATTTACTTTTTTTTTTTTACACGGAGTGAACTCTAAGTGGTATAGGGTACCATGATATGCTACAAAGATGGGTAATGCCACAATTGCAGGAAGATTAAGGAGACTACGTTTTCCAAGAAGAGGGGGGCTTCCCCACATTTTCTTGGAGACGTGAGCGAATACCTTAATGCTAAGTTATTTCGCCGTCGGATTGGACGTGCTTCGCAAGATGAAATTTCTTTATTTTCCTGGCGACAATTCTTACCTGTCTTAACCCCATGTGAATTTCTTTATGGGGTTATATCAAAGATCATGTGTCCGTGCCTATACCATGTAATACGAACGTTTATATGCAGGGCTGTTCCCAAAGGGTACAAGCTGTACTCTCAAGAAATTTTCGAAAGTACCGAGTACGGACCGCATACTCTCAAAGGGTTAAGGAAATTTTTATATTTACTGGTTTGGGGGAAACTTTCAACGAAAGCTTTTTTTCTAATCATTTACAAAACAAACTTGAATGGAAACAAATGAAGAAATGCAAGAAAACTCTGAACGTCCCCCACCCACAACCAAGCCTCAAAATAATATCCTGCGTACGACCAGGAGAGGAATGAAAAACTGATGAAAGTGGTAACTGCCACCCTGGGCTTGGATAGACAATAGGCGACTAGTCAAATGACAGTCAGCTCGGCGCTGTGAGGTCACCAAATCCAGTAACCCCGCAATTTCAATACTCCTTAATTAAGACAGCACCGCATACTCTCAATAATTTTCTTCAGGACAGCCCTATTTATATGGTCATAAAAACTGGTCATGAAAGTGCGACTTCATAAATAAAAAACTTGAAGTGATTATTTATATGGTGATATTAAACTGTTTGTTGTATTAGCCATAGTTTTTTAACAATAACCTTTCTAAACCCTGGAGGGAATTATGAAACACCTTGTACATATAAATATATTTATATATATACATATATGAAGGTATGCCTTTAACATTAAAAGGGCCCGGGACTGAAATAGATATAGAAGGTTATATATCAGATGTTCGTGTTTTAAGGGGCAGGAGAAGTTAAGGTCATACTATGGCATGACCCATAGTTTTTTAAGAAATTATTTTACCTAAAAAATCAAACTCCAAACTATAGAACTGCAAAAACTCCGGCAGGCGCCGCTTATCCGCTGAAATTGAACCCAGGTTATTCAGACGATATTGGCGCAGTATAGCCCAGATGCTCTTGCGCCATAAAAAATCCAAACAAACATATTCAGACGGTAGTCGAACGCCTTGGCACTGTACCTCCATTGGGTGGGGCTTATATACAGTACTGTTTAACGAAAGTGCATCACCTTTGAAATTGTGTTATTTTGAAGCAAAAAAAAACTATACAGTAATAACCCATTCAGATTGCATCAGACAAGTTCTACGTGCGTGCGCAATGACGAAGCATAGTTTAGTGCGAACTAATATTGCATCATCCGTCTTCGTACGGATTATAAACCCACATCGCGCAGCTTATCTTTATTCGCAGTCTCTGTTGCCATGGACAGTTACTCTGAATTGACGCCATGCAAAAAGTCTGTTTTTATTGTATTACATGAAGAAGCTTTTTCCACTTGTTATATTACTCATAAAGTGTCATGTAGTCAGTCCACAGTCAGTAGATTGCTTTGTAAACTACGGAATACTAAATCAGTAGACAGGAAAAAAGAAAGCATGCAGAAACCTTATCTACGCCAAAACAGGATCGTGTTTTGAAGTGTTTGTACCTGAAAAATGTCTGTCATTTGAGCTAAAACGAGAGTGGGAAGAGGCCATAGGTGTCATGGCTAATGTAGTAACAGCATGAAGATGCCTATTCAAAAAAGGGCTTGTAGCCCTTTCAAAAAAAAAAAAAAAAATACCCTCACACCTAAGATGCGAAAGCTCATTTATATTTGTGTAAAGAACGTGCCAAATGGACCCCGAACCAGTGGACGTCGTTTATTTTCTCCAACGAAAGAAAATTCAATATCCATGGCAGTGATTGTGAATGGAATATTCGTCGTAGAAAAAGAGAGGGGTGCAAACCCGACTGTATTGTCTCTACTATTAAATTCCCTGCTAGTCAAATGGTATGGGCATACAGACCTCATCAGGGAGCAGGTCGCCTACATTTTATACAAGGACATTTAAATTCCGAAGGTTATATAGACGTACTGCAAGCCAATTTGCTGCTAACCATCAAAGCTACTTCAACCAGTCAAAAGGCTTCATCTTTCGGGACGACCCTGCCCCATGTCATCGAGCAAAAAACGTAAGTGGTCACATCTCTACTTATATCACTTGTGCATTTCTACTTGAAGACATAATTTGGATGCATTTGTATTGATACAGGAAAATGGTTAGGTCAACAGCCCACTGCAACTCTTACATAGCCGGAAAACAGTACAGATCTAAGCACGATAGAGAACTGTTGGCGTTTTAGAGCATCTGCTGTCAATAGAAAGAAACTACGGACACTTCATGAATTTAAAGAAGTCATCATTCGTGTTTGGCAACAAGATCAGTGCTGAATGCATCCAGAAACTGCTTCTATCCATACCTCGCCGTTGTATTGCCAGTAAACGGGTCAGATGTGAACTAACTAAATATTGATTTATGTCTGGTGATGATTCCTTATTTTTCTTTATTTTGAACTACGATTTACACATATAAAAAGCGTCAAATCTAGTATTTTTTTTTGTCTATATGTTATTAAAACATTTATGTTCATTTCAGTATGTTGACAGAAAATTGTCTGAAATTTACTGATTTAACATTAAACTGTAATGTTTGACTTTTATTCAGTAAAATAAAGGCATTTTTAAACTGTACGTATGATTTTGTTATTATATGTTTTAAACATTCCCAAAAAAAAGGGTCAAAAATTTTCAAAGGTGATGCTGACCGTGTTCCTTTTAAAAGAAATGAGTATAAAGCCGTCCTGCCATTTATAAACAATATCACTTACCGTATTGGCCGTTTACTTTTGAGACAATATCGATACAGTATTTATTCCAAAAAACAAGATTTTTAATTTCCTACGTTCGGTTAAAGAACCAGTGGATACATTCAAAATTCCTGGTGTATACAAATTCCTTGTTCTTGTGGACAGTTATACATAGGGCAAACAGATCGATCCATTGCGTACCAAAAACTGGAGCCTGAAAGCCTCGTGGGAAATAAACAGATAGCAAAATCGGCAACAGCAGAACATTCAATTTTAAATAACCGTTTAAACCTTTTTGACCATACTAAAGTTCTTGCAAAATCAAATAATTTTTGACCAGATTATACAGAGAAGCAATAGAGTTCATCAAGCATCCTAATAATTTTAATAGAGACGATGCAAAAACCATTCCCGTTGCTTGGCTACCCATTCTAACAAAACTGTAACGTGTAAATGTCAGTTTTTATTTTTCGATTTCATTTCCTTCTGTTTTGGCTTTTATATTCGTCTCTAAAATTTCACAATAATTTCTTTTAACGTATTTATACTGTTTCTGTAACTTATGCATATTCTACAATTGTCTCAAAAGTTTTTCATGTAATTTAACCTCTTCTGATTATGATTCGCACGGCTCGAATCGAAACGTAAAGTTTTAGTAATAAATAATCGTTTTGCTGCACAGCTGATTACCTGAAAATTTGTTGTTGATGAATACCTTTGTTGATAATCCTTTTTCTTAGTTTGATATTTTATTATTTGAAAATTTAATTAATTTTAGATTAAATGTTTTCATACGTAAAAGAATTAACCTTGGCCTTTATGAGGATCTGATTGATTTACATTACAAGCAATCAAAATACTCTTCTCGCCATGATTTACTATTATTAATTTCCCATATTGGCTATTGATAATCGTCTATTTAATCACATTTGTTCTACTGGCCCAAGGGCTTGGAATTCTGTTCCTAAAGTCAATTAGACGTCGTCAGAATTTATTATTGTTGGAAAAAAAGGCCAAGACCTTTTTTTACGTGATTTCCCTGATCAATGTTCACTTCCTTTGGATTTGAAATCTTTTCATATCTATGTTTTGTAACAATTTTGATTATTTGTATTGCCGGCTATTTTTTATTTATTTGAGGAGTTTGGGACTTACCAAGCCCTTTTTATTTGGACTTTTTCCACAGGTTTCCCTACAAGCCATTGACCATATGTTTATCTATTAATCGAATAAAATTAAAAAAAAAATACAAAACCTGTTTCATACAAAAATCACAGCCCTGCGGTGGCGCAGTGTGGTAACGCGTTCTCCTATTGCGCGGCTAATCCGGGTTCGACTCCCAGCAGTGCAAAAAGAACGCTTACTCAGAGATCTCATAAAGATCGCACTGCTCACTGTAGTCCGGGGTTTGGTTCCCCAGGCCTTAAGAGGTTCGGATTCCTCGGAAAACAGTAGGTCCCGGCGCAGCATGACCACTGTAGTCTTTGAGCCGTAAAACCAAAAAGAAAATTGAAAAAAAAAATAACAAAACCGGTTGGCTTTGTAAGTTGACCTATTTGGCAATTGTGTTGTCACTGCGGAGAGTCATAATAGCTTACAGAACCTTAAATACGAACAGACGGCGCAGCATTCCCTTATCGCGGCAGCCTAGTTAGTTAAGGCACTCTGATTCATATAGGGAATCCCTGGTTCGACCTCAAACCGTGACAGTGTTATATAAATACTGTTCTACCTCGAACGGGCAGGTACAGGAAAATATTGTCCATATAATATATGTCCGAATATTTATAAGATACAATTCAAGCTAATTGCGTTTAAATGGAGAACCATTAACCCCTTTTCTATAATGAGAGAATTGGGAAAATATGTGTAAGCTATCTTTTTTCTTATGTGATTTAATTGACAAAATATCGAAGTTGATTAGAATTGATTATTATCACTTAAAAATATATTAGTGTCCTGTTGATACATTTACCGATAATATTTAGACGAGTAATAAAATGATGTAATCTCACTTAACTTACATTTTTTCCTTGAAGTTTCCTTCCCCCTCTCTCTCTCTCTCCATAAAATTCCATAAAGTTCTCTTTTCATTTATGCCATAGAGCTTCTCTAGAGAGAGAGAGGGTCATTAATTAAGTTATTGCCAGTCACTCAAATTGCTAGATTAATTATTCTTTATATCCTCTAAACTATGAACGCGCTATAGGGTAGAAGACTCAGGCTTTTCTTTCCAGAGTATATCGAGGCCGTACTGTCTACATTGATCCACTATCATGGATAATTACATTTCTCCTACACGGTTGTTTTTTTCATGTAATAATATTATGGTACTACATGTTGAAACACGTGATCTACTTACTCATGAATTAATATGCACCTTACATAATTTGTAATATATGGATATGCAGATATATATGACGTAACGATAATGCAATGTTTTCACCATTTCTATATATATAGGCAATTCTATATAACGATCGCTCTGTTTTGGAGAACCATCACGCCGCAGCTGCTTGGAGTTTGTTTTTATCCAATCCCAGTTTCAACTGGCTTAAAGGACTCGACAAAGCAGAGTTTAAGAGGTTTCGATATCTTGTCATAGAATGCATTCTTGCCACAGATCTTAAACGCCACTTCGATATCATAGCCGAATTCAATGCCAAGGTACTACTTCATTTATATCTTATTTATATTCAGGACTCAACAAAACGTGGCAAACCTTACTCACCAACCAAAAACAATACTCTCTCTCTCTCTCTCTCTCTCTCTCTCATCCACCTTAAAAGGTGAACCTAATACTAAAACATTTCTTATTAGCCAACCGCAGAAACCTATGGCCACCTGGAGCTCGTTTTTGTCAAGTCCTATCTACATCATATTATTGTCTCATATATATCTTATCCATATCGTATTACCTTATTTATGTCTTATTATATATCATATTTATTTTATCCATGCCATATTATACCTTATCTATGCATCAGATTATTTTTTGAAATAGTAGTAGGAAAGACATTCTTGGGAAAAAACGTGTGACATTTGCAAGGCACGTTAAATGATACTTACTTGACAAAAATAGCAAATAAACAGCATCATCATTATGCTCCAGTAAAGGCTATTTACTTCCTCCAATAAAAAGGGGAAAGGAAAGTAGCATCCCACAATAATATAATTGGTCAGTACACCACCAGGGACATCTCAGTTTACCTAAGTGAATTTCGCTACCTTCCGAAGTGCATACATACAAATAAAAAACACATTGACAACGTTTAAACACAATGGATCTCTTGCAAAATAGTTTTAGCTTTCATTTTAATGGTACTTTTATGATTAATTATTGACTGTGATATCTAATTTAAACTCATTTATATGTAACGGAACTACATTTAAAATAAAAAAGATAGTTCTATCTAAACATTTTATATGTTAAAATTTAGATACAAGCATATCACTTGGATTTATTTATACGACGGAGGTGGGAATTTCGAATTTTTCAAACTTTCATGTTAAATAATCAGTTACTGAATAATAAACATAAATTAAATGTTTATAATATAGAACTGGAGAAGTTGAGCTGACATTTTCAGGTTTATGTATGCTGTCAATATTTATGTTTGCTCCATGTTTCGACTCTTCTATGCAAGTCTTCTTCTAAACATTATGGAAAATGAAAGCAAACGTTTAATTCAGTGATAAAATTCACATCTGGAAAATTAGGAATTTCTTGTGATCATTGCTTTCCCCAGCTCCCTGAAGAAAATTGTCATGGGGAAGTAAGAAGAAGAAGAGAAAGGGGAACAAGAACGAAGAGAAGAGTAGTTACGCTAATAAAAATTCCCGCATGACAAATAGGTGCAATAATATTACTTTTATAATTAAGGAAAGGAAGAAACTCTGGAACTCCTTCTGCTTTCATGTAAAGCGTACCAGCAGCTTAAAACCCTCTTTCCCTGACCCTACAGTATCTTGTAGCCTCCTCGATCTTCCCTCACCTCCCGAGATGTCGGACCTCCTCTCGCTTCATAAGAACTCTTGCCTCCATCGGCAGCTCCTTGTTGCGTTGTGTCACCTTTTCTCCTGTCCGGGCCGCGTCATTTAGTTGTCCGGCCTCTTGTCCTCTTCATCTTCTACTGCCGAACACCATTCCCGGAAAAAGCCTCGTCTGGAAAAACTGAGTCGCCACCTGCGGACAAACGTCCCAATAATATCTGTACAACATCTATTACTTATATCGATTTTAGCCTAAAATTCAAACAAAAACAAAACAAACAATTTTTATTTATTTGTCACAATGGTTGTAGCAACTTTCCATTTCACTTAGAAAATACATATATAAACAATAACACTGCAATTCAATAAACCACAAATAACCACAATCCATCGTGACGAGTCACCAGTAAAAATCATACGATTTAACAGGCTGAGGACCCTAACAATGTAATGGCGCAAAATCACCTCTTAGCAAATAATCTAATATTTTTTTTTCTAAATAGATTAATATTATTTATGTCGTTAAGAGTGTTTGGTATTTTATTCCAACTCCTTATGCCCGAATATTCAATGTCCTTGTTATAAAATTCCGTTCTGATTTTTGGTGTTCTGCATGAAAAATCAAACAAAAATTCATTATTCATTGTCTATCAGATTTATATAGTCTTTTTAATCCACAAGCATACGAGAAATTTCATGCTTATTTCAGGTAAATGAAGAAGACTCTCCTGGTTTAGACTGGACTGTGGAAGCGGATCGTCTGTTGGTCATGGAAATGGCCATTAAGCTAGCAGATGTTAATGGACCCTGTAAATGTAGAGCCATTCATACCCAATGGACTGTTCGAATCGCTGAAGAATTTTACGAGCAGGTAATTAACTAAAACATCTTTAAACAAGAAGAAAGTTTTAAAATTGACCTTCAAGAGAGTAGCTTATAGTTAAGTATGACAGAAGGATAAGCTAGTAAAGGAGACATATACAATAACCAAAAACGATAATTTACAATGTAATTAATAGAACAAGTTTAAATTTAAACTACAAAAACATCGTAATTATTTTACTTTTTTTATAACAAGCAGCTTTCTAAGAAACTTTAAGTTAATAGTGCAAAGTCAAGCCATCTTGGTTTCTTTGAAAATTTGTCAATCACTTTATTTACATCAATATGTATGTCTCTGTGGGTGTGTATTAAAAGTCTCTTTCTGTCATCCGCGTTCGAAGCCAAGTTTGACGGCGCTTCGAGGATAAAAAACTACGTTCTGCTGAAGCAACACCTACTGAAAACGTAGTTTGAAGGGCGAGAAACTTGTAGATTCGTGGAAAAACGTCTTGATCGCATTTCTCCAAGGCTTAGAGACTTTGGACTGTAAGACTTTTATTTATTACAGTTGTAACAAACAACATATAAAATATTCTTCATCGTCTTTAATTTTTTTTCTTATTTAAGCCTGACGGGGGGTTATCGCCCCCTTCGCCAGTCGATTGACCCGCCCTTGATAACCAGTGCTGTAGTCGTAAAATAAAAAGTGTGGGAACGCTCCGATTGACCTCAGGATAATTTCAGATTTCCAAGGGACGGTGAAGAAGCCACCTACAATTTCTCTTTCTTTTTTTTTTAATTTTATTTTCCGTTGTAGACTGATTTTGGGAATTTTTTAAAGAACTCCTGAATTTTATTTATTCTTTAATTATTTAAATATTTTTGGTTGTTCGTTGAAAGTTTGTTTCCGGCCGTTAAAATGGGAGTTTAAATGTATTCCCTTGGGTGGAGAAATAACATTTTTATCGATGTTAGTGCTGCAAACTTATGGTCACTTTTTTTAATGACCGGAATGTTTCAAAACACTTTTTCCCTAACATTAATTAATACAAAAACAGTTTAATTTTTTGTGCTTGGGGACGACCGTTCAAGTTAAAAATAAGTGTGAAAACGGCGTTCCCGTCCCACCACGCCTCCGGTTATAACCCCCGCCCGCCCCTGCGTACTTCAATACGTCTACGAACAGCTCTTTTCAAGAATAAATTTGGTAAAATCAAAGACGGATCTAGGGGGCGCCCCTTTTTATCCGCCTTTGTTCAGTCCTAATCAGGCCCGTAGCTAAGCCGGGGACAGTAGGGGCATGGCCCCAGCAGCCCCTTCAACCTGGCTGCAGTCTTGGTCCTTAAATTGCAAGTATAGTGGTGCGGTCCGTGAGCCAACAAGAATAAGGAAAATTGGTCCTTGAACTGGAAAAGGTTGAAAACCAGGGACACACTGTGTCCTCTCAAGGGCGCATATGGTCCATTCGTGGAAAGTTGGTGGCGTCCAGGTCCCTTTAGCTGAAGTAGCAGACGGGACCTGGACTCCAAGTCTTCGCGAACGGACTATACCTTGGAATATCGGAGGGCGCCAATCCTAAAGCCTCTGAGGGCACACCGACCCGAAGATCATGTGGCCGTCAGTCCAGTCCGCCCCTGTTGAAGACCCCTGCTGCAGATCTTAATCCGGGGTGAACTCAGCTGCACTTGCACCATAAGACATTAATAGATCCTGCAGTGACTTAACTGCAACGCGCTTGTTTCTCATGCCTTTAACCGGATTCGATTCCAGTGGTACCATGGAACGCGTTTTATGTTTCTGCCCATCGCAGTCCTGTTCTCTAGGTGACAGAGGTTCGGAGTCTTCGGAAAACTGTAGGTCGCAATGTAACGTGTTCTCATTTGTCCTACTCCGAGCGGGAAACGAAACGGGTAGTAGTCCGGGACGCCCCAAACAAAAAATCGTTTCGCCTCTGCAGTTGCGCAGCAGTAGTGTGTTCGCCTAGCACAGGGGTCTCCAAACTACAGCCCGCGAGCACCACCCATCCGGCCTGCAATATATGCCCGGTAAGCAAAAATTAACATTGACCAACATAGGAAAATAAGATCAGTGCGGCCCGCCGGTCTACAAAAATAAGCAAAATTGGCCCTTGGACTAAAACGATTGGAGACCCCTGGCATTGCGTATTATTCATCCGGGTTCGCTGCCTCGAACAGGTGTAAAAAGAAACAGAAAACACTGCTTACCAACTAACTGCTCACTGTAGTCCAGAACTCCGTTTTGGGCCTTAAGAGCACATCGAAAACCACGGAAAATTGTAGGCCCCGGCGCAAGACGACCTTCACCGCCCTTTCGCCCTAAAACACAAAAAAACTACCCAAAATTGAAAAAAAAATAGTGTATCTGTCGTTATTCAAATAAAAAATATTAAAAAATAAATTCTAGTTTAGGCCAACAAATTTTGACGGTTTTTTAAAAATAAATCCTATTTAGTTAATAAGTCATCATTATCTGTCTTTAATGCAAAAGGGATTCCTCTCCCTTCACAGCCTTGACAAAATTGTTTATGTTTATATGGCGCAAGGTCATCTTTGGCCTCGTAGGCGCCAAATGTAGTGAACTTCAACCTACATAGGACTGATTTAAAAAAAAAAAGTCTACCTTTCTCTCCACTTTAATAAGTATGTTATTATAATTTTATTTGCCTATATTCCGTGAAGGTTAATGTATGCGGGAACTACAATTTTCCGAGGAATCCGTGTTCCTTAGGGCCTGGGGAGTCATCCCCAAACTACAATGAGTAGTTAGTCTCTAGCCATTTTTTTCTTCCGTTGGAAGTTAGACCCAGTTTACAGTCACGCCAGACTACACTACGGCAGGACTTGATTTCATTTAAGTCCACGAATAAGCAATAATAAAAACCATGGTAAAGCATCGTAGTTAAGATAGTACTGATAAAACTGGATGGATATGAATATGTGGTATTCCAAGATGACCATCTAATGCAGTCGAGCCTCGTTATGACCACCAGGCTTAAGACGAATTATTTTTAATACGAACCGTTTTCTGAAGTCCCGTCAGATTGTATAGCATACTATCCTTTCCGGATAAGGCGAACTACTGTTAATACGAACAGATTTTCGGTCCCCCCCTGATATTCGTCTTAACGTGATTCGTCTGTATTTGTATACTGCACATGCCAAAACTGCTGAACGCATCAACTGAGACAGAACCGTTCATCTAACGTGAACACCGAACACGGATACGTTCACACACACAGCCGAGCACATTGGATGTTGAACCCGTCCCACCAATCCAAGAGATAGCTAGTGTAACAGGCGATTCATTCCCAGGTTTTTAAAAGTGTATATTCGGCGGCGTTCAGCAGACAGGAAATTAGTGTCCTCCAGGGTTAAACGGGTTTGACTTCTGACAGTACCAGAACAGAACGGCAAGCTGCTCGCTGAAATCCGAGGGTTAGCTCCTAGGGCTAAACAGGTTCAAATTGTTCAGTAAACTATAGGTCCCGGCGAAACATGACCTTGCACCATAAAACAAACAACCACAGAAAAGGTGCAGATGATATTTCACTAACAGTTTGGATAAAATAGGATCCCATATTTGGGACTTAAAGCGATAATGTTCGGAAATGCGCTGATGCTCGATTACTTGTTTGGTGCATTAGGACCTTTTACTATATCCTGTTTAAAATAAATACATTATGCATAAATATATTTTTGTTTTTAGCCAGTTCGGTACTGAGGTTCAGATTGGAGAATCATACCTTAGCAATAATAATTGATCTAATTAGCATAAATTGGAACGTGTGGAAGCAACAGGTTATCCCAAATAATGTGTTGTTTGTTTGTTTAAAAAATCCCTGAAATACCATCAAATTACCTCAAAACGCAGATTTGGTTAGCGATCGTATTTTCAAAATAACCTCTCGGAGCAAGACGCTTCATAAGGCAAATAAAAAAAGGAATCTTATTTGGTTTCTGATGACATAATTCGCATATATATATATCATCATCATCATATTCAACCATTATCTATCCACTGCTGGATGAAGGTCTCTCCAAATGCTTTCCACACAAGTCTATCCTGAGCAATTCGCTTCCACGTCACCCCAACCTGTTTTCTTATTTCATCCACCCATCTAGTTTGAGGACGTTTTCTAGGTCTTCGGTGGTCTCTTGGAATCCAGTTCAGAATTTCTGTTGTCCATCGTTGATCAGTTCTTCTTGCAATATGCCCAGCCCATCGCCATTTCAGCCCTTTTACTTTAACAATGATGTCCTCTACTCTAGTTTGCTCTCTCACCCAAGTGTTTCTTTTTCGATCTCTCCTAGTTATTCCAAGCATGCACCTCTCCATGCTCCTTTGCGTTGTCTGTAACTTTCGTATTGCTCCAACTGTTAGACTCCATGTCTCTGATCCATAAGAGAGGACTGGCAATACACACTGGTTGAAGACCTTTCTTTTTAGACACAAAGGCAATTTCCCCTTCAGGATAAAACTGTTTCTTCCAAATGCACTCCAGCCAAGTTTAATACGTCTGTTGAGTTCTTTCATAATGTTGCCATCCATTGAAATCAGCTGGCCAAGGTAAATATATGAATCAGCAATTTCTAGCTCAGTGTTGTCAACTTGTATTTTTGTTTCCTCTACAAAATTATTGAACATGATCTTAGTTTTTTGTAGGTTCATCTTGAGTCCAACTTCTTCACTTCTAGTTGAGAGCTCTTGTACCATGTCTTGGAGTTCTAATGGGTCCGTTGAAAAAATAACAATGTCATCAGCAAACCGCAGATGATTTAAATATTCACCATTTATTTTTATTCCCTTGTTATTCCAATTTATCAGCTGAAAAATCATCTGTAAAGCTGAAGTAAAAAGTTTTGGAGAAATGGTATCTCCCTGCCTCACACCTTTACCAATTTTGATAGTTTTGGTATCTTTATGTAACCGAAATTTTGCACTTGCATTTTTATACACACGTTTCACCATGTCAATGTACACATCCTCAATGTCTGTTGATCTTAAAGAGTTGATGACTGCTGATGTTTTAATAGAGTCAAAGGCCTTCTCATAGTCAATAAATGCAACACACAATGGAAGTTCATATTCATGTGTTCTTTCAATTAATTCTCTTAATACTTGAATATGGTCCACTGTACTGAATCCACTTCGAAATCCAGCTTGTTCTCTTGGTTGAGCTGCATCTAATTTTTTCTGCAGGCGATGTGTTAGCACTTTTGTGAAGATTTTATAAATAGCAGGTAACAAGCTAATTGGTCGGTAATTTTTCAAATCCTCTTTATCACCTTTTTTATGCAAAAGAATTACTGTTGAGGCATTTGGTAAAGAATTTTGCAAGTATGTCTTCTACATATTCTCCAGCTTCTTTTAGGATATCTAATGTAATACCATCATCACCAGGGGCTCTTCCTTTCTTCATACTTTTTATTGCAAATGAAACTTCTTCTTTTAAGATTTTAGGAGCTGTTCCTTCGACTATTTCAATGTCTTCGTTTAATCCACTGTTACTTTCGTATAGATTTTTGTAGAATTCTTCAACTCTTCTAAGTATTTCTTCCCTATTTCTTGTTACGGTGCCATCCTCTCCTTTTAATGCAATGATGTGTTTCTTCCCAACAGATAAACTTCCTTTAACAACCCTAAGGCTCTTGTTATTTTCAATGGCTTTCCTTACTAGCTCACAGTTGAATTTTCTTATGTCTTCTTTCATGCTTTTGCGCAGAGTTTTACAAAGTTCTATGTACTCAATCCTGGAACTGGTATTTTGATTGTCCACCTTCATATCTCTTCGCCTTTTCATGAGCTGTTTCGTCTTCTCAGATAATTTGCTATTGTGCTTTTTACAGGTTACACCACCAATTTCCCCAGCAGTTTCAACTATTGTCTTAACAATGTTTTCATTTGCTTCTGAGATATCACTTTCATCAATAAGTCCTTCCAGTGCAGAAAAGCGATTTTTTAATTCCAACTTGAATGCCTCGGTATTTTCTTTTAATTTCTTTAAATCCACCCTCTTACTTACTTGTTTCCTAATGAGCTTCTGTCGTTCTAATTTAGTATTTAAGTGCACTTTACATCTCACCATTCGATGATCACTTCCAGTATTAAATCTGTTCAGTACACTGCAATCTTCAATAATTGATTTCTTGTTTGCCAGGATATAGTCAATTTCACTAGTTCCCCCATTTGGGTGTTTCCATGTCCATTTTCTTTGCGGTTTCTTCTTAAAAAATGAATTCATGATGCTAAGATTTTCAGCTTCTGCAAATTCGATGAGTTGATCGCCACGTTCATTCCTTTCCCCATATCCGTATTTACCAACCGATGTCTCTCCTTGTTCCTGTTGTCCAATTCTTGCATTGAAATCCCCCATGATGAGCTTGATATGTTGTTTCCCTTTGGTGTGTAACTCTTTGATTTCTTCATAAAATTCTTCAACCTCTTCGTCGGTATGGCTTGATGTTGGTGCATATACCTGTACTATTTGAAGTTGGTATCGCTGGGTTAGTTGAACAACGAGCCTCGCTGCTCGATCTGACGTGCTTTCGACTTCAAGAAGGTAGTCTTTAATTCTTTTGTTGATTAAGAAGCCAACACCACTTGTTCTTCCAGTTTCCGTTCCTCTATAATAAAACAAATGTCCACTTTTAAGTTCCACCAACTCTTCACCTTTTCTTCT
>QLNU02015359.1:24332175-24350417 GCA_006491805.2 Dysdera silvatica | reverse complement strand
GTTCAATAATTTCGTAGAGAAAACAAAAATACAAGTTGACAACATGGAACTAGAAATTGCTGATTCATATATTTACCTTGGACAGCTGATTTCAATGGATGGCAACATTATGAAAGAACTCAACAGACGTATTAAACTTGGCTGTAGTGCATTTGGAAGAAACAGTTTTATCCTGCAGGGAAATTGCCTTTTTGTCTAAAAAGAAAAGTCTTCAACCAGTGTGTATTGCCAGTCCTCTCTTATGGATCAGAGACATGGAGTCTAACAATTGCAGCCATACGGAAGTTACAGGCAACCCAAAGGAGTATGGAGAGGTGTCTGCTTGGAATAACTAGAAGAGATCGAAAAACAAACATTTGGGTGAAAGAGCAAACTAGTGTACAGGAGACATCATCACTAAAGTAAAAGGGCTGAAATGGCGGTGGGCTGGGCGTATTGCAAGAAGAACTGATCAACAATGGACAACTGAAATTCTCAACTGAATTCCAAGAGACCACCGAAGACCTAGAAAATGTCCTCAAACTAGATAGGTGGATGAAATAAGAAAACAGGTTGGGGTGACATGGAAGCGAATTGCTCAGGATAGACTTGTGTGGAAAGCATTTGGAGAGACCTTCATCCAGCAGTGGATAGATAATGGTTGAATATGATGATGATGATATGTATATATTAGAGCTAATGCATCAACTGCATATCGGAAATTACACATTCCCTTCAAGACTATGACCAAAAAGATGATACTAAATATATCATATAAAGATCGATAGAGTCAGGCCTTACGTAATGCTGAGAAGAGGGACAGGTAAGGACTGGATGCTTTAATCGATCGCTAGCATGGTCTGAAGAAAGAAATCTGATACCAGAGAACAGCGAGATGAGTAGCACCCGCAATAAGTAAAGAAAGAATTTATTCACAATTCAGTTCAATTCCTTTATTTTTTAACACGTTAAACAAATTACATTAATACAAACAATTTACCACCATTAGAAAATATAGTCTTAATGGAAAATCAGGAAAAAAATGAAAACCAGTTTGACTAGCCCCTTTAAGCTTTATTGGGGGAGAATTTGACATTTTTATGTTCAAACCGGCAACAGATTCCCGAGTATGACTTATTGTTTCTTACTTTACAAATTTCCTGGCGTCCAAAGGGTTTTTTTAAACAAAATAATTCATTCACCCACATTTAAACTTCATCTGAAATTCAGTTTGGTCAGAGATAGAGATGTTGTTGCCAAGAAAACATTCACACATCCGCAGTGACGTATTTAGGGAGGCGCGATCGGTACCGCCGCACTGGGCGCCAAACCAAGATGGGCGATAAAATGGCTTATCGACCCCGAAGTGCAGACGAGGCCAAATCTAATTTTCTTATCTAAGCGTTTATTCTGAAATAATTCTCAATAAATCAAATTGGCAATTGAAAATAATTAATATTTAGCCGGAAAGGGCGCGCCAAATTTTAGGCTTGCGCTGGGTGCCACATGACCTAGGTCCATCTCTGCACGGCAGCACACGGCTTGAGCATGAAATAATTGTTAGCATGACGCACATGTAGTTACTGTAATAATAATTATAATAGTATTATAATAGTTAATTATAATATGAAACTATGACATTAAGCGCGTCATCTATATACATACCCTTGATGCGCAATGCTCTGGGATGAAGGATATATATACAGGGTGGTCCTAAACTATATGTCAAAAATGTAAAGGCAGGTAGAGGGGACCTAAATAAGCAGATTTCGTATAGGATTGTGTGTGCGGTAATGTCGCCTTGAGCCGGTAGAGAGCGCTGATGACTGCGGCGTATAAAAGCGCTTCGCTAGCTGGATTCATCATTTCCCGCACGGATCTCGAGCAGCATGCATCGTTTCACCAATGCGGAGCTGGCCGACATGCATTTCATGTATGGGGCTGCACAAGGAAATGGATTAGCTGCTCAAAGGATGTACAGGGAGCGATTCCCGGATAGGAATCAGCCGGATCGTCGATGTTCCTCCAGCTGTTCGCAGACGAATGTGGTTCCAGCACGATGGAGCCCCAGCTCACTTCAGTCGAAACGTCAGGAATCACCTGGACGCTGTCTACGGCCAGCATTTTATAGGACGGGGCGGTCCAGGTCCCTGGCCACCGCGTCCTCCTGATTTAACCTGCTTGGATTTTTTGTTTTGGGGTCATATTAAAAGCCTGGTGTACGAGAGTCCCGTCACTTCTGAAGAAGATCTTGTTGCCCGCTTGTCTGTTGCTGCTGGACATGTGATCGACATGCCTGACGTCTTTTCTAATGTACGCCGATCCATGCGCCGTCGCTGTGAATCTTGTATCGCTGTTGGTGGCCGCTCTTTCGAGCACCTCTTGTAAACTATTAATAAATTTTTGTTTTCTTTTGTCTTTACTTGTCTTTTCAGTTTCCTGTGATTCATACTGCTTTACAAGCTAGCGCTTTAATGTGTCATTACCGCACACACATTCCTATACGAAATCTGCTTATTTAGGTCCCCTCTACCTGCCTTTACATTTTTGACATATAGTTTAGGACCACCCTGTATATATATATATATATATAAAATAATTTTAAATGAAATAGATGAAACAAGTACAAATATTCATCACATTTGAAAAACCATAAATATTCGTCATCATAAACATTCATCACTACGTCACGATAAGCACCGCATATTCATGTGCAGAGAAATATATAAATTAAATCATTAAAGATATATGAAATAGTCAACTGCAGAGTAGAATAATTAATTGGATATACAATATATCAAATGTTGACCAGCATTACGAACTAGTAATGAGGTTTAAAGTCACTTTTATAACTAGTTAACGTTCACCTCCAACTATATTTTATAAAGACCAGGGCTTTTTTTTCATATGCCAAATATAAGCATCCACCAAAAATTTTAAGTGTATAAATGGATTTGAAAGAGTGAAAACACTGCATGTCCCATAGGACATGCAGTGTAAAAACAGCAATACAAATTTCAGAAAACATTTTAAAATCTAAAAATGCATAATGAATATATCAATACGAAATCATAGTACTCACCATACAACAATGCTGAATCTCACCATGATGCAATGCATAAGCAACCGTATATAAAAAAGTTTTAAAAAAATTTTATGGTGTTAAAAGTTGAACAAATAAATTAAAATAATATTCAAACTAAAGAAGCTTGTAGTTAAAATGATTGTTTGTTTGGATTTTTTATGGCGCAAGAGCATCTGGGCTATACTGCGCCAAACATGGTAAAATGTAGTTAAAATGAATTACAAATTATTATAAATAAACCTTTTGTAAGCGGCAATGTCAGTTACACTCCTCTACAGCTGTGCTTAACAGTAATAAATAAGTGTTGCCAAAACATCGAAGTGTTTCCAATAACTTACTCTATGTGGCATCCTCTATAAATGCAAAAGTGATGTAATAATTTAAAGAAATATTTTTCTTTTAAACCATTTTTTAACATACTATGTCTAAGTTATTCGATATTTTTTGAGATACCTTGTACATTGGTACAGAACATTTTTATCCTATTAAACTCTGTATTAATTAGATTTTTAAAAATCTGCTTTTTTATACATGAATCACTCATAATGTATTGAACAAAATTAAAATTGAAATCTCTTTTTTTTATCATATATCTCGATCTGAACACAACCACCACCATCAATAGAGATAAGGAGATCAAGCAAATGCACAGTTTTTGTTTGAGGATGAAGTGGTTTTCAAAACGAGATTTGCTAGATAATAATCAAAGTTGGGTTCATTAGACCCATTGTAATCAATAAGTATAATATCATCTATATATCTTTTCAGTATAAGGTTATCATGGAACAAAGAATGAACTTGGTTTTAATCCAATGGAAAAACTAAAACAGATTAAAGGGAAATTTGCTTCAAATTACAATAAATTGCAAATTAAAAGATTTGTCTTTACCTTGAGTAAATAAAATATTGGTTTACTTTACGGTTATCTTTATAGCGATATCAATGATATGAATCCTTTTGTAATGCATTTGTGAAAAAATTATATAAACAACAGAATTGTTAAATCAAAGTGGCAAATTTATATAAAATTTTTTGTCATAAACAATGACAACAACAAATCAAACATTGAGAAACTTTTTGGTGTTTTTCAATTTAAAAATACTTTTTTGATGATTTTAAATTTGGTAGGGCTTTTAGTTATGTAAAATCAGACTTCCCTATAAAAAACAAAATTGTTTCCACCAATTTTAAATACAACATAACTTTTGGCAGATATCATTATTCAATTATAATTCTGTTTCAAAATATTTGGAAAGTGAAATAGAGACAAGTTGCATATGTCATAGATATAAAGGTTTCATAAATCCATAACATGGACATGTCATTTTCTGGAAATCT
Source organism: Dysdera silvatica (assembly GCA_006491805.2). Lineage (NCBI taxonomy): Eukaryota > Metazoa > Arthropoda > Arachnida > Araneae > Dysderidae > Dysdera > Dysdera silvatica. The sequence continues at coordinate 24,346,015 of QLNU02015359.1, read as the reverse complement.
AGATTTCTTTAAAGACGAAGAATTGAGATCTCTTTTGAATAAAGGCACCAAATTTAGATTGCAGGAATTTAAAAAGGAGAAGACATTGAAAAAATCTATCATTAAACAACTAGATGTTTTCATCTACAAAACGGTAATAAGATACTGGATTTCAATTGAGGCTTTTAATTGTTGGAAACAAAATTTTTGGAAAGACTATTTCCTCGGTAAATCTGCAGAAAAGGATCGTGAGACTTGTGGTTTTGGAAATATACTTAAATATAAAAATATTTTAAAAAATTTCTATGTTAATCTTATTATTATATCTTGTGTGTGTGTATATATATACACCCTCGTAATTAATTACTTAAATTAATGTTAATATAAATGCCTATGCCTAAGTTTCTATTTCTGGAAGGTGTGGACCTCAATACATAGCTTGTGTGTGTGTGTGTGTGTTCAAGGGTTAGCTTCATAGCGTGAATGCACTGTCTATGAAAAATGGAATTTTTGTGTATACTAAAAGATAAATGATAGAGTAAAATGAAAGACAGCGTGTAATTAAATTCGATTAATGATAAAGATATTTGGCATATCATTCATAAAATATTGCGAATAAGATAAATTGATTGCTTGGCATTAATGTCACGAAAACAAGCCTGTACATTCAATCACGATGTTAAATTGATCACGACTTCGACTTGCAGCTGGAGTGAAAATAAAACTATATCTATTCTTTTCAGTCTCCGCACTTGCAGAAGGATAACATTCTCTGAACATTCCCCCGCCAGCATAGCGAATCTAGGAAGTAAATTGTCGGGGCGCAAATCTTGAATAACCGTGAAATTTTTCCTGTATTTGGATATGTAATAATAAGTGCAAATTTGTTATTCTTGGAGAGGCCATGCGCTCCCTCCCTGTATCCACCCTTACACACAACCTTCTCCCTCTATTTTGAGTTATTGTTACGAATACAGAAAACATTAATAATAAATCTATGATTTATAGGGTCATCGTACGTATGGCGACGTAAACCAACTTAAAATCACGATTTCGTTTTGTTTGTATTTTATGACAGAAGATGGCGCTGCTATAATCTACTGGTAGCGGGTTCACCTAACGCAAGAGTTCTCAACCTGAAGGGTTGCAGCCGGAATCGTGATTGAGGAGGGTTGACGCAGGGTCGCGAGATGGTTATGGATGGCCCGATAATTATTATTAAAAAAGGTTTATTTGGTTTTTACTAATAGTACATGGAGAGAAAACATTTCTTAAATTTTGAATTGGTAATTCAATATTGGTAATGTGATGTATATTCCTTTTAGTGTAAGTGTAAAGTACTATATCAAAAATGTTTCAATTTTGCCATTTAACTTTTCACAATATTTTCATTTAATAGTAAGTTTTGTTTGAAAAATTTGATTAAATTGCAATATCACAGCAAAGCAGCAGTTTCGCTGGAGTGGCGAACAAACATCGATATACATCAATTAAGATAATCAATGAAAATCGATAAAGATCAATCGATAAAAATCAATAAGGATATAGATTAGCTTTAGGAAATTCAGGTTCCTCACGAAAATTCTGAAGTTAAGTTCAACGAGTCTTAAAGTGTTATGGACAGACTTACATTTATTTTTTCAAGTCTGCGTTAGAACCAAGAGATTCAACAAGCCTAGTTAAGTAACTAATTTCTTAAACTTCTTAATCTTGGACCGTACTTTCATTTTCCATTTCTCGTTGTTCGTTCGGCTCCTCAGTTATAGTGTCTTTAGCCATTTCCCCTCAGTTAAAGTATCTTTAGCCGTTTGACTCATTTTTTTCATTTGCAAAAGTGAGAGCAGTCAGTGCAAGTTAACCCAAATTAATGACTACTTACTTGCATCAATAGAATTTACTTCGTTTCCATTAATTAAGTTTAATAATTTTTGCAATTAATTTATCAGGGCGACGACGAACGCAGACGAGGATTGCCAATTTCGCCGTTCATGGACCGCACTAAGCCCCAACTTGCGAAGCTCCAGGAATCATTCATCAATCACCTGGTGGCCCCATTATGTAATGCGTATGGAGAAGCTGGTCTTCTTCCAGGAGTCTGGGTCGATGACGATGAACGTGAGGAAATACTCCTTAATTTTCATAACTAATCATATTCAATTCACCCTCTTGAGACCTCAATGATATTGAGACATGTAATGATTATTTTTCAGCTGAAATTGAAGATGATGGAGGAGCCCATAATGATGATGACGAGAGACAAATTATGGAAAACGAAGTGACGCCCACTATTTGTGGTAATTAATATATTTGAGCTATTATCCAACTAAGATTATGTAGTAATTAAGCATGGTTATATAGTATGTAATCGTGTAATAATTAAACATGATTTTATATAGAGTATTACCTCCATTATTAGAAACCCTTTTATCTCGAACTGTCTGTTAACCGGCGTTTGTTTCTGTATCAATTTTTTTAGTAGAGATCCCATCCGAATTACGTCAAACAAACTTCATTTCAAATTTTTGAAACATTTTTTAAGTAAAATTTTTACGATTGAATTCGGGAAATCGTATATACTTTTAAAATGGCAACACTCCTTTCTTGCTAAATGTTTACTTGTTTGAAATGATGCATATACGATTATTTTCCAACATTTTGATTTATCGACCTAGTCTTAATTGACTTGGATAATGAAGGTTCTACCGTATGCGTGCGTGCGTGTGTGTGTGTATAGCCTAAACACGAGGAAGATTAGGCTAACTCGTCATTTTAATTAACACCCCCTTTTAAATAAATGTAAAAGTACAAGTGAAATACTATAACGTTGTAGATGCTAATATATTAATTTATAGTATAATATCACAACTATTTTATCATAATGATAAAATATAAAAAAATTAAAAAATAATTATGAAGTTTTAGTATTTTATTGTCAATTTGCTTTTCTATTCACGTAGTAAAAAAATATCTTTATTCGGAAAGGTTTATCGCTTCGCAATTTCATTCGACCTAACTTTGCAGATGAAGTCGAACCATCGTCTTCATTAACAAGACACCGGAGGCGCCGTAAAATATTGTGCCAACAACCAACAAATTTGCAGGAAAATTACAAATATTGGATTAAAATGCTTAAACTGGAGCAAGATCAAGAAAGTTTGGAAGCTGAAGCAGCGGAGAAAGAAAATGGTTGCTCTTCGGTTTGCCCGCCAGACGATAAATCAGACACTCATGAAGAACAAAAGGTAAAAAAACTTACAAAATTTACTACAACATACCCGTTTTAACCATCCCTGATCAGTTAATAATTCGTCCGGTTAGTCCGAAACTTGACGTGTTTATTGAAGGGTGGAAAATTGAGATATTTTGTGGCGAAAAACTCTAAATTAATTAATTTAAAAATAATAATAAATATAAAATAAACAATGAAATAGAGGACGAGCCGGTGTTCCACTGAACGTAAACAGTTAAAACTGTTTTTAATCAAACAAAAAGACCCGTTAAACCCGAGACTGATTAATGGAGATCCCGTAAAGGTTATGCCTGCAATAATTTTGCAGTATTTGACAATGAAAAGATTTCCACATTCTGTATTTTGAAAAAACTGACTTTATTGAATATATATTATTATCCATTAACAAGAAAAACGTGGGAAGAGCACAGAAAACGAACAAGACAAATCTAAAATGAAATTTTCCTTTTTTTAAGTTGAACTTTAATGTGATTGCCATTTTTTTTTTTTACCCCTCATGTCGATGACGCAATCAACTTGCAACGTCATCTTGTGATTATAACGTCAATTTGTAGCGTCATCATCACGTTACTGACGACTCCAGATGTCGATTCACTATAACATGTTCAATGTTGCTTTGTTTTCGTTGATTAATTGAAAATTTACGTTTAATTCCCCTTTTTTTCTTACCAGGAATCCTGCTGATGCGGACCAAATATCTTTGTTGCTTTGAGGAGGTTCAGAGGGACCACGCAGCACCAAAACCAACTTAGCAAAGATTTTGGTTGTGTATTTAGGCCAAAAGTTTATTGACCAACAATGAACTGACTCTACCTAAAATGGAGATTTCTTTTGGTTTGATTAAGATGGTGAAGCTACATTACCAGAAAAGAAAGGAAAAAAGCCTTACGTGCTTACTAACTAATGGAGTATCAATTCAGTTGGCTTGGAAAGTGAACCGATGTTGTCAAAGGAACTATATATCGTCGTAAACCACTGGAGCATCAATTAGATTCGTTCAAGAAATGAATCTCTGTTGCCACAAGAAACTAAATGTATATTGTGCTTCGCTGAGGCTATCAATTTGATGTTTGGTACAAACCTTCCTGGGACCAGTTAAGTTCAAATTCAGAGGCTGAAGAACATCGTCGCATTCTTACAAAATTAGATAAAAAAAATGTTTCGAAATGTGTCTTCAAATTAATTTTATGCCCATCTGTAGCTCAAAATGGTTTAACTAATTTCAGTTGACGATAGGTAAAAATGTTTCACACAAATATAATTAGGAACAGCGATTATGTGATGGGTGTACCTATGAAATATTTTGCGTTACCTTTCTATCAAGAGTCGTTTGAAACTATGTTATTCATAGAGTTAAGAACACGTTGCCACTTTTGTTGCATATTGTAATTTATAACGCATGTTAAAATGTCCGTCAATACACAAAAATGTTACGATTAAGACCATCTGATTTTAACTAGCATCTCAGGGAAATTTAGGACATGTTAATTACTAATCATAAGCTCAACTAACTTTTTAATATGCAGAGATTTTTAAATTTTGAGGAGCAAAATTTTTTAAACAAATATTTCTTCAGCCTCATGAAGAACTAAATACATTAATGTACAGTTGCTAACTGCAAACCATTGAAAAAACTGTGCTCAGAACTTCGTTTTTTAATTCAATAACAGTCTGTCTGTTTCGAATGTAGTGTCGTGGAATTATTTGTGCATGTTGTATACTTCACTAAAGATCAGACGTGTTTCTCGACCGATGCGAGACAATCTTGACTTGACCAAGAGCGAATAACACTCGACGCCATTTTGAAACATACGAGCGCGCCACCTTAAGTGTTAAAATGGGAATCAAATTGTTCGACACTCTCTGTGATAACCTTCAGTGCTTGTGACGTCATTTTGAACGCAGAAGGTGGTCTTTGAGCTTGCAACTTTTACAAATTGTCGTTATATAATTATATAGCTATATACTATATATCCCATCCTCATTGTAATATTGTTCGAACATTATCAATCGATAAGTTTTATCCAATTGTTATCTGCCCGAAAGGACTTCATGATTTTGTACTTGATGAAAATTGTATCATTTTGGGGGTACTTCTTTTCAGCAGCTTAAAATTCATAAATATTCATATGCTTTTACATTTCGTTTCACAGCGTTTGGTGAAAGGTTTCTTCTATGAGAGTCAAATGGTGATACGAAACGAAATGTAATCAACGGATGTGTAAACCTTCTTTCGTGAGTTATATATGACAAATATCGAAGCTAAACACCCGAGAACTGCGACCTAAAAATTGTTGTTATCACATGTACGATTCTCGGGAGTTTTCAGTCGTATAATAAATTAGATTTCACACAGCGACTGTATTCCAGATTTTTTAGAATCGGGTGTCAGCTAAAATTTTGAAATTTGCATCAGGTATCTTTGAAAGTTTCGAAAACCTATGATCAATTTTAAATTTGCGAAAATTTTATTTAACCATAAGCACTAAATACGTTTAAAAATGGTAAAACGTACTATTTTCGGATTCTCATAAGCAACTTTTAATTAAATAGTGTTTAGTTTGAATCAGTATCTCACACATTATACATAATTTTCATGAAATAAAATTCCAAGAAATAAATCCAAACGATACTATATGATAGCATATTTTTCTCAAGTAAGTAAGATATATTTAAATTAAATACATTTGTAGGTACATTTTATAGGTAATGTGTTAAATATATAATGCATCTACTTTCCCCAAGATTTTAAAGTCAATAACTAAAACTGCAAAGTTTTTAAAAAATTGACTATTTTATTTTTCCAAAGATCTAACGTCAGTGAAAAGGGAACAATATTATAAAAATGGCACTATTAAAATCGTAAAAACGAAATAACCGCTGTTGTATAGCTATTCAAACAAGATGTAAGTGAGAAAAATATGAAGATTTTTTTTTTTAAATGTTTTCGGTATGATAGGCCATTAAAGAAGCAAAGCAAACTTTTGTATGATCAGTTTTCTCGCCAAAGAAGAAAAAGTTGAAATGTTCGAAGTTGATAGAATATGTTTTCCTTCTAACATTTTTTAGAGATTCTAATAGAATCTTATTAAATTACACAAAAATTAACGATTTGAAAGAATCTTTGGAGCTTTAGAATTAACAGAATAAAAATATGTCCCTCTTAGTCCTTTAAACTGTAACAGACAAAAATCCTTCTTTTAATAATCAACAACAAATTTTTAGGTAGTCAGCTGTATAGCAAAACGATTATTTATTGCTAAAACTTTACGTTTCGATTCGAGCTGTGCGAATCATCATCAGAAGAGGTTAAATTAAATAAAAAACTTTTGAGAAAATTGTAGAATATACATAAGTTGCGGAAACAGTATAAATACGTTGAAATAAATTATTATGAAATTTTAGAGATGAATATAAAAGACAAATCAGAAGAAAAAAAAAGTCTCCTTTTAATATTTTGCAAATGATAAAAGAGTCGATAGATACATTTTATGAAAACGAATGGTTCAAAACACTATTCTATTTTATATTAATCTTCAAAAAATACTAAAAGGAGCGGTTTATTTTTAAATAGTGTGGCAAGTAGTCTTGAAAATTTGACATTAGTAATGAAATGGAAAATCACAATCACGAACAATATTCGTCATTTCTTAGGCTTAGGTGAAAACAACAAAAGTTAACTTTTTAATATATTTTATTTAAACAAAACACTTTTTAAACATTCGACTTTTACATTGTCTTTTAACGTTCTAAAATTACCACTAGTACAAATTTTACTCTATTTTATACTTGATTCATATCTGGTAAAAAAAAAAATTTAAAAAATCACCTTGAAGATCGTAAAGGTCACGAAGTAGGGGGTTCAAAACACTTTTTCGAATGTCCTATAGGGAAATTTATTGTTTTGGATGGGAGATCCCATATCTAGTCTTTGATACTTTCTTCACATACAGCTCAACGTTTTCCAATTTCTAAAAGAGTTAATGAAATTTAAAAGAGACAGTGAAAAAATATTTCCTGGGTTTTATAACGTCTCATGAATAAAATACTGTCTAGAATAGAACTAAAAATATGCAGTAATAAAAATAAAAAAAACACCATTTTAAACATATTTCAGTGACACCCATTATCTGGTAGATGTAACAACAGGTTATCCAATCTTAAGGATGCATCCATTGCAATTTTACAAAACAACATATCAGGATTGAATATAAGTTATCTCTCAGTTTCGCTTCTTCAAGTTCCTTTTACGAAAGCAATCAATATTTAACATTGTTCCAGTCGTTTAGGTAGTTTCAGTTAGTATATACAATCTCCCCCACCTCGCGTTGAAGGGTTTCCGGGAACCCTTTTCTCTACACCACTGCTGGTATCTGCATCCTTGCTATGTTAACAATCGGGCATAGACGTTGATAGCGTGCAATAATGTGCTTATTCAGCTTTTATAATTAATCCCTTTCGGTGGTTTCAACCTTTCAAAGATTTTGATGGAATTGAACATAAGCGACTCCTCTCCTATTGTTAACTTCCTCGTGACGTTGAAATTTGACCATATCAACCTATATACAAATGATTCAATATATATATATATATCTATATATATAAGGGAAAAAATAACCTTGTGCGTGATATTTTACCTTTGTATAAATTCATTGTCAAGAATGGAGCGTTACGTGAGATCTGTATAATTTTGTGTTTCCCTTTCCTCACCGAAATCTGTTCGTAAAACGTTGTACTATTTTCAAATTTCTAATAAACAGTCTGTTTCCGAGGTTTGATTGGTCTCTGTGTCCCTTCATTTCATTGTTATTGCTACAATTCTATCGCATGTAAACATATAAAGTATTCTATATGCAAAGAACATCAAGCTTTATTTCAGGAGTATATGTATCAGTGGACTATCATTAGCCCAATACCTCAGCTATCTCCATGCGCGTGGACTCGTAAAACAAAATGTAGCTACTAGAGATGGGTAAATTCAATTCATTTAGATGAATCAATTCAATTCTTCTTACTGAATCGGTCTTTCGAATTGAGTTTGATTTAGTACCATTAATTAAAGTTTCTGAAAATAAAACCTTTAAAAAAACTTTAAGCTGAAATTATTACTATGAAAGTCAAAATGAACTGAATCAAACCTTGCTCGACACGAATTTTCTTTGATCAATCAACTCATATGAATCGCTTTGGTGAATCGGTTCTTCTGATTCTTTACGTTATAAATCATCCATCTTTATAAGCCATCTATGGCTACTGCAAGTATTGAGTATTGACTGAGCATCATTTTGTAATTACGTCGAAATCAAATTTAAAACAACGGCCTTTTTCAGCACCAACAATTCCTTGTGAAGAGGTAAATTGTGATAAAGGTATGGATAAATTTATTTGAGATGAATGTGGAAAGTTGTATGCGACAACGAAGTTTTGAGATGTCAAGTCAAAAAATTTTGTATTTATATGTTGCAGCCAGTGCCGTAACCAAGATTTTTTCCGGGAGAACCTAATTTTTTCCTGTCGTTAACAAGAAACTAAACAAATTTTAATTTACAAATCAAAAACTCTCAACGTTTCCATTTCGGGGGGGGCAATCAGTGATGTAACAAAGAGATTTGTCATCAGAGCACACTAAGGTGGATTCTAAGGGTGTAATCTAAGGGAATTCTAAGGTGGGGTTCTGAGGGATAAACTAATTGGTGGATTTAGAGAACGACGACCACCTTTCCCCTTTCCAATGTTTTATATCCACTTTCATACAAATCCGCCCCTTTGCAATTAGATCTGGATCCGCGCATGCCGTGGGGGCAAACTCTATGATCCCCCTTGCCTGCAGCCTTAATTACAATCACAGGTACACTCATGAGGATGGTTTCGGGGGCTAAGATTGATTGTTTGGCTTTTTTATGGCGCAAGAGCATCTGGGCTATACTGCGCCAAACACGGTATGGGGCTAAGAAATATCCGCCTAGGCTAGTTTAACCTATACATTATACATGTATGTACCTGAAAAAAAATTAAAGCACGTAAGAGATTTCGCTATTTTTTTTCATAAAACCGAACTGAATTTATTAAGCATAAATTAAAAATTGAAAAAAAAGTGCGTTTCATTGTGTGAATCGTGCTTGCCGTCCTGTTTCGAAATTTTAAAAAAATTGTTGCATATCAAAATACGTTATTTTCAAAAAGAGCCTCCTCATAAAATATTCTTTAAAGACAATTTAGTAACCCATATATATTTCAGGGCCCCCATAGGTTTTGAATTGCTACGTTGTTGTCTTGAACGTTTTTATCCCATTCTATATGTGTATCGTTTCGTTTCATAGAACCCCTAGACTCCATTAATTTTGTGGAAAATTAAAATTTAAAAAAAAAAATGTTCCCATGTCGGGAATCGTACACGCTACACCGTATAGAAAGCACAAGACCTTTTTTTATGGCCGGTGTTTCTTAAACTGCCTGTTCTTGAAAGTTTTTCCCTTTCTATATGTTTGGGTACCTTTATCTACCAACACCGGACTGCGTTTATGATGCAGAAAATACAAAGTTGAGAAAAAGAAAAAGAAATTTTCCCATGTGGGTAATCGTGTTTGTTACCAGGGGCGCCTAGAGCCAACGGGTGCCCCAAGCTCACTTCGACCAGCCCCATAACTCTAACCTGGGCCAAGCCCCCACAACATAGGTCTTTGCCAGCGCGGGACCCTAGAATTCATCTGGGCTTCCGATCTGCAGCCCCCGCTGCCCCCTCTCGTCGGCTCTGTTTGCCAACATATGTTGAAGGCAAAAGACTGTTTTGCAGCGTCTGTCTCTTTAAATAACATATTTAAATTTTTATCCGATTCCATGTGTTGTGTATCGCTTCGTTTCACAGAATCAGACTATTAATTTGGTAGAAGATCAAAATTTGAAATAAAAAAGTGCGTTGCCATGTCGTGAATCGTAATTGCTACCCCGTTTTGAAAACGGAAGACCGCTTTATTGCCACGGTTTTACCTGCTCTTGAACGTTTTCCCTTTCTATATATGTATATTTTCATCTCATAGCATCAGACTGCATTTATTAGGCGGAAAATTGAAATTTGAAAAAAAAAAAAGAAAGGTACTTTTCCATGTCGAGAATCGTGTTTGCCATCCGATGTTGAAGACAAAAGACGGGTTTGTCGCTCTTTAAATGGCTTCTCTTGAAAGTTTTTTTCCATTTTGTATGTGTATCGCTTCTTTTCGCAGAATCAGACTGCATTTATTTGATGGAAAATTAAAATTTGAAGGAAAAACAGTGTAAAAGAAACAATGCCTTCCCATATCGGGAATCGCAGTTGCTGCTGTGTATTGAAAGCAGAAGGTTGTTTTACCGAAGTTGCTTCTTAAAATGCGTGCTCTTGACATCTTTTCAAATTCTCCATGTGCATTCCTTCATTTAACAAGATCAGATTGCATTTATTTCGTGTAAACTAAAATTTAAAAAAAAAAAGAAAAAAGAAAAAAGAAAAGTGCATTTCCATGTGGAAATCGTACATGCTATCCTATATTGAAAGCAAAAAGATGCTTTATCGAAGCTGGTTTTGTAAAATGCCTGCTCTTGAAGGTTTTTTCCCGTTCTATACTTGTATACTTGTGTATTGCTTCTTTTCACAGAACCAGACTGAACTTATTTGGTTTAAAATTATAATTAAAAAAAGAAGAAAGTACGTTTCCATGTGGGGAATCGCACTTGCTACCCTGTGTTGAAATCAAAAACTGCTTTATTGCCACGGTTTCTAAAAATGCCTACTCTTGAGCACTTTTTCCCTTTAAAAGAAAAGAAAAGTACGTTACCATGTCTAGAATCGTATTCGCTACCTTGTGTTGAAGGCAAAAGACTGTTCTGTCGCATCCGTTTCTTTAAATAACTTCTCTTGTATGTATCGCTTCATCTCACAGAACCAGACAGCATTAATCTGGTGAAAACTTTAAAATTTAGATGGAAAAAAGGACGTGCTTACGTCAGGAACCTTACTTCCTATCATGTGTTGAAAGCTAAAGGATGTTTTACCAAAGCTGCTTCTTAAAATGCATACTTTCGGACGTTTTTCCCATTCTTTATGTGTATCGTTCCCGTTCACAGAACTAGACTACATCTATTTGGTGGAAAATTATAATTTGAAAGGAAAAAAAGCACCTTCCCATGTCGAGAATGGTATTTACCATTCTGTGTTGAAAGCAGTAAGCTGTTTCAGCGAAGTTTCTACTTAAAATACATGCTCCTGAACGTTTTTTCCCATTCTATATATGTATCGATTCTTTTCATAGGACCACACTGCATTTATTTGGTGGAAAATTAAAATTTGAAGGGGAGAAGAAAATTTTATATTCCCATGTCAGTAATCGTACTTGGTACACCGTGTTGAAAACAAAAGACCATTTTATTGCCGCTCTTTCTCAAAATTCCTGCTCTTCAACGTTTTTTCCTTTTCTATATAGGGTAAATCCGGGTTACATGCCACATGCGATATAGATTGCTCACCCCCTAGTTCTGAAACGGGCTGTGGGATGACACTGCAAAAAATACCAAATGTGCGCCATTTAGTATTTGAAGCGTGTTTGGTAAAAAAATCGTGTTCCTGTGCCTTTTTGTTTTTAAATTAACAAATATATAAGGTGAGTTATAGAGTTTATTATGAAATATTTTCGTGTGCTATCGTATTTTGTATATTACAGCTAAGACTTTAACGATGTCAGTGGATTCCCTGTTTGAGCGAAGCATAGTCTTAGTATAGAGAGGTTTCATTGTTATTTCGCCATGTTTGAATTCAACATCAGGAAGGCGTGGGGTGCAGCATCTATACCTTACAAATTGGTATACATGCCGCAGTTAGAATCAGGGACATATGCCGCGCGTATTCTTTCGGATGTTAATTTTAATTTTTAGAATTTTTTGTTATTTTGCGCCAAATGCCGTTAAATATAATCGCAAATCCTAGTCAAATGTCTCCAATTTAATTATAATTTTCTTTTCTTACAAATACATAAAAATATCATCAAAGTTTTCAAAAAATCCGCCAAAATATACGACGGGAAACCTTAAGAGAGCTTAGAAATTTTAATTAAATCTTAGAAATTTTAGCTTCATATTAAATCGGTAAATCGACGCTTCTAACATCGAAACACGTGGGCAAGGCCGACCTTATAGGGGGACTCCGCCTCCCCCCCTCCCCGAACGGAAAAATCAAGTTCCAAGTTAGGAAATTCCGGTTAAACTAAAAAAGAAAAAAAATATATATATATATAGAGAGAGAGAGAGAGAGAGAGAGAGAGGGATTTGAAAAATTACCGACCAATTAGCTTGTTACCTGCCATATATAAAATCTTCACAAAAGTACTAACACATCGCCTGCAGAAAAAATTAGATGCAGCTCAACCAAGAGAACAAGCTGGATTTCGAAGTGGATTCAGTACAGTGGACCATATTCAAGTATTAAGAGAATTAATTGAAAGAACACATGAATATGAACTTCCATTGTGTGTGGCATTTATTGACTATGAGAAGGCCTTTGACTCTATTAAAACATCAGCAGTCATCAACTCTTTAAGATCAACAGACATCGAGGATGTGTACATTGACATATTGAAACGTGTGTATAAAAATGCAAGTGCAAAATTTCGGTTACATAAAGATACCAAAACTATCAAACTTGGCAAAGGTGTGAGGCAGGGAGATACCATTTCTCCAAAACTTTTTACTTCAGCTTTACAGATGATTTTTCAGCAGATAAATTGGAATAACAAGGGAATAAAAATAAATGGTGAATATTTAAATCATTTGCGGTTTGCTGATGACATTGTTATTTTTTCAACGAACCCATCAGAACTCCAAGACATGGTACAGGAGCTCTCAACTAGAAGTAAAGAAGTTGGACTCAAGATGAACCTACAAAAAACTAAAATCATGTTCAATAATTTCGTAGAGGAAACAAAAGTACAAGTTGACAACATTGAGCTAGAAATTGCTGATTCATATATTTACCTTGGCCAGCTGATTTCAATGGATGGCAACATTATGAAAGAACTCAACAGACGTATTAAACTTGGCTGGAGTGCATTTGGAAGAAACAGTTTTATCCTGAAGGGGAAATTGCCTTTATGTCTAAAAAGAAAAGTCTTCAACCAGTGTGTATTGCCAGTCCTCTCTTATGGATCAGAGACATGGAGTCTAACAGTTGGAGCAATACGAAAGTTACAGACAACGCAAAGGAGCATGGAGAGGTGCATGCTTGGAATAACTAGGAGAGATCGAAAAAGAAACACTTGGGTGAGAGAGCAAACTAGAGTAGAGGACATCATTGTTAAAGTAAAAGGGCTGAAATGGCGATGGGCTGGGCATATTGCAAGAAGAACTGATCAACGATGGACAACAGAAATTCTGAACTGGATTCCAAGAGACCACCGAAGACCTAGAAAACGTCCTCAAACTAGATGGGTGGATGAAATAAGAAAACAGGTTGGGGTGACGTGGAAGCGAATTGCTCAGGATAGACTTGTGTGGAAAGCATTTGGAGAGACCTTCATCCAGCAGTGGATAGATAATGGTTGAATATGATGATGATATATATATATATATATATATATATATATATATATC
>QLNU02015359.1:24296909-24318039 GCA_006491805.2 Dysdera silvatica | reverse complement strand
GCAGGCTCAGGAAGAAGCTGTATCTGTTGTGATGAAAAGAAGTCTTGAACATTCCTGGCAATATGTGGGCGGGCATTGTCCTGTTGAAATACAGCTCCGGGAATGCCTTGAAGGAAGGGAACAACTTCGGGCTCCAGAACTTCATTGATGTACCGGTTGCTGTTAAGATTACCCACAATTCGTAGCAGCTGAGATCGTCCATGATACGCAATCGAACCCCAGACCATAACGCTGGGGGTTCGTCCACTATGACGTTGGATAATGCACTCCGGAAGGTGGCGTTCACCGGTATAGCGTCTAACACAGATGCGGCCATCACTGTACCCCAAATTAAAGCGGGATTCATCAGAAAACACCACTTGTTGCCAATCAGCACGCCAGTCTCTATATCCATGAGCCCATTCCCAGCCAGAGGCGCCAGCGGTTTACATCGGGGGATCCTGTGTAAGGGAACATTGCACACTCCCAAAGGAGCAATGGGAGGCTTTCAGTGGCAGGTCCGAGGACTCATTGGGGGGATCTTTTTCAACCTTTTTTTTGGAGGTTATGCCATGTCCAATGTTCTGGCAGAATTCATTCCACATGTCTTTCCCTGGGGAAAAGCATGTTAACCTCAATTTCATCAAAATAGGTGTCGCACCGTTTTATCTACTCCCCCCCACCAAATCACTCTTCCGTCTACCCAAGTTAATTTTTGTCTGTCGTTATTTCAAATGCTTCAATTAAAGTGAGCCTGAAAACAATATATCTTGAGGGGAAAAAAATTAATTTGACAAATTTCACTAGATTTAGCGTATAATGGGTATAACTGGCATCCCAAAACAAAAATCAAGCTCCAGTGCCATGGTTAGCAATACTTCCGATTTTCTGCTAATTCTGGTACTTTTTTGGCATGTTAAATTCTATTGTCAATGTTTCCAGGTAGGGTTTTTGTTTCCAGGGTGGCTAGCGACCGGGAATTATTAGGAAATTTTATGAATCTGGAAAAGTTAGGGAAATTCGGTGTTCAAAACATTACGATTTTCACACACTTGCGATTTATTCCAGGGTGTCTACTCATCTGGAATACCTGGAAAAGTCAGGGAAATTTGAAATACAAAGGCCAAAGTCAGGGAAATTTGAAATTCATTGTTATAATAAATAACTTATTAAAATAATTTTCCTGAACTGTGCTTTTCATACCACATTACCTACTGAAAAATTTGAAAAACTTGTACTTTTGACTAAACTTCTTCCAAAAGTTACCATTTTTCACCAAAACTAATATAATTTATATAAAATTATTAAGCCTATATATTTTTCAGAAGAAACTGTTTGCCAAATATGTAACTAAAACACACAAAAAAAAGTGTTTTTAGCTAAATTATTTAATCTGTAAGGAATTTTTATCATACCAATCTCCTTTGCTATATATATATATATTTACATGGCCATCTGATTGCAATGGATGGCAACATTATGAAAGAACTCAACAGACGTATTAAACTTGGCTGGAGTGCATTTGGAAGAAACAGTTTTATCCTGAAGGGGAAATTGCCTTTATGTCTAAAAAGAAAAGTCTTCAACCAGTGTGTATTGCCAGTCCTCTCTTATGGATCAGAGACATGGAGTCTAACAGTTGGAGCAATACGAAAGTTACAGACAACGCAAAGGAGCATGGAGAGGTGCATGCTTGGAATAACTAGGAGAGATCGGAAAAGGAACACTTGGGTGAGAGAGCAAACTAGAGTAGAGGACATCATTGTTAAAGTAAAAGGGCTGAAATGGCGATGGGCTGGGCATATTGCAAGAAGAACTGATCAACGATGGACAACAGAAATTCTGAACTGGATTCCAAGAGACCACCGAAGACCTAGAAAACGTCCTCAAACTAGATGGGTGGATGAAATAAGAAAAGAGGTTGGGGTGACGTGGAAACGAATGGCCCAGGATAGACTTGTGTGGAAAGCATTTGGAGAGACCTTCATCCAGCAGTGGATAGATAATGGTTGAATATGATGATGATGATATATATAGTCACACATTTTAAATAAAATAGAAGAAGAAGCATCAGCTTTGCGATTATGATGAACCCAAAAAGGGCCAAATGGAAATGTTGCTGTAAATATTTAATTAGTGCAAGTTTTTAGTGTAAAGAAATACACTTTTTAATACAGCTTTTGAATTTGTAAATTCACTATAATTTAATTATAAAGGGCTTTGGGGTTTGCATTAATCGATTTCATGCTTTAAACTTAATTCGATTGTGTAAGTTTTAGTTTACTGTAATTAGTGACTGGAAATCTGAAAAAATTAGGGAAGTTTGAAATAGAATTTGGGTAGACACCCTGTTATTAACATAATTTAATGTCAGCAGTATGCTAGACAGTGTTGCCAATTTTTCCATGTTTTAGTAGATCTAGCAGCACCAAAGTCCTAAATCTAGCAGAAATCCTCTAAATTCACCGGTTTTCCATAGTAATTTTTTTTTTCTTTTGAAAAATATTTCCGCTTCTAACGTATTTTTTTTTTATTCATTTCAATTGGCAACACTGAACAGAAACCAGATCTTGGTCTCTTTTTGCATATAAAATAATATATAATTCTTTTTTTTTTCACTTGCGGTTGTATATATACTTTTTAAAAAAATTTAATAACTTTGATTGCGTTTTTTATGTGACTAGTTTTATCCTTTCCTCCAACAAATACGATATTAGAGCTTAATGCTCGTCAGCACCCCTTTCCCCTTGTCAAAAAAAAAATTCACTAATAATAAAACGATTTCAGTGTAGTCAGGGGTGCATGGTGGGTGCAAAATTTTCGAATCTTATTTTTTATGATAAAGCAATTTAAAAAAAAGTTCTTGAAAATTTAACATACATTTTCTAAATGTTGGGAGAGGCCAGAGCCCCTCTCTAGTTATGCAATTAATTTAATTCTATAAATTAGTTTGGCCCTGTATCTTTTTTTTTTTTTTTCAAATATCGATTTATGAGGTTTCAATAAAATTTTAATTGAATTCAAGAATAACTTAAAACATACATACATTCTGATCAGACCTCTAAGGGATCCTAGCAAACTGGAAATACATTTCTCATTTTGTTTAAAATGTATTTAAATATTAACTGTTGAGTTACCAAACGTAATTTACATAAGGAAGATTATCAGAGGCAGAGTGATTAAGTTCTCTTAAATAGGCAAACTCTTAACATTGTATAGTATCTAACCAAATTAGAAGAGCACATGAAAGTTGAATCATTACAGAGTGTGATATATTTGATTTGTGATATTGTGAGTGATTATATTTGTGAATTGAACAAGCAGCTTACGTTCTTTAAAATTAAAGTGTATAAGGTGGGTTTTTTTCATGTCAAGTTTGTTTTTAGTGAGACAATTTTCAATATTGCAGTATGTCTAGTACTGCTAATATGAAGTTTTCATATGCATGGCATAATTTTTGAGCATACATGACATTTTTCATCTCGCAAGACCCATTAAGGCAAAATTAGGCCTTGTGTGTGTATTAATCTGGGACTGCAACACATTCAACAAAAATATTCATATATACAACATTAAAATAATTAAAAAGTATGGACACTTGTTATATGCATAAACAATATGTTAATATTATTTCAAATGATTTCGAGGTTAAGATTAGAGGTAACAAAAAAAATTATTGCTATAATTCAATTATACTTGCTGAGGAGGGAGAGTTCAAGTATTACATAAGTACTTATTGGGGAGGGAGTTGCTGTTGTACTTATTTTCCTATGTTAGCCAATGTTAATTTTTGCTTACCAAGGTGGGGAGGGGTATAAAATGGCCAAAATATTGCTTACGTAATACTTGAACTCTCCCCACACTGTAAAATTCTGTGTTATAAATAATTTTTAAAAACAAAAAACATATAAATGCAAAATTTGGAGCCCTGGGGACAAGGCCCATACGTTAATCGGACCCTGGTCCAGCTGATACAAAACTACTTGTTACTGATATGAAAGAGCAATTTTTACTACTACAAAGGTGCTACGAAAAGCAAATTTCAGTTTTCCACCACTGTGTTGTGAACAGACTGAAAGCTTTGGAAATTTGAAGTTCCTTGTGAAGTAAATGTGAATTTTGAAAGCAAATAATAAATGAAAGTAAGCATTTATTCTCATGGCTGAGTCTTTCTAATTTATGAAATATATATATATATATATATATATATATATATATATATATATATATATATATATATATACACATACACACAGTGAAACCTGTCTCGGGCAGAAACTCCCGGGACCGGAAAAAAATACCGTAGTATGCAGGTTTCCGTCTTATGTAGGTTACATGCAAAACAAATACATACATAGTTAAATTCAGTGGTGAGAGATGACTGGATATGCTAATTGTTTTTATTTGTCTCATCTTGCGAACTTTAAGACAATATTTGTTTTCTTTCCTTTTGATAAAAATATTTATTTTATCACTGCATTTTATTTTTATTAATTTTAATTTTTGCACTATTTTGTCGTTTTAGTAGTTGCGATCAATGTGGTGCAAAGTTTCACGAAAACTATACATGCCTATTCCATATAAGGAGTCTATTACGTAAGCTTAAATTGTTAAAGCATGTGCCTCTCTTTTAAAGATAATGATTCCTTTGTATACAACAATATGTATTGTACAATATAACCTCGATAAGTCATCATTTTCATCTGTCCTATCTCATAGACAATGATGTGATTGCATCTTCATTTGCTCCTCGTTAATTCAGATGCTACTCTAACTCATTGTTTTGGAAAAGTTAATGACGGACAATTAGAAGGTTAGGATTGACGTCGGGAAGAATGGAAAGAGAACAGATTTTTAAAAAAAGCACTGGGACCCTGAGACCAACCCTGCAGGTCAGAATTAAGCGAAGGGACCTAGCAACAGCAAAAGTACTGTATTATTTCCTTGATGCAGTTTCCAGAAAAAGTTGAATGTCAGTTTGTGGATGTGTGAGTTTCCAGAAGCAATGATTTCTGGCATCATGCGATGACGACAGCCAGTGTCATCATTGAGCTTGGACATTATGAGCTGTTAAAGAACGCATTATGTGGTAAAGTGGGATGGAACGTAGTTCCCATCTTAATTAATTTTCATTTTACAGTGAAAACACTTAACAGCAGAAATTATTCCCATTCTGTTTACTTAAAGTTCAGTACTGTGTATAATGAAGTTCGTATTTAAACTGTAGTTTCATTTGAAGACTTGTTTCAAACAAATGCAACACGGTCTAAGAAAATGGACCTTTTAGAAGAAAAGTGTAAAGTTTGAACGACAAAAGTAACGATGAGGGAATTCTTTCACCAACTAATAAAATGCAAGTTTATGAAGTTTTACCAATAATTCAAAAATACCTTATATTAATTTAAGCTACAGTTCTGAGCACTACGTGTTTCGGGAAACATTTTTTGGGCCAACAGGTTAATTTCATATTAGTTATTGAAATTATTATTTCAGTGAAAATTGGTATTATAGCAAATAATATTGGAACCCACATATTCAAATAAAAAGAGATAACTTTTTACCATTTATCTAATGTATTAGCTGTAACAATTTATATTGTTGTAAATGTCACGAGGAATTTAAAATTTGCACGATTATTACAGTAATACAGGTCGAGTGCTTTCAATCATCATAATTTCTTGAGTGATGACTTACCAAGGTTTTACTCTATTACATTTATGAAGAAATTGTCATATAATGAGAAATTGTACATGTCTCGATATGGCAATTGTCCTTTTTAATTTAATTAATTGTCCATGAGATTGCCCCACCCAGCAGGAATGAGGATTTACACAGGGTGTGTACTCTTCTAGAAATCGTGAAAAATTAAAGGAAATTTGAAGTGCAAAGACCTGTCAGGGAAATTTGAAATTTATTATTATGATAAATGTCTTCTTGAAGTAATTTTCCTGAACTATACATTTTTTACTGCATTACATACTGGAAATTTTGAAAAACTTATATGCTTTTGACTAAACTTGCTCTAAAAATATCTTTTTGCACAAAAACTAATATAACATATAAAATCATTAAGCCCTAATATGCAGGGGTTGGATAAAATATGGAAACAGCTTGCAAAATTTGTGCCTTAATTTACATTTATGCTATGCTAGACTGGGGTTTGTAGGTGGCCCTGTCTGTTTATTATGATGCAGTTACCAATATAAACTCATCTACATATTGCAAGCATCATTTGTTATCAAGCCAGTGTTCTGTGCAGTTGTGATGAATCATGTCAAAGCTGATGGAATTCCAACGTGGCCCAGTTGTTGGAACGTGTATGGCAAGTTGTTCTGTAACCAATGTAGTGGAAATTTTTATTATGTCACCAGGCATCAAGATGATGACTGCGTACAGTAAGACTGGAAAAACCGCATCTGACAAACATCGGCATGGATGGAAATGTGTGTTGAATAACAGGGGTGGACTGTGTCCGCCAGACTTCAGGCTGGTGTACCCACATGAGAAATAGTTGGGAATTTCTTTAGTAGCTCTTGAACCAATGAACTTGCACTTTTTGAAAATCCAAGGTGCGTGCCCTTTGAGAGGACCCAATCTATCCCTGGAGACAGGTGAACATTACATAGGGTTGTGATGAAAAATCAGACGTCTACTGCTGTAAAAGTGACTCCTGAGCCGAATACTGTGCTCACAAACTCTATCGGCATTAAAACAATACAAAGGGAACTGACTAAGTAAGGTTTTTATGGACGAGCCTCCATTCTAAAACCATGTGTCAACGATCATAATACTACTAAGAGGAGGCAGCGGTACCACAGTCATTAAACCTGGATTGTGGGGCAATGGACAAAGCTCAGTTGAGCCAAGCTTTACACCACTTCCAACATCTGGCCAAATTTGTCTGGTGAATGCCATCCCAAGCTTACAATCCAAATTGTTTGTTACCAAGAATGAAAGATGGTGTGGGTTTCTTCATGACATAGGCAACTATATTATGGTATTTTACTGGACACATTACCCTGCAAGGTAATGTCATTATCAATGACCATTTTGAATGACCAGGTCCATCCCAGGGTGCAAAGTTTGTTCAGTATTAAAGAATCCTTTTTGGTCAATGTTGGAGACAAATGTCCATTCATGCTATCCACCTCCATCATCATTAAGAGAATCTGCTAATATTTCTCAAGAAGATTGGTACAACATGACCCTGAAAACTACACACAATCTCTATTTATCCATTTCAAGAAAACTGCAAACAATCCTGAATGCCAAAAGTGGTCCTATGCCATATTATTATTATTATTATTATACTTTTTTGTAAAGTGTTTCCATGTTTTTGTCCAACCCCTGTATCTTAGGACTCTGTACCAAATATACAGGGTGATTCCTTAAGTCCTTATGGGCTGAAATAACTGTTAAACTGAGTCAGACCCATGAATGTGGTGTCTAGGTATAGTGAAATGGCTATGCGCTACACGATGAGATACCTTTCAGTGCCCTCTAGCGATAAATTCCAGAGTTAGAGTTCGAATCTCAGAAACTGTAGGAGATATGATCAAAAGTTCAATTACAGAGTTGTAAAGCATCATCGATTTATTAAGAAAAGCCATATTGTGTATACGAATATGATAAATAGTCGCCTATAATTAGAGGTGGACAAAGGATAAGGTGACTGTCTATAATGACTTTTGTTTAAAGAATTAAGACAAGGATATGAGAAGAAAATTGCTATGTACATAATACTACAAAAGCACATATGTAATTATTTAATGGATAAACAATACATATTATGTCAATACATCTTCATGACATCAATAAATAAAAGCATGTGAATGAAGTCACATTCATGAAAAGCTATTGTCGAGTGTTTAAAAAGGTTACCATTGGCCACAATGCACATTTGTATTCTAGATATAATGCTTTTGTGCATATTCGTTAACATTGAAGGTGTTATGTTACTGTGTGCGTGATGATATGACGGCATAAATCCATAAGACTGGTAGGCAGTGTTGCATATACTTGATCTTTAATGTACCCCCAAAAGAAGACATCCAGGAGAGTGCAGAGGCAATTCAACGATTCCACCATAGCCGATAATCTGATCTCCAAACATATCTTCTAGAAAGCGTCTCACTGGCGTTGATTTGTGTTCTGGGGCGCCATCATGCTGAAACCACGAGGAACATAAATTGGATAGAGGAATGTCATTCACAAAGTCTAGTAAATTGTTCTGCAACAACTGGAGGTATCTCTGTCCAGTTAATGAGTCCACGAAGAATACAGGTCCCAATATTCTGTTCTTCCATATGCCGCATCACACGTTACTGGACCAGCGCACTTGATGCCAGATTATTTGTGTGTAAGAGGGATTTTCCAAACCCCAATAATGTGGGTTCAGGTACCCGCCGCGTTGAAATACAGCCTCATCCGTCCAAAGGTTGTTGGAGAAAAAGTCTGCATCATCCTCGAATTGGTTCATGGCCCAATTGCACGTCAAATCGGCACTCACTGTCACACGGCAACAGTTCTTGTTATGGCGTGGCATGATAAGGATGGGCACCATACTTGCACAGTAGTTTCCATACACACGATTGTAATAGGTTACAGGCCCTTCTAATTTCTCTTGTACTAATTTCTGGATAGGCTAAGGCATAAGTCAAAACTTCCTCTTTGTGTATACGTACACCTACACCTTCTGGTCTGCCCAAACGTGGACGGCTTCCAGTACTTTCCATGTCCCTGAATCATCGAACTACATTACTAATGGTTTGGGCTGTTGAATGTGGGCCCTCTGGAAATCGAACAGCACACTCACGTGCAGCTTGCACTGTGTTTCGTTTGCATCCACCATACACGAGCACCATCTCACAATATTGATCATAAGAGAAAGTCACCATTTTCCCCACAAAAATACAGTATTGACAGGTAGAATTAACTTTGAAGTTCATACAGAAGGAGAAATAAGTAAAAATATTAAAACATGCTACGCTTTTTGATTACCAGCAATAGAAATGAACTGTTGCCACTACCACATTTCAATTGCGGCATTACTAAATTTAAACCGAATTACAATCGACGAACAAAACCACAAACGAATCATAAATATCGACTGTCAAAAAAAAATTTCTTCTCAATTTATTTTGCTTTTTACTGTATGCACGTATTTTATTGTTTATAGTACAAGATGATTACTTACATTCGGGTTCCTTTTATTTTCCTTACTTGTACTACGCCAAAGTTTTGACGTCATATTTGCACACGGTCGTTTTCTGATTTCATGAAATTTCATTTGCATACACTCAATACAATTCTCGCCCGCCTCTGATTACGGGCGAGTATTTATCATATCCATGTACACAATATGGCTTTTCTTAATAAATCGATAATGCTCTACACCTTTGTAATTGAACTTTTGGTCGTCTCTCCTACAGCTTCCGAGCTACGAACTCTAATTCCAGAATCTATCGCTAGAGGGCACTGAAAGGTATCTCATCGTGTAGCACATAGCCATTTCACTATACCTAGACACCACATTCATTGGTCTACCTCACTCGGTTCAACAGTTATTTCAGCCAATAAGAGCTTACAGAATCACCCTGTATAACTAAAACTTAAAAAGAAAAAAAAAACTTTTTAGCTAATTTTCTAATCTGTATGGGATTTTGATTCTCCTTTCTTTTATATATAGTCATGCACACTTTTTTGAATTGAATAGAAGATGAAGCATTAGCTTTTCGATTACATAGCCAAACTCATTTATAATTATTTCAAACGGGGCCAAATGAAAATGTTGTAAATATTTAATTAATGTAAATTTTTAATTCAAAAAATGAACTTTTTTAATACAATTTTTGTATTCATAAATTCACTGTGATTAAGTTATGAACAACTTTGGAGCTTGTGTTAGTGCATTTTATGGTCTTGAAACTTATTGCAATTATGCGAATTTTCTTGTAATGTATTGTTTTCTGAAATTAGTGACTTGAAATCCATTAAGATTTGGTCTGAAAAAGTTAGGGCAGTTCAATATTGAATTCGCTCAGAACTATGTCTTATTATCTTCAGTCAACTAATTATAACAGTATTTTATGATTTTTGTAAGTTTATACAGCTTCCTTTTTTCATTTAGCTTTTAATGGTGGCTAAACCATTAAAGTGAGACATGAAATGTTAAATTATGCATGGAAGGTGGAGAACATTATACAATTATAACTCAAATTTAAAAAGTCTAAAAAATAATTTTATTTTAAATTAATTTGATTCTCTGTTATTGTAGTTCAGCAACTTCATTGATTCAAAAAAGCATTCTACATATCGGAGTTTGCGAAAACACTACACATGGAAATTTGTTACCAGTTTGGATTTGTTTGCTTTGTGATTTTACAGTTCAGAGACTACAATGGTCATGCTGCACCGGATCACCAGTCTGGAAAAGTCGGGGAAGTTTGAAACAAAATTTGCATAAATTCTCTGTTTAAAGGTGAAATGAAGAATCTAAATAGGGTTACATAAGGGTTTACTTTGATTTTATTTTCAGCTACTTACAGTGCTTAGATGGTAAAATAATGCAGCCCAATTCCTCAGTGAGTGGCTATGCCATATTGAATGGCAATATGACATAACATTGAATAGTGCAGTTTACAGATATAGTCCTGAAGAATGTAACACCAAATATGATTGACTTGCACCCATAATTCATTGAGACCTTGTGATGGCTGATTCGATTGTGGGCAATGTTCAATGGAGTCTCACAGAATTCTGTTTAATGATAAATATGGTGATCATGCTGGTCATGACAGTGTCACGACATGTTGCAAGCATTGTCTGGACAGTGTAGCAATGTGTATATAAGTGTTCTTATGGAGAAAAATAGAGAGTTGTAGACCATTCACGAAAAAATGATAGCAAAATGAGCTGCATACTCTAACACAATATTTCTCAAAATGTGGTCCACGACAATCCATTAAGTGGCCCGCAAAATCTTCAGAACATTTCAGAAAGAAAAATAATATATACACTTTTGCAAAAAAGAACAAAGCACCATGAAGAAATTATATGTTTTTATTGAAATTAATCCTTTAACACTTGAGAGTAAAATAGACATGCCAAAACTTATACCATGCGATTTCTAAGATACTTTGAGCATAAAATAAATTTTAAAAAAATCATGAATAAAATTTATAAATTTCAATGGCCCTAAATTACATTGGAACCTTCATTCCCTTCAGGAACACCAATGAGAATGAGCAAGACATACGTTGGTATGTAAAATATTGCCGTTGGGTATGATATTTGCAAAAACAGTTAATTCCTCCCATCACACATAGAAAAACCATACACTTGACACAGTAGAGTCTGCTCTTTCTAGAGCAACCTGCCAATTGACAAACACAGGGCTTTTGTAGTTTCTCCACTTCTTTTACAAAGCAAGAAATGTTGTCAAATCAAACTGCAGTTGGCACTAGGGCAGGTCTTCTTGCACATTTTCTTGGAACGTCATTATTGTTTTCCTCAGCCAAAGTTTGAACTAGTACGGGATGACTCCCTGTAGTGGATCCTTTGAGTAATGAACAGCAGATGTCCAACTTCAAGTTTTCGAATGACCCATTTCCATCTCTACTTTGGTAGAGAATCAATGCATTCACTACGGCCAAATCCATGGCATGGAATGCAAGACGAAGATACCACTTATGTGTTTTCAGTTTGATCTCGTTCATTGCCAGCACCATATCAGCTTTGTCCACCCCACCCATCTATGAATTGTACGTCTGCACATTGGCTGGACTTTCTATTTCTGTCACCTCTCCTGTTTTCTTGTTTCGCTGTGTTCATTTGTCAATAGGTAAAGCATTTTGATAATTTGAGGTGATAATTACCTGACGGTTATCTACCCAGGCACAACTCTTAACATCTTCTGCTTGATCTATGTAAGAATCAAATGCTCCACTACCTTCTTTCTTCAGTCCGGTCTCGCTTTTCAAAGGGCATTTTCTTAGTTGAGATGTATTCATAGTTGATGTTGCGAGCAAATCATTTTGGAGCATGCATGACAGTGATTCTGGTGAGCTGAAGTAATTGTCGAAACAGACCTTGGGCATATTAGGTTCTGGCACAACCGAACAAAACTTGCTGATATTGAAGTTCTCAAATCATATAAAAAGGTGTGCATTTTCCTGAAAGGAACATCTGTAGCTTCATCATAATGGGATTCTCTATTCCATGTAAAAGGAATTTTTGTTTTATGTGAATGTTCATTTGTGATCTTGAGACATTCATAACTCGAATTATTCAATTTACAAAATAATATGTATTTATAAAGCGATTCTAAGAAAAACAGACAATGCTTACCTTGTTGATATCACAAAGGAGGCAGACATATTTATGTCTCGCAAGGAGCTACTATCATCTGTTGCCATTTTTTAACTACCTAATGGAACATTAGTTCCTTTGAGGCAAATGATAGCTTGATGGCACTGTTGGTTTTGATAGGAAAAATTGTGATGTCAGATGAATATTTGTTCCTTCCAAGTGGTAAAGAGTTAAATGTGCATTCAGCACATACGCAGGTAAGGAAATGATAAAAATTTGAGGCTGTAGGACCCATCAGTTGAATTTCAAATCAATAGGTGATGAAACCTCTCCTCCCACCCCTGGCAGCAATGCATGCTTCTATACATCTAGGTAAGAAGTGATAAAGGTTCCTAATGTCATCCTGCGACATATTCTTCCGGGCAGTCCTTACTTGTTGCACCAGCTCTGCGACATTTTGCGGTGCCCAAATCCAGCAGCCTACCATGTCCCATACATGTTCGATTGGCGAAAGGTCTGGTGACGTATCTTGCCAAGGAAGAGTATCAACAGCACTGGGGTAGCTCACAGATATGCGAACCATATGGGGCCTGGCATTATCTTGTCGAAAAATAGCCCCAGGCTGTCATGTCATAAAGGGTAATACAAACGGCTGCAAGATGTCATCAACATATCATTGAACTGTTAAAGTTACATTCAGAATGACTAGGGGTGTCCTGCTGTCGTATGAGATAACAACCCACACTGACTTTAGATAGCAGATGTGCTATCTAAAGTCAGTTTAATTACCTAATTAATTGAAAAAATGATTCTCCAATTAGAAAAAATAAGGGAAAGCTTTTCAAGTATAAATTAAATTAACATAAAGTGGCAGTGTGCGAAAATAAACTTTTTTCATCTTACAGTAAGTTTTATTTCATTTCGAAAAATGAAGTTTTATTTAGCAGTTTATAATCGTTTAAATTTTGTACTATATGTAGGAGCACTAAATTCTTTTAAGTATGTAGAATATAAAAAAAAAAGTGTTAATCTGGCCCTGCCAACCAGACAAAATCACGGAAATGTGTTTGCATAATTTTCTCAAACATTCACATTATGCAATACTAAAAAAAAGGGAGTACAAGAGAAATAACAAGTTTTGAAAAATCACAAAAAATAAAATTGCTGAAAATAAAGCATATTTAAACGAATTGAAAATAGATTCATGTGCCATAAAAAAAAACTACATTCATTAAAATTCATATATGTATAATAAAATACTCGCAAATCCAATTCTGTAATCATAAAAACTGTACTCTCAAATCCGATTCTGTACCGTCAACCAGGGTGACTTTGTCCTACCAAATGAGGAAAGATAAAAGTGGTGATAACTCCTGTCTGTTTCGTCGAAATATTTTAATAAAATCTGATTCCGGTATGCAGAAGTATTGGCTTGAATATGAAATGTTTAATTGTAAAGTTTTAATTACTGAAGGTGGCATCATTACGGTTGTTGTTTTCTGTATCTTTTTTTTTATTATTATTATGCGAAATTTGCTTGTGATCAACTTCTGTGAAAAACTTGCTTCTACACTATGTAAAGAAATGGTAAGTAATATTTTTACCTGATCTGCCAAACTGCTTAAGGGCCAGTGACTGCCCTCCCCGGCCCTGAATATAAAGGTGGAATTATATCTAGGCCTTCTGTGAAAGCCTGTTGAATGATTATTTGAGGCATGAGACAAAGTCGCCCCAAGCGGGGGTGACTTTGTCCCGTTTTTTTGAAAAAAATTTTTTACACTTCTAAATTTCCAAAGTGTATATAAAATTGTCTACTAAACACTTAAGAATGTAGGAGAAATAGATGTATATTCTTTTAAATAGAAATTTCACCCAGTTTCAGGGTTTTAAAGCAGATAGAAGAAAAATGAGACAAAGTCACCCCGTTTGACGGTAATTGTAAAAACTAATTGCAAATCTTTTTATAAATTTCTTCCAAGTAAACAACCTGATGGTAGCATGCAGACTGCAATCAGGCATTAATAGACAAACAATATTTGATTGAAGTAACACAAAGGAAGTTGAGTTCATTCTGTTCCATACCCTAGTTTTTCCAAGGGTTCCAAATCTCTAATTCTAAGAAATTGAAACTTGGAATAAGAATTGATAGGAAAACTTTCTATTGTTTAAAAATTGACACAAGATTTCATTCATGTTACTCTGGTGACAGAAAACCTTTGGAATGAATGTTAACTAAGCTTTTTTACAGCTTGAGATTAGTTGAGACCCATTTAACACATGCAACACACGATTCTAAAATGTTATATTGGTCTTTATATACCACAAGTTGCATACATCTCATGGCTGTGGATCACAGAATAGCTTTTTATATTCAATTATATTTCAAAAACTGACAGATCCAGTGAATTTCCAAAACAAAATCCACAGTAAAAATAGGTGTCCCTATGGTTAATTTTTTTTCTTCTCTAATTTGTCAGCTAATGTGTGAATTAAAGATATAATATCATGCACATTAACTTTGTTATTCAGCTTCCATTTTGGGAAATCATTCGTGTAGATATTCTACAGAAAATGCTACAATATTTCTATAACACTCTACAGTATCTTTACATATTCTTCTCTACATGCATATGTATGTACTCTTAGAGAATTCCACAGTATCTATGTAATACTACAGTAGATGCTGTAATACTTGTTTACATTTTAAACGCTGAAATATTTGCATACACTACAATTAATTTTCAGCACAATATTTCAGTTCCCAGCTTTCTTTGTAAGTTGAGTTTGCCTCTATAGTGACCCAACCATGTTTAAACTATGAAAGAATGTCACTTCTTCAAACTGTTTCTTCCAAAGTTGTTTATTATCGAAGATGATTTTTAAGACAATTTTTTCCAATTTCAACTTATACTTGCTATGGTAAATGTCCAAAAATTCAAGCTGGTCAGAGATTTGGTGAATCTAGATCCTTTTGCAGTACTTTTAAAATTATAACTGAAATAAAAAAAAAAGAAGATGAACATACAGACGAATTACGTTGATTTATTCCTTAACAAGTACAGAATGCTTCATTTGTTAAAACAAGTGCAGTACATTTCAAAATGTCTTCCGTGTCGTCGCATATACTCGCAAAGATTCAAAAGTTGTAAAAAAGTTAATTTTCAAGAAATCTGCATTTGTAGACTTCCACTGTATAATGATCGATTATTATAATCAATTTTAACTAGTTTCCATAATTGAAGCTCTATCACTGAGCAACCGGTGAGTTAATTAATTTTCTTTGTATATAGGTGGCTCTTGAATCATCAGATAAAAGTATTTTGCTAATATCAGCCTCGCCACTACTGAAAGCTGCTACAAATGTGAAAAAGGTAAGTAAAGGTGACATTCCTTTTAATGTCTCATAATATTTTTACTTCATTACTTTTCTCCCAGCATTGTTGCATAGAATGAAAAATCCATATTTATTTATCTTTAGTTTTAAGAGTAGTATTTAATCGCCCAACGACGAGTGCATGAACGTTAAACTGCATTATATAATTTTGAGTGGAACATGAGATTACAATTTTATGAATTACTCTTTAAATCATTATCTTATTGTCTCTTTAACCTCCTTAAGCAAGAAATAAAGGAATACCAAGTATCCATAGGCACAGTAGCGTAGCTAAGGAGGGGGCGGCAGTTGCCCGGGCGCCACAATTCGGAGGGCGGCAATTAGCCTTTAAAAAACAAAATTTATTTGTTTTGTTACCCCATTGTGTTGGGAGCAGCAATGACAGTCACTCATCCCGGGTGGCAAAATATCTAGCTATGCAACTGCATAGACATACACAGAAAGTTCATAATGGGGCGTTATAGGCTCAATGGGCGGTTACAGAGCTACAACTCATGGATTCCTATGTTAAATATACAAAATTTCATTGCAATGGAGTGTTACAACCCCCGTCAACACCCACTTGCCTACGCCAGTGCAAGTATCTGTACTTTATTCTGCCAAAAAAAATTTACTAGCAAATAAAGCCGAAAATGGGAAACTTTTCAGTATAGAAACTAAAAGTGATATGACTCCAACAACCACTTCATTTGAAGATCTTTTGCTTTGTCCTTTTTACAACTGAACAACGTTGCTATTACTGTAAGAAGAAACTTTTTTTCTACTGATGTTAACTTTCAGCTGTGTTTTCAGAATGAAATTACAACAAGAGTGCAGTTATAAGAGTAACAGTTTAATGTGCAAAAGATTACTGCATAGTTGTGTAGCTATAAACCTAAAGAATATTCCCTAAACATTAATTGCTTGCTTTGAACTATTTTAAAAATTTAATTTTAGTTAACCTTTACATTAAAACAGAGTTGGTGTTTCCATATTTCAGTTAAAATTTTGATTTTTTTAACATTCAAGGTGAGATATAATTACATTTTTTTACAAGCGTATGTTTAAACTGATTTCATTTTCATATTAGTCCTCAAGAATTTTAGAAGAGTTTGAAGTAGAAGAAAAACCATTCGGAACATTGGAAGCTCAGTACCCAAATATTCATGTAATTTTTGCTTCTGTGGCTGCTCTTAATTCCAGTAAACACGTAAGCTTCTCATTAAAAATTGTTTTGTGAGATTTATAATATTAAATGCTTTTCTGAAATAATCTTTCGTGAACGCTAAAAGCTCCTATAGTGGCATACAGCAGGACTCCCATGCACATGGGAGACCTGGAATTGTCAGTGAATTTGAAATTCTAGGGCTCTCATGCACATAGGAGACCTGGAATTGTCAGTGAATTTCAAATTCTAGGGCTCCCATGCACATAGGAGACCTGGAATTGTCAGTGAATTTGAAATTCTTGAGCTCCCATGCACATGAGAAATCTAGAACTGTCAAGAAATCTGAGATTCTACACCTAAAAGTCCGTGGAAAATGAGATTTTTGTGGACAAATCTGGAGAAAGTCAAGCAAAACCTTCCTAATTTTTATTTTGAATAAAATCTGTTGTTTTTTTAATAATTTTTTTCTGAAATAAATCTCTGCAGATGTGGAGCCAAATTCTGCGGAGCAGTCACTCATAATTAGTCATGAAATTGTTTTTCTCCAACATGAGTGTGAATGCTGATGTAGAAGTAATCTTGTGCTCTTGTAACTCTTATACAATTCAAATGATACCCTAGGATGTGAACTTTTTTTCCTGACCACAGTCCAAGGCAATGGTAGATTCAAGAGGGGAGGGGATGCGATTTGTTTCCGATTGTTATTTTTAGCCAAATGTCCAGTACTTTTCATTTTCCATGATATAATCCCAGCACAAGCAGGGTGATCCTCCAGTGCCCTCCCCCCTGGATCCACCAGTGATTTAGGGTTTGGTTTCCTGGGCACATAGGCATGCACAAGAAGTTCGTAAGGGGAGTTACAGAGCTATAACTCATATATTCCTATGTTAAATATACAAAATTTTGTTGCCAACCTATCAATCCCCTATGTATGCCAGTGCCACAGGCAACGAAAGTTTGAATTCTTCAAAAAACACCAAATTCCAACATAGCATAGTCTTAACTGTCCCCTTTTGCTTAAAACACAACACGAGCATTGAAAAGAGTGATGTATATTTAAAATAATATTCACCAATTAGCAAAAACTAAAATTGATAAGTGCATTCATGGTATTCATTATGAGACACCATCTTCAAACCCACTGTGTTGGGTTAGACTAAGCTTGATTGTGGGAAAACTTACTTGTGGTCTAGCAAGCTACATACTGAGCTGTTTGTTTCTTACACCTCAGTCTTGGTATGTAAAATATGCAAACAAAATTTATGAAAAACGTGAATAAAAACAACCACCTTTGCTTAGAATTAACAAAATTCAAGACATATCACATAAATTAATGATGTTCAAATCCTGTAGTTTAATGTTAAAATTATGGAATTGATCGTTATATCATAAGAGCAGTTCATTATTATGGAGTCAATATGTTGTAATAATAAATCAATGCAAACACAATAGAATTCATATTTATGAAAATAAAGAAAAATCAAGTTTTGGAAAAGTGGACTAAGAAATATTTGGCGTAATCATGAGCTTAAAGAGAAACCATTTGTAAGACGAATTTTATTCTGGCATTGCACCACTAACAGAGAGGATACTAACAAATGAATATGATAACTTCACACATTAGATTAATGCTAAAACAAAGTACCCATTTATAATGAGCCCACACTTATTGAGGAAAATATGAATTTTATTTTGTATGAGAGTAACTGCAATTCAATTTAATCGTTTAAAAAAAATTTGCAAACCCTGGATTTAACGGGTAAAAAATGACTACATTTTTAAAGGAAATGTAAAAATTTCTAAATGAATTAATAATCTATGGTATCTTTTAAATGAGACAAACATGATAAAACAAATTTTCCAACAGTTGAAGTCATGAAATTTCAGAGAACTGTCATCTTTCATCGTAAGGAGTTCATAATGAATGCTTTCTTGAGACAATGGATTACATTTATGATTATGCATTTAATATGCTAAATATTTTTGATGAAAATTTAATGAACCCAGATATTGCAAAATAAAGCAAATAAGTATCGACTGTTTTTTGAGCATCTCCAAGTAAAGCTCATCTTAAGAATGGCTGATGACGTAAATTCCTTCATATTATGCTGGGTTTTTTTTTTTTTTTATAATGAAATTCGAGTAAGAATATAATCCATTGTTCATTAAATTTTAAGCAAATTCCAAGCTAGATTATTGTATGCATGTTGCATTCACGCTTATGTTACCTACACAAGTTCATTTTCAAAATTTGGAATTTAAAATCCCAATTTTGTTCCACATTTTGCAAGAAGCCAGATATAATGAGCATTTTTGTTGGTCCCGTGCTCCTTATTATATATATGGATCCAACTGTAGTTGATGCTAGGTTTTGTTTCCATGTAATTAGATTTTTACCACAACTGATGTTTTGTTTCCATATTTGTAACATTTCATTCATGTTTCGCCTTCCAACTTCACAAATCTTCTTCAGAAATTGTAGCTCAAATAATCTGTCCTCTAACTTCACAAATCATCTTCAGAAATTATAGCTCAAATAGTCCGCCTTCTAACTCCACAGATCTTCTTCAGAAATTGTGGTTCAAATAATCCGCCTTCTAACTTCACAAATCTTCTTCAGAAATTATAGCTCAAATAGTCCGCCTTCTAACTCCACAGATCTTCTTCAAAAATTATAGTTCAAATAATCCACCTTCTAACTTCACAAATCTTTAGAAATTGTAACTCAAATAACCCTCCTCCTAACTTCACAAATCTTCTTCAGAAATTGTAGCTCAAATAATCTCTGTAACAGCAATGGTAATGAAGTGTTTCCAAAGAAGAAAAGGGAAGGGAGGGAGGAAGAATTTTTTTTTTTGTATTTGACTGTAGATGCCATTGTGACTTTGCTTTTCATCGAATTTGAATCAGAAGATTGTCAGAAGCATTTTGTAATCATTATTGCCCACAAAACTTTTGTAGAAAACTCACACAGTTAATAACCTGGATCTGCATAAAGTAATATAAGTATATATGGACGGCAACTGTATCAAAAACAACTTTTGATATGAAGTGTATACTTCCAAATATGCACATTGATTATTTCCAAGTTCTAAATAAGTATATATTTGCACCTAGAACTAAATTTTTCTAGACACTTCCAGTATAACATGGAACTTTGCACTTAAGAGTAAAAAAGAGGGGTGCAAACACATATATAATTTTTTTAGGCATGTGAAATTCGGAACATCCCTAGAAGTTCTAACTTTGAAACATCACTTCAGTAATTTACCTTCCGTTGTGATCTGCATATGTATGTTCTCTCGCCTATGCATACAGTGACGTTAGACTGGGAATGCAAAAATATATTTTTTTAAACATTTTGCCAAATTTGGCTGACACTCTTAAAAAAGTTCACCGAACCTAACTTAGAATGTTATTGTATCAGATACCAATATGGGGTTTCTGTAGTGAGTTAAGGAGAATGTGAAGGAATCAATCATCTTAACTATGCATCTCCTTTGATAAACAAACGTGCCATGTGGGGACCATGCATGGATGTACTCAGTAGCTTAATGTCTCAAATCATTGAAATGATGATTCACGGATCCCTGGACACACGTTGGGCCTAACATGTGACAAATTTGCTTTCTCCAGCTATTATGAAAAAAAACAAATGTAAATTGGTGTGAACCATAATATAGAAATACTAAAAACTTAATTGTAATTAATAGAGCCCAGATTATATGCATTTGCTATGCACTTGCATGTTTTAGCCCTTTTTAGCATTTGTGCATATAAATGCATAGAAACGATAAATTTCTAAAATAAATGCATCTTTTAAGGATTTTAGTAATTTTAAGAATTTTATTATTCCCTCATCTGAAAAATTTCACCACAATGCTGAAGTTAAACTTTCCTCTCACTGCTTATCAGAGCAGAAAGGCGGTGGAATTCGTAAACGTACATGTTTAGTTGTATCCCATGGTGCCAAAAATGTAGTCATAGCTGATTATAGCCACCGTCCTTGTTAGAAAAACCAAAGGTTAGTTTCATTATGCTAGGCCAGTAATTGATTAAAGGTCGGATTAAAACATTCTAAAATTCCACACCATTTTCTCTCAGCAATAGACATGGGTCTATCATTGATAAACTATCTGTAATAGACAACCCGCAAAAACTTATAAATGCTGTCCAGTATCGTTTGTAGCTCTGGAAAAGGACCTTTTTGGCCATAAAAATGCTAGAAGATACTGTTTAAAACATCGAAAGACAAATTGTGATATACAGTCATGGAAATTGTGCTGTATAAAATATATGAT
>QLNU02015359.1:24249067-24282336 GCA_006491805.2 Dysdera silvatica | reverse complement strand
ATGGCGATCAACTCATCGAATTTGCAGAAGCTGAAAACCTTAGCATCATGAATTCATTTTTTAAGAAGAAACCGCAAAGAAAATGGACATGGAAACACCCAAATGGGGGAACTAGTGAAATTGACTATATCCTGGCAAACAAGAAATCAATTATTGAAGATTGCAGTGTACTGAACAGATTTAATACTGGAAGTGATCATCGAATGGTGAGATGTAAAATGCACTTAAATACTAAACTAGAAAGGCAGAAGCTCATTAGGAAACAAGTATGTAAGAGGGTGGATTTAAAGAAATTAAAAGAAAATACTGAGGCATTCAAGTTGGAATTAAAAAATCGCTTTTCTGCACTGGAAGGACTTATTGAAGAAGTTGACATCTCAGAAGCAAATGAAAACATTGTTAAGACAACAATTGAAACTGCTGAGGAAATTGGTGTGACGTGTAAAAAGCACAATAATAAATTAACTGAGAAGATGAAACAGCTCCTGAAAAGGTGAAGAGATATGAAGATGGACAATCAAAATACCAATCCCTGGATTGAGTATGTAGAACTTCGCAAAATCGTGGAAGAAGACATAAGAAAATTCAACTGTGAGCTAGTAAGGAAAGCCATTGAAAACAACAAGAGCCTTAGGGTTGTTAAACGAAGTTTGCATGTTGGGGAAAAATGCATCAATTCATTAAAAGGAGAAGATGGCATCGTAACAAGAAATAGGAAAGAAATAACTTAAAAGAGTTGAAGAATTATACAGAAAACTATATGAAGGAAACAGTTGATTTAACCCCATAACGGCCGCTTACGTATATATACGTCTTGCACATCGATGCGTTAACTGCCGCCAACGTATATACATGTATATACGGTTTTCCGAAATATGTT
Source organism: Dysdera silvatica (assembly GCA_006491805.2). Lineage (NCBI taxonomy): Eukaryota > Metazoa > Arthropoda > Arachnida > Araneae > Dysderidae > Dysdera > Dysdera silvatica. The sequence continues at coordinate 24,281,456 of QLNU02015359.1, read as the reverse complement.
CCTTTTTAATGTGCTGCTAATTTGTTTTTGTAAAATGTAATGTTTTTTATTAAAAAAATTTTTAAATGTAATTTCTATTGTGTTATATGTTTTTGTTTTCTTTTATTTGTTATTTTTAATTTTTTTAAATGTAATTTTTTTGTAAAATGTAAGGCTTTTATTCTGTAAAAGTAAACAGTGTTTAGATTGCAAACCGTGCCTCTGCTTGTCCCCCAATATACCACATCACTATGCACACCTGTGCAAAAAATGGTGGCACTGGGGAGCAAATCTCATAAATTTTCCTCCGCAGTTAAGGGGTTAATGAAGACACTGAAATAGTCAAAGGAATAGCTCCTGAAACCTTAAACGAGGAAGTAACATTTTCAATAAAAAGTGTAAAGAAAGGAAGAGCCCCTGGTGATGATGGTATTACATTAGATATCCTAAAAGAAGCTGGAGAATATGTAGAAGACATACTTGCAAAATTCTTTACCAAATGTCTTAACAGCAGTAACATACCAAACCAGTTGTTGGGGTAGAACTCCAACATATGGTACTAGAGCTCTGAACTAGAAATAGAGAAGTTAGACTCAAGATGAACCTGCAAAAAAATTAATATCATGATCAATAATTTCGTGGAAAAAACAAAAGTACAAATTGACAACATGGATCTAGAAATTGCTGATTCATATATTTACCTTGGCCAGCTGATTTCAATGGAAGGCAACATTATGAAAGAACTCAACAGATACATTGATACATTAAACTTGGCTGGAGTGCATTTAGTTTTATCCTGAAGGGAAAATTACCTTTGTGTCTAAAAAGCAAGGTCTTCAACCAATGTGTATTTATTGTCAGTCCTCTCTTAAGGATCAGAGACATGGAGTCTAACAGTTGCAGTAATACGGAGATTACCGACAACTCAAAGGAGCATGGAGAGGTGCATGCTTGGAATAACTAGAAGAGATCGAAAAAGAAACACTTGGGTGAGAGAGCAAACTAGAGTGAAGGACATCGTTAAAGTAAAAAGGCTGAAATGACAATGGGCATGTAAAAAAAAGAATTGATCGATGATGGATAACATAAATTTTGAACTGGATTCCAAGGGACCACCTAATAGCTAGAAAACTTCCTCAAACTAGATGGGTGGATGAAATAATAAAACAGGTTGGGGTGATGTGGAAGCGAATTGACCAGGATAGACGTGTGTGGAAAGCATATGGTGAGACCTTTAGCCAGAAGTGAATAGTAAATGGTTGAATATGATGATGATGATATATATATATATGTGTGTGTATTGTTATGTGTGTATATTATCGTATGCATTGTTAAATTCTATAAAACATAAATTCCTTTTTTTAATAGAAATGCAGAAAACATTTGTCGCAATGTATTTTTTATTTCTTTATTTAAAAAAAATCGTCCCATGATTGTTCTGCAAATGAAATAAGAAAACAGGTTGGGGTGATTTGGAAACGAATTGATCAGGATAGACTTGTGTGGAAATCATTTGGAGAGACTTTCATCCAGCAGTGGATAGATAATGGTTGAATATGATGATATATATTATATAAATTACTTACAGTAATTATATATTCAGTGAAACCTCCCAACAACGATATCCGATATAATGATAAATCCCTCTACAACGATAATTTTTCTCAGTCCGTATAATAGTGTTGTAGAGAGGTTTTACTGTATAATGAACCCTCCCTATAACAATAACTCCCTCTACAAAGATAATATTTCTCGGTCCGTATAATATTGTTGTAAAGAGGTTTTACTCTATATTATAGATATAAAGTTAACAACCATTAGTAGAATATTGCAATGTGTGTAGCCATGTTGTTATAAAAGCGTTGGAAACATTTGGTATAAAATTCCTTATAAAAATAATTGCAACCAAAAATAGTTGCGGCGACCCACAGAAACCTGTTCGCGACCCCCAGGTTGGGAACCCCTACTTTAAGGAGTCTGTTCTACCATAGCAATATTTTATTAGTGTATGTTGGCCATAGTGTCCTAGAAACTTACAGCATATGTTAGGAAAGATTCCGTACCTAGATGAACATTGGGCCTTCACAAAAGGTTTCGATTTACTTCAATTTTCTGCTAGTCTCTTAATCCTATAACTGTGAAATCTCCTTTTTTATAATCATGTTTTTTTGTTGGTTTTTTTTGTCTCTCAAAATTTGTCTTCTACGCTGTAAAAACAAATCTACTCAAAAATGAAAACTTGCGCCTACTCGTTTTTTTTAGTATAATCGTATCATAAACGAATCAGTGTATTCTTAAATACAAGTAATCGCACTTACTTAAAAACGAGTACGTGTAGATTTAAAATAGTCTCAAATTTGAAACCAAACATACTCAAAATCGAATCCTTATACTCAAAAATGAGTATGTGTGTGTGTGGGTTTAAAATAGTCTCAAATTTAAAACTAAACATACTTAAAATTGAATTTTTCATGTACTCAAAAATCGAGTATGTATGGGTTTAAAATATTCTCAAATTTGAAACTAAACGTACTCAAAATTGATCCCCTGTTGTTACTCAGAAATGAGTACTGCAGTTTTCAAAATTGAGACACTTCTACTCGGAGCTATTATGAACCTGGAATGTACTCAAAATTGAGTACTTTCTACTCATTTTTGAGAATACATTTTTAACAGTATACTTCCGCAGAAGAGACTGCTCAGAACCTTCAGCTCTTACAACAGATTAATACTGTTACAGACTGAAATCTGCAGTTGAAAAATTACAGTCTTTGAATTTAATAGAATAGAAAGTAATACAGTCAAATTTAGCAAACTTAGTTATAACGATATGTAAAGAAACAACAAAATTTTGGCAGTATTACCCGAGAAATAAGCTCCGTAAATAGATTCATGAGGTGACTTAAAAATTTTGACATAATGACCAAAGTTGTTATAGCCAAATACGACTATATGTACAGTAGAGATGTGCAGAGTAACTCTTGGAGAGTTGACTCACTAACATCTTATTCACTTTGGGGTTAATTCTTTGGAGTAACTCACTGATCTTAAGGCCCTGCGATAGTGCAATTGTAAAGCATTCACCTAGTGTGAGATTTCCCACATTTGACTTACAACCGTGGAAAAAAAGAATGCTTATTCTGCCTAATTGCTCATCAGAGCCCACAGGAATCGATTCCTTTCAAAACTGTAGATTCAGACACAGCATGACCCGTAAAACTCGCAAACAAACAAAATTGCTCTGACTTGTTTTCTAGTATATATGGGACTTATAATAGGACGGTTACTGACCTACAACTCCATATATTCATACGTATATATACAAAACTTCATTGCAGTGGGGAAGAGACCCATCACTCCCCACCCTCGTCTGCATGTGCCAGGTGGCAGCAGTATGTCAATTGCAGAGGAAATACTTTGGAGGGAACAAGGACAATTAGTTTGTAAGTTTTATAGTGCCAGTTCTGGAACTTTTATGACAAAGGTGGTATATGTAGGAAACTATTCATCTTTCATGTATTTCAGTTTGAGGTCTCATCCGATGGTGGCCTTTCAGTAAATGATCAGATGCTGACGTCCGTTGAAGATGTTTATGCAGCTGGTGATTTGTGTACACCTTCGTGGGAAATTTCTAAGCACTGGTTTCAGGTAGTGATTATTCATTGTTTTACTACCATAATTAGACAGATGGGCAATTAAAACCATACATCTAATATCAATTTTAGTATCAGGATATAAATATTAACACATGATTCTTCTTCCTGCATAATTTTGATATTTGAAGCACTTTTTGCATGGCTGTGGCATATCTTTGCAATATATTTGTATGAGTCCTAGATGTCAGATGGTATTCCATCTCCTTCACACAGTTTTCTCCAGTAATAACGATTTATTGTCGTAACACCATCCAGGTCCTTGGGTAGTGCAGGGATAACATTTTCTTAGCGTACCGTTATCCAATGTTCGACCCACAACGATGCCCCTCTCCCCCCAAAAAATAACGCTTACCAACTAACTACTCGCTGCAATCCGAAAGTTGGTTCTCTAAACCTTAGGAGATTTGGATTCCTCATAGAACCAAGATCCTGGTGTCGCATGGCCCTGTATGTCCTTGTGCCATAAAACTTACAAACAATTATAATTCCACGAAACAAATGCCAGAACGAGAATATTCATTCCTTGAATGATGTGGAATGATCTTTAATAAATCAATGATTGTAAATGAAGGATGTTGAATATTCATTCCTTGAAATGAATGCCTTACAGTAGTGTAACGGTAATGTGTTCGTCTGTCTTGCCATTAACTCAAATTCGATTTCAATGATACTGTAGAATGTCCACCATTTTTTCTGTCCATCATAATCTGGAGCTTGGTTCGCTTAACAAGAGGGGCTGGGCTTCCTCAACAAACTGTAGGACCCAGCACAGAATAACCTTGGCTGCTTTTGTGCCATGAAATACAGCAAAATAATCCAAACACCAGTTAAAAACTAAATAAAAATTGTATATAGAATTTATATATATTGTATATAAAAAAAAGTCAAAAGTCTGCATTCCAATTCGTAACAAATAATCTTGTACGTAATTATTAAGTACCATTTGTGGAATTTATTTATTAGTTTTATGTATGTTTAAGACACATTTACTTAGCTACATCTTAAAATATATGTTTCTCTTTCTTTCTTAGATGAGGCTTTGGACGCAAGCCCGACAAATGGGCATCTATGCAGCAAAATGCATGATCGCGAACTCTGTCGGAGATCAAATGAGTCTCGATATATGCTTTGATTTATTCACGCATGTTACTAAGTTTTTTGGCTATAAGGTAAGTTACCTTTTTTTTAATTTAATTTAAAAAATATATCAAGTTTGGCCCCCAACTATGCCAATTTAAAAAAAGACACTTACCGACTGTCTACTAACCATGGTCTGTGGTTGATTCCCCAGGCCTTAAGGGGCTTGAATTCCCTGGAAAACTGTAGATTCCGACTAGCGCCAGATAAGGGTTCTTGGCGAGCATTGGTTAAAAGGGGAGAATGGGTCCCCTTTAAAAATGGGGCCCTTTATGGTATCCAGTCACTAAATCGGGAGTTTTTCTTTGAAATCTATTATCTATAATATTCAGATTTATCAATAATGGAACTTGGACGTCTGTAAATAATATGCATATTGTAATGCATATTTACAATGTCTATCAAAAACTTCAATACCTTCTAAGTTTTTTGAGCAGTGTATAAGCAAAACTATTTCTTATTAATTTTTTGTTTGTTTTAATTTAAAGTATGTGAAAAAACTCAAAACAACAATGTCCAGCATTTTTTTCTTATAACTCAATATGTTATTTGACTTTTGATAAAATAAAAATATTTTCTTATAAATAATAATAATAATATGAAGAAAATATAGTCTTCAGAAAATTTTGATAAGTTGTTTATAAAAAATATTAAATATATAAAAATTTTAGAATTTACATTTTTCGAACATTTGCACTGTAACTGTTGTTATTAAAATTCATGTTTCAGTTTGCAATACATTTATGAAAATTCTGCGAAGGCAAATTAAACTGTATCAACAACACACCTTGGAAAGTTCCAACATTTATCTTAAACAGTTTTTAAGATATATCAAATTTAAATCGTAACATTTAAGAAACTTCAGTTTGAGAAAAACGCATTTAAAATTTGTCGAGTACAACATAGACTCTTTCTACAACTAGACGCCTACTATGACTATTAGGGGCCCCGGCCCAACCTGCTTTGGGTGCTCTCCTGACACGCGTATGAAGATTGGATATACATCTGTAAAATATATGCACCCCTGTTCCCATTTAAAAAATATAGGTAAGGGTATACTTTTTTTGTCGCACTTTCAGGCCAACGTCGAATGTCAAAGAGTGTACTTGCATAGCTGAAGTCGTGGAAGTTTCCGTACAAGTAGCGAATAGTGTGTGACATTGGTGCACCAATTTCGTGTTTTTGGAAACATTGTAGCTCACGCCTATGGCATTCGTGATCATTTGAAAAAAGTACATTGCTACAGTTTTATCAAGATGTAAACAGAAAAAAAATTAAAATTGGTTACGAAAAAATGTGCAATAAAAATAAAAAATCCTAAAAACATAATCTCCAAAATTTTAAAGCCATTTTATGATAAAAAGTAGCCAAATTACAACACAGTTAAGTTGTGAAATTGCAAGACCAGCAACAATGAAAAAGAGCTAAGTTTAGTTATTCTCAAAGCTGCAGTTATAATTATAATTGATATAATTCTGGATACCAACTATGATTTCGCTAGATTCGTTTCGGATCTTAAATCCGAAGAAGAAAGAGAAATGTTTTGGTTTTTTTTGCATTATTGTACTATTTTATCACATTAAAATGTTTTGGGGCCCCATGAGCCCTTTCACATAATCTGGCCCTGGTTACAATTTTACAATAATTGCCATTTTTCAAGTGATCTAAGTGTCTCAGGAAAAAAATCAAAAATACCATTGCATTTAGAACATCATACAATTATTTTTCATGCAAAAAAATGAAAAATCTATTTTTTGAACCAAAAGTGGTACCAGATCCTCTTAAAGAGTAGGATGGGAAAAGACAGACTGGACAACATGGCCATATTATACATAGAACAAGAAATTTTGGACGAAATAGATACTTAAATCATCGATGAATTTGCCAAAGAGAAACCAAGACATAAATTTATATACAAAACATTTTTAAGCACTAAGGTAATTTATTACTATTAAATTTTTTGAATAAATATCTGATTTTTCTTGAAACGTTGAGTTTATTATTAGTTACATATTGCCGGTTTAAGGAACTCACTAAAAATTTACTACTGAAATCTTCCCGAAAAAATCATCAGTTCCTTACACCTTTTTTGGAGGTGTAGGGGGGGAGGGGGCTTGGGTCTAAGGGCCTCGTAATTTTTACCATCAGGAGCCTTCAATAAGCTTAATCTGCCTCTGTCTTTCGGTGTGCCACTTCATGGCATAGAATGACACTACATATATTAGGTGGAAAATTACAATAAAAACTGTCTTCCCATATCAGGGTTCATACTTCGTTTCTGCCCTGTGAAATGAGGAAAATCCAGTTTTATTTCGGCAATGCCTCTTAAAATGCCAGCTTTTAAATGTTGCCCCCCACTGCCTTTTGGTGAGCTACCAGTGTCAGATTAACTGCTTTTTTGATACTAGGCAGGAAAAAAGAGAATGTGCCCTTGAAGAACATAGGCTATACGATATTCAGTCCATCAATCATCAATTTTTCTTTGAAGTTAATTATCTATAATATACAGGTTTATCAATAATGAAATGGCATTTATAAATGAACGAAATTAAAACTGCTCTTAAGAAATATCAAGGATCCTGAAGGAGCCCTAAGTCTGGGTCTACTTGGCCTATGAGTAAATTCAGCACTGGTCCCGACATAGCACGACACTTACTGTTCTGGCGCTTTGAAACTCAAACAAAATCATGTTTTTTCCACAAGGCTTTTATTGTAGCATTGACAGAAAGTCCTTGGCTTTGTACTGGCTACAGTCCAATGCAATTAATGTTGACAAATCTTTTTAGCAATTTAAAGCTATGGAGCAACTGCAATTTGCCTAATCGGTTAATTATTGAACAACTGTTATTTGGCTGATAGGAAAATTCCATTGAACAATCTGTATAATGAGCTAGCGTATGCAGTATTGCTTAATAATACGTTGAATACATCAGTCTGTTGATGAGGCACAAGATAAACACACGCTGATGGGCATCCAGATGAAAAAAAGAGTTGGTGCAGAATGACCTGTGCAGTCCTTGCATCATAAAAAAAACAACGAAAAATGGTTCTAGTGAAAACAGATTCTAGTTGAACCTAACGACACATAGTGTCAAAAATTATTCCATTTCATAACCAGTGGCGCAACAAAGGAGGCCTAATTCCCTACCATTTTATATCACCACATTCTTCTCTTAATGCAAAATTATATGGTCACTACTTGAGTTTGCCCCCCTCAATAAATTTTGAATAGCTATGTCCCTGTCTACAACCTTCCTTGGTCACAAGAAATCCCCTCAATATTTGAACGGACTTCTTTGCTGTAAAAGTAAGTTAAGACCGATTGCTTAGTGTAGCAAGTCCCAACCAAATATCTATGGTATAAATATAAATATCATGATGTTGCATAATCTTTAATTAATACTTGGACTTTGTCTCAGTCAATGCATGTGGCTCCAAGTGTTGTCCTTTTCTGTCCTTGCATCATACAAATCGAACTAACCTTCCATTAGTTAATAAACTTCTCAATTTTTATGACTTTTGTTCCATTTATCCAGTTATAGTGATTTTTGCATTAACAGGGTTCTTATGCCTCCTGAAATTGTCAGGGAACTTAAAATCGTCCGTAAAGGTCAAAGGGAAAACAAGATTTTTTGGTCCAAACCTAGAAAAGTCAGGGAATATTTTCATAACTTTTATTTTGAATAGCTAAATCTCTCACAAACGTTCCCTGCAACTGAGATTTAGTTGAAAATTTTGTGCCAGGGAATGTTGGTTGAAAAGTCAGGGAATTTTTCTGAAAATGTCAGGGGAAAAGTGAGGAAATTTTTTTCTCCAATGAGAGTGGAAACTCTGGTTAAGAATTGTTCACTTGTTGGAAATTGTGTAATTGCTAACTTATTTTAAGTGTTTTTTGTAGGTGGTGTTGCTGGGTTTGTTCAACGGACAGAAGTTGGGTAATGACTGCGAACTATTGCTCAGAGTTTCTAAAGGAGAAGAGCTTGTCAAAGTGGTTCTCCAGAATGGTTTCATGCAAGGAGCGATTTTGATTGGAGAAACAGATTTGGAAGAGACCTTTGAAAACCTTATTTTAGATCAATTAGATTTGTCACCTTATGGAGAAGATCTCATCAACCCTAACATAGATATTGAAGACTATTTCGACTAATTTATTTAATTCGTGTGAAATGTAGTCATAACGCTGAAACACTGCATTTTCTTCTGTTTTGATCTTGTATTACAAAACAATGTTTAACAGTTTATTCAGAGAAATGGGGCGCTATGCTGTATAGCATAGTCATTTGCTGTACAGAAAATTCATAAATGGGGATTACAGAGTCAAAACATTGTATATTTATATGTGTATATACAAAATTATATCGTAACAGGAGTTATGACCCCCCCCCCCCATATGCCAATAGGCATTGTCATGTTATTTAAATTTAATTGTTCTGTCATTACGATCATGAGTTTAATGCCACTGAACATGGTCCGTTTCTCAGTAAGCTCAGACCTGTGTAAATATGCAATGGATTGGAAGACATATTAAAACATCCGTCCCACCCCAGGCGACTGGCAGAGTCTTCAGACATATGAAATTGCATATGTCTTTTATACGTACAGAATGTGAGTATATTTTTATTGTGATTTATTCTACCGTGAATTTTCATTTGTAATACTACTTCGAACTTCTTGCTGCTTCTATTACTATTTCATATTATATGAATGGTAATTCGATTACTTTGAATAAAAAGACTTTCATATCTATAACAGTATCGAACGTATGTGTTTCATTCTGCCAGAATTGCATTTCACCAGGTGATAGTCGATAAGGTTTTTCCAATATGTGCTTCCAGAAAATATTCTAATGCACAGAAAATTTGTCGAAACTAGTTATTTAATAGTAATGAAATGTTAATCATATTTGTGTGTGTGTGGCCCACTTAAGATTTTTGGTGTTCTATAATTTTTTATTTTTTTTTTTACTAATTAACTTTTCACAAGGATCAGAAAAGGAGATTAATTTAGAGGTACGCTGTCTTTAATTAACAGAATTACTGATCTATTCCTTTCATCTAATACAGGTACGCAAAATCATTTGTTGGTTCTATTAATGTCCGACTTCACATACATTACAGGAATCAAGCTACAAACTTTCCATAGGCGCCAATATGAATACTTCTAGAGTGGGGGGGGGAGGCTGAAAAAAATTACCTCATCCTCCTCCTCAAGGCTGTTAAACATTTTAATGATTGTACAAGAGGCTAAAACGCTACAAAAATAATTGATACTACTTGACAATTAGTAATGAGCTAAAAAGTACCTTATTTTAAAATGTGACTGTGATTTTTTTTAAAGTAAATGCAAATCAAATTTTTGAACAGCTGGGGACTTGAGCCGCCCCCCTGCCCACTTCTATGCCCCCATGAAACTTTCACATAAGGTTTCTTGAATGATGGGGCTATTCATAGCCTTATCTTCATACTTGTATTGCATACGGTTTCATTTTTCGAAGCAAAACTCTATTTAAAAAATAATGCCAGTAAACAAATGGTCAAACTTTAAAAATTATATGACGAAAAATAAATTTTTCGAGCGCTAATTTGGTAGTTCGTTTTCAGCTATTACATATTGTTCACTGTATGGTATGGGGTTTAATTTTCTAAGTATAAACTTAGTTTTCTAAAAAAACGTAAAAGGACACTCAGACCCAAACTCCAGCTCAAAACCCTGCATAGTAAAGAAACTCAACTATTAACTATAATTTTATTTTATTTTTTTCAACCTTCACACGTTTTCCTTTATTTTTATAGAATACGAATTCATTTCCGCTGCTAAAATAAATTTAAGAAAAAATACAAATCCCACAATTAAATATCGACTGCTGATTAACACGGACTTCCGACGACAATTACTCAAACGTTTTCGGTTAATACGCGTTCTTGATATTTTTGTGGCATATGATTTCATTTACCAGTTCTAAATTTGGTTTTCTGGCCAAAAAAAAAAGAGGGAGTAAATGCAAACCCCGGATCGAACTCAAAACGTTATATAGAGGCGAAATTCAATTACTAGCACTGATTCCACATGGTAATAACACACGCTAATACCAGCAAAGCGTATAGACGGGAACGTTGTCGAAGGAATTTGGAGCTTTTTCAAGTTGGAAATTTACGATTTGGAGTTGGGAAGTAAACTACAACTTTTCAAATTCCAATTCGCCAATTTTCAAATCACCAAAATTCATTGAAAAAAATTAAAACAATAACACATTCCATGTTAATCGAAACCCGCTAAATTTAAATTTCGGCCTTAGTCGATTTTCTTTTACTTGCTGGTTTTTGCTTCTTTTTCTCTACCAAAATTACCGAATTTGGGGTCAGTGAAATTTCTACTTTTAAGGTGTGTTTGCTTGTGCTTATTCAGTATCTAACATTTAGGCGGGAGAGTCGTGAATGACTCACTAACCCATTTATGAATTACTAGAATAAGCAGCTGAACTAAGCAATTCTTGTATGATGATCTTCTTCTCTGAATCATGAAAAAAATGAGAAAACAAACACGCAAACACTTTACTAATGAGAAATGGGAGTGAAAACGTTTATTCTTCTTGGTAAGTCCATCATGAGTCAATCTTTAAAAAGGTTATTGGATCTTTAGGTTGTTCAGGATGGAGATGCACGCCTTCTAACGGAAATGCCTTTCCGTTAACGTTTTTCTATAATATACGAAGGCACGTCTGCATAGGAAATACCCACGATGGAGAGTTAGAGATTAAATGCTGACGCGTGTACTTTGAACAGCCCGACAATCGTAATACTCACTTCCTGAAAACTTGGTAAATCTTGCCAAATGCTGACTTCAAACTGATATATGCGTTTGCAGAAGGAGGTGCCTTGTTCCGGTTAATATCAAGATTTCTTCAGAGGCGAGGCAGCCGTGCCTAAAACCGCAGGTGAATCATTCATAGGAAGAAGCTCACAATAACTCTGTTTTGGGAGTTGATTCACCAACTCTTACTTACTTTTAAGTGTTAATTATTTTGTGTAACTCACTTCGGAGTTACTCAAGTGAGCAGTCCTTTTAACTAGCTCTCTTCGTACCTCTTATACTTTATGTTTAAATTGCAATTTAATAGAAAATGTGTACAGTAATACCCCGAAGTTACGCGATAAGTGATTCCGATGAAAATCGCGTATGGCGAATTCGCGTAAATCGGGGTACAACTTTGCATATAAATACATATAAATTTTGTTCATTTAGGACCAAAGACTAACAAAAACACTAATTTAGGAAAAAAATACGTACAGTATTTCAGAAATATAGTTCTTTATGGTACTCGCACTTGCATATTAATACAAAATACGCAAAAAAACAAGATTCGCGTAAGTCGGCGTATTACTGTACTGAAAAATCCTTTGTGGATATATGAAATTGTTAAAAGTAGAAATAAAATAATTTTTGATTAATTTACTCTTATAATGTTCCTTTGACAAGGCATCTCATTAAAAAGAAGGGTTACAGGGTTTTTTCACTACATTGGAAAGAAATTCCAAATTCATGTATGGCCTCTAACGGTTTTTTCCGCCAAAACCCCACCATTTGGCCCTTTGACCATGGACGCCCCGAGGGGATGCACTTGCACCCCCTTGCATATAATTCTAGGGGCGCCCGTGCCTTTGACCTTTTGGCGTCAAGCGGCGAAACGGTCGGACAATCGCCAGCTTGTCATCCGTTAATTGGGGCACAATGTTACGTGATTGACCTTACAATGCGCGGCAGGTTTTGAGTAAAGACGGACGCAGACTTTCATTTTGAGGGGTTCAAGGACAGAATTTGCCATGGTCTTGGAATAACACCCTTCATTTTTCATAAAAGTTGGAATTTTTTACAGTGAAAAAATACTTTGGGGCGGGCCATGATCCCGTGACTTGTTTCTAGATAAAATACTTCATAATAATTTAATATTAATTTATAAATAAAAAATTATATAATAGTTCGTAAATAATATAATTTTTTTATAAAATATTATAACTATTAATATATTAGTCCAGTAGTTTTCGAACTTCTTACCCTGAGCGCCCGCTTTATACCTACAGTCCGTTCGCGCAAAACTTGGGGTAAGTAGTTTTTGGCGCGCGAAAAACCAGTTACGCCAAGACGTCCTTCCCTCTACTGCAATGGAACAACCCATCTTCTACTTCAACTAACGGGATCTGGCCGCCAATTTTGCGCGAACGGACTATATATATATATATATATAAACATTTCACTCTCTCACCCACTTCGACCTAGTATATGAAAAAAAAATATTTTCTTTGCTTAGTGTACGTCTTTTTGCACATATATGTATATGCACATTTTAACATTTATAGGAAACTGAATATATGATCTAAATTAGAACAGTTTTATTTAAATAAATTCAATATCTAATTCAACGCAAAATAATATTTTAGCTCTTACATACATATCAGCATTTTTATTAAAGAGCACAGCTTGATCTTCTTGTGTTTCACGAAAATACTCATATTCATCCGCATTTATAGAACATTTTCCGCACTTAGTGGGAAGCAGTACACTACCAACACATAATGATAATAATTATGTTTATTTATTTATTTAAAATATAGATTTAATAAAAATATCATATTTAACGTATATGAATTGCTCTAAAATTCTGCAAAGGAAATATACTAATCTAACTCTAGTTAAAAATAAGAATTTCACGTACGAAAATTTGCTCTCGCCTCCTTGAAAAACTGCCGTGCCCCACACTTCGAGAACCTCTATATTAGTCAATTGCTTAAATAGGTAGATTGCCCTCCAAAGTGGGACAAGAACCCATCTTTTTGGGGACAGTGGGACACATTCGCCCAAAGCGGGACCCTCCTACCAGAATCGGGACCATAAGTGTAATCTGGCGGGGGCTAGATGGCACTTTTCCGCCAGTTTTTTAGGAAAAGAAGCAAAACGACTTCACAAAAAATTTTTGGGTTTTTGCTCCCTCCCCAAATTACGCTATATTTGTTTGTTTGAATTTTTTATGGCGCAAGGGCATCTGGGCTATACAGCGCCAAACGCTATATTTAACTCCCAAGTTACGCTTATGATCGGGATGTCTGGTTACCTTACGCGTTGACAGAATTCTACGAGAGGAAAAAAAAAGTAAGTTCGTAGCCTTTTAAAAATTTATTCTCCTAAAAATTTTGCATCCTGCTGCACTTGCTCAGCGTGCCCATTTATAACTCCGGGCTTGACTTGACTTATAAAATGTTGAACATACGATTATCCTATTATATGCTTTTTTTTTTATATAAATATTCCTCTCTTTGTAAAGGAGGGAGGGGGCGGCAGTACAGGCTGTGCCTAAGGGCGGCAATCCGCCACTGTTCCCTTGCAAACCATTTAAGAGTTTATAGGCAATGGCGGACACAGATTTTCATTAGTGGAGGTCAAGGACAGAATTTGCCATGGTCTTGGAAAAACACCCTTCATTTATCATGAAAGTTGGAATTTTTTACAGTGAAAAAATATATTTTGGGGGTCATGACCCCTGTGACTACCCCCCCACACACACCTGTGTCCGCCTTTGGTCATAGGCCTATTGAAATTTCAAAAAATCAATTTTTCAAAACACTTTTAGTCATGCCTGATTCTTATGTACGTTTTAAGACCAACCGTATTTAAATCCGTCCATTATTTCCCTAGAAATTCTACAAAACGTAACCCTTTAATTATATAATATATAAATTATAATTCAAAATTTAAATTTTAGTTATTTTTTCATCCTAAGACACTATTTTTTTTTTTTTTTTTTTTTTGTTCATTTATGTGATTTCGGTGAACTTAAATCTTGCGCTCACTGTATACATGTTGTAATTTTTACGTTTTCGCCTTCACTTATATAATTAAATTTCTGAAATGGAAAATCTTAAATCATATATTTATTAAAAATTGTACATAAAGACAAAATTACATTTAACACATGCTTAAAATTTTTAAGGTTTCTATTGGATATCTTTAATGTTATAAATTTTTAAAAATGGTGCAGTTTTGTGTTGACCAAATACATTCAAAGGTCCCTTGTCCCCTTAACGATTATCTCGAGAAAGTGAGAAAAGATTTAAAATGGGAGTCTTTAAATTTGATCGCTCGGTGCGTATCATAATTAAACGGCTTCTAATTCTTCTACTGACGTTGGTTTTTTTTGACATACTTCCTGAAGAAAAAACCTGCGTTGTGTTATACAGAGCCTTTGTCTCCAACTTCCTCGTTGCTACAACACATTCTAGGAAATCGGATGTTTCGGTTTCGAATTTGCGGTTTGCCAGGCGACGTGCTATTCCGACTGTCATTCAATGTTATAACAAATTCTCCACGTGATTCGACATACGTTCCCCAGAAATTACGTACATCAGGAAAACATGATTTCATCTACTATTGACTGTGAAAAATGGAATGATGGTTAGTCTATGATAAATTTTTGAAATACTGTTTGATTGAATTGAAAATTTCTGTGTGAGCATTAAGAACAAAACATTACAAACTTAATTGTGAAAATCGTGTTCAATGGAATACTGACCTCCAGCCATATATCCACCCAGCTACTTATTTTTTAAATAAATCGAACACTACGCAGATTAAATTAAACAACAATATAAATCAACGTTTATTGGCGTAGTGATACCAGCGCCGATGTTATGGCGTGATTAGATGGTGAAACGTTCGAAAGAAAATAAATATTTCTGCGTTCGGTGGGACCAGAACCCACGGCCTTCCACTTGCCGGGCAGAGACTCAACCATCTGAGCTACGAACGACAATATAACGATAATATCGTAGCTCAGATGGTAGAGCCTCCGCCCGGCAAGTGGAAGGTCGTGGGTTCAGGTCCCACCGAAGGCAGAAATATTTATTTTCTTTCGAACGTTTCACCATCTAATCACGCCATACCATCGGCGTTGGTATCACTACGCCAATAAACGTTGATTGATATTGATAGAACTGGGGTGCAGTCCCGTTAGCAGACGACTTGTTTCATTGCAGTGGAAGGTAAAGCGTCTTCCAGAACCAAAAACGAGTTCTGGATTTCTTTATGTTCTTGCAGAATATATACGTAGTGTATGGATACCGTTATGTCTGAGGCGAGAACTTAAGCTCTATATTTTCCCGCCAAATGCGCCGTTAACAATCCCTGAATAAACCACATGTGCAGTTGTAGTCCCTAGAAACGAGCAAGAGAAAACTTTCTCATGGGAACACCAATAGGTTCACCGAAATAACAAGCGTATAAACAAAAACTTAACTCAGGATGTTTAAATAACACATTGCGTTTATTAGCGAAAGTGCAACTTTCAGAAAAGCTACAAATGTACACACTCCAGATACCTTCAAGACTACGGTAAAAGCTGAGTTGACGAATTCTTACACGTCATAATTAATAGTCCAATTAAAAATAAGACCCCCTAATATCACTTTTAAGATTCCATAGACTACACATAACAGAGTTTCTCAATTTCTCCTACCAACAAGCTACGCTATTAGCATTCGTAAGAGGTAAGGAAAACAAAATCCACATCCCGCGAAGTATTTCAAGTCAATCAAAGCCTAGCTAACGCTTAAATGGATACACGAAATCAAAACAGAGAACTCGGATTCTCCGACCGCATCTCTAATGAAGTACTCATCACGTGAGAGACGTTGAATCTCTGATCTATATCTTTTGGACTTCGTCCGATTCTTCCTGGAAATATAGTGCCGCTGATTCAGCCAACTTTTCCATGCTATTTGCAGTTTTTTTTATGCCACAATTAACAACAACAAATTGAAACAGAAACACAAAAAGCGTCTAAAAGGGTAAGTTTTACAAAACGCATTCCCTTCGCAAGTTATGAATTAAATTAAATGTGTAAAAACTAGGCATTATTGGTTTTGTGAATATGGATATTCGTACATTTTATCAATGCTTCAGTTTTGCTATATACACTGCTCATCATTAAAATTGCAACACCAAAAAGGAAAATGTCGCATAAATTTGAAATTCTCAGGATTGATAGACATAGTAATCATATGCAAATGATTGTACATTTGAAACAAAATATTTAAATCATCTCGATTTATTTAGTATGGAATATGACATTCAGAAGCCGAAAGGTGATGGGGGCATCCGCATGTAACGGTTGGTCAAAGGGTAATAAGTTTGAGAACCAGTGATTTAGAAGAACTTTAAATATAGGGGGCCAGTTTTTTTTTAGGGAGAGGGCTATAACTCTCACCTCAATGATTAGCACATAATAGTTGGATATTTCATCGAGTCAGAAATTTTCTAGTGGAGGGGATACTGCCCCTAGCCTTCCAGTTACGCCAATGGTTGAAAGATAGGTAATGGCAGGAAAGGGGCCCCAAAATTATATTGCGTCTGGGGCCTCTCAATTGCTAAAGCCGCCACTGGTAGTGTAAATTTGTTGTTCTTGGGGGAGAGCACGCCCTACATCCTCCCAATGGATTTGCTCTTGGGTACGGCTGAATTTCACTATACCTTTATCCGGTTATACATTTTTTTTATTTTGTATATATATATATATAACATAAAGTTTTGTTTGTTTTTTCAAATAGTTAATAATGGCGTCACCAAACGGCCCCTGCTTACTGTTTCCACAAACTAATAAATGGAATGAAGACAGCGTACCTGTAAAATAGCAAATTATAACGCTACAAAACAACGCACAGTTAATGACGTATTTCCTTCACTCTTTCTACGAGTCATGACCTCATGAAGAAGGATGTGTTCATAAATTGGAGTGGCAAGTGGAAAACAATAGTGTTTGCACCAATGACACCACTTTAGTTCTGATTAAGAGGCGTTGGTACATTGAATTCGTATGAATAGGATCTACTGAAAAGAATTTGGGGGGAGGGGGACAGAATTACCTCAGAATCCAACTATTGGATCAACCTTTGCTATTTGGTGAAGGAAATAGCCGCTAATTTTTTAAGTTGTTGTCTAAAATTTAAGTGAGAATAATTAAATCCTTGAAAAATTGCGATTCTGATGCACGCATTAGTTAATATTAATTTAAACTATTAATATAAACCAATTTCTGGGGGGGTCTGTGAGACCCTCCCAGTGTTCTACAAAGGTTTGGTTGCGTTTTTATGGCGCAAGAACAAGTAAGGGTCATTATGCGCTAAACAAGGTAAGAACGTGCACACAGGTTTAATATAAAAATAAATTAAAACTAAACAAAAGTTCAGAAAATACTATATACGATAAGAGCATTTACTCTTTGATGAATTAAGCGGGAACGAAAAATTCCTTCCTTAAATGGTGAAAATTAGTGATGAAACACTAGAAATAAATATGTATGATGCAAATTCTGGGCTTTAAACTTAATTAAAGAGTTAATTCTTGGGGGTCTGCGAGGGCGAGTGAACTCTGAAGGGGGTCCACGGTCTAGGAAAGTTAAAGAACCTTTTTTATTGACAATAGGACACGTATATAGCGGGATGCTTGGGGCCAACAAAAATCCTCGCTAAATCCGATCACTCGTTAAACCCGTTTTGGGTTTTAATTTCGAACTTTGAAAATAAAGTCTGTATTAGTAACATACGTGCACATAACATGCATACAATAATATTCAGCTTCAAAGTTGCGTCAAATATAATGATGGACATGTTACGTTACATACATAGACACTCGAATCTCTCATCGTTCTTTCCTCGTTGTACGCGGTATCCGCAATAACTTCGTCCCCTAAAAACGATTAAACTTTAATGCGCGTAATCATTGTTCTCAATAAAATCCATCTTTTCCTTGCTAATTCTGGAACCTCGTTAAATGCGGGCTCGTTATAAATAGGGCCTACTCTATTAAATATTCCAAATGTCCAATACGTGTGGAAGTGGTTATGAATTCTCTTTTAAATGCAGTTTTGAGAGAACGATGTTTAAATATCAGGTGACTTCAACCACATTGTTACGAAGATTACAATACCATGAATGACTGAGCTTGTTAATGGGAAATAAGAATGAGGAAACGGAAATATTAAGTTGTGTTATCTTCAGAAAAGCGTTATCTGGAAAATTTTTACATTAAGGTACAAATTACGATTTTGCGAGTTAAGGAAAGTGCGTGAAAACACAATTTCTCTGATCAACCACATATTTACGTTAGGCAATTTGTATTAAGTTTACCAAGAGTTCATAGCATCTAGGGAAATTTTAGAAAGTTGAAAAACACAAAAATTTTTGTAAGCATTCACGTCCTCTAATAAACTTCTTGAAATCAATAGGATGCATAATTTTCCAGTGCTGTCCCCAAAAGGTACGCACTATGTGCGTCGCATACTCTCAAGAAATTTTGAAAAATACCGAGTAAGCGCCGCATATTCTCAAGGTCTCAAGAAACTTTTTGTATTTGCTGGTTTTCGGGCAACTTTTAACAAAGTTCAGCCTTCTTTTTCTTTTCTAGTCATTTACAAACTTGAATGGAAAAAAAATAAGGAAAACCCCCCTGAACCCCACCCCCAAAGTCACAAAATAATATCCTCCGTACGGCTAGGAGAGAAATGAAAAACTGATAAAAGTGGCAACTAGCGTGTGTTTCCAGTATCCGGGCAAAGTTAAGTATTGTACATACTAAAACCTGTTTTCACTCCCTCTCACCAGTCCAGTATTGAATTTTTGCGCCTCTGAGAATTTTGCACTTGGGGCTTTCACCCCCGGACACCCCCCACGCTACACCACTGGTGGGAACTTCCACCTTGGGCTTGGATAGACGACCAGTCAACGCGGCTCGGTGACGTCACCAAGTCCAGTAACTCCGCAATTTCAATACTCTTTAATTAAGACACCGCATACTCTCAATAATTTTCTTCAGGAACTCCCTGTAATTTTCCAGATAATTTTCTGTTCGTGTGGCTTCCCCTTTTCCTTCAAAGAAGAAACGCAACTTATTCAAATGTCATGTTTCTTTTTTTTTTTCTATGTAAAGACAGATTGCGAGTTTACATCAAAGTAATATAAACAGAAACAGGTAGATAAAGTCCATAAATTTGATCGTTGTGTAAGTTGCTAAAAAAGCATGCTGAGGAGGAGAAAAAGAAGGTTTTTGTTCTTTATCATGTCCACGATTTTTCCACAACAGATATACATTTTATCAAGGACACGTAAATCATTATAAATAATTCTCTTTTTAACATGTAAAAATATTTAAATTTAAATATATGGGTCATGGAGCCCGTAAGTTTTGTCTACAAAAGTTACTAAACGTATACAGCGTTGGTAAGATTCTTTCACCACATTTACAAATACACGGTGTTCAGAAAAGAAGTATACATCAAATTTTATTTTCATCGAAACCATAACAGTTAGAAAAACTTTTTCAATTACGTTCCAGACATTCGAAGTTTTTTATGCATAGTTAGAATGTCTGCACGTGCATTCCGATGCTTCGTACGATAGTATCTAGACGAAAGTCTAATTCCATCCACGTTCGCTGCAAAATGTTGAGTGTTACACTGAGTAAGGCTTCATTAATGCGCCCTTTAAGCATATCAAAGTATCATACATTTATTTTGTAAATGAGGGGAGGTTCTCTTACAGAGGCGTAACGTGGGTTGCCAGGGCCGGGGGCAAGTTAAATATTTTGTCCGCTAAAACCCGTTAGCTCTTCCTCCCACCAGTCCAATATTAAAATTTTGTGCCCCTAAAAATTTTTGCGCCCTTGTGGCCTTCCACGCAACGCCCCTGCTCTCTTGTATACGTTTTTGAAATGTCGTTGTCCTTATGTTGATGAATTTCGTCTCCATTAACCTTATTGCACAAGTAACATTCACCTCTGTCGATGCGATCAGGGGCGGACTTGGTCCTCTCAGAAGGCGCGTGTCCTATAACCCATGAGGACGCACCGGCCCGGCGGCCAGTCCGCCCCTGGATGTCATCACTGTTGTTTTGAGTGTGTGCTGAGTTCTAAGAACGCACGTTTGTTTGTCACGTAAAGATCTTCTAATTGTTCAGAAGAAAACTTTGACCGTTGGTCAAAGTTTTCTTGAATAAACTTTTAAAACATTTCTTGTTGTAATTGAAAAAGAGTTTCTGGCCATTGTAGATTCGATGCAAATGAATAGATATGCGGCCTTTCAAAAATGTACTTTAAATAATTACTAAATATATTTTCTCCCTTTTACGGATAGAAAGTGTATCTTCTCATTGCAATTTTCATTATATTTACTTCTATCAGCTCAAGAATCAGCTACATGTATAACTTTCATATTGAAGTAGAATATCCATAAGATTAGTAGGATTTGGGGACGTGCGCGCACCCGGACAGCCAAAAATGCTAGTAATGTAAGGCTACACCGTTAACGATATTTCCGCTGCACTGAAGCTTCGTGAAGCCTGGAAAAATTCCTTCAGGGTAATTGTTTTCATTTTTATTATACTTTTGTTATTATCGTTTATCTTTTGGGCACAACGGCAGCTAAGGTCATGCTGAATGAAGCTTTAGTTTTTTGACGAACCCGAACTCTTTTAGCCTAGAAGAATCAAACTCCGAGTTTGTAGTAAAAGAACGACAAGAAGTGAGTATCCGACGGAAAATTGAGCCCCTATTATACTCGCATGTTAGTCAAAGTCGTTACCACTACTACGCCCATAGACGTAGTAGCAGTATGAATCCGATAGATACCCGTGGGGCCCCAAACGCCCCCCGCCCCCCAATAATTTAAAACAAATTACAATTTTATATATATATTGTAATATATGAATGTTTATAAAATGTACTTGAGCCCTCCCAATAATTTTAAAAGTTCTACGTCACCGGCTCCATTGCAGTGACGTAGCACGTTCGCATAAATTCGCATTTTGTTTATTTAAGGAGAACAGATTAATTTTACTAAATAACAGTGGCGTAAAGAAAGGAGAATTTCGGACTCAAGCCCACCCCACAGTGGCTATCAAAACATATTATTTTCTCTAAAACCGCATCACATGACCATCTTTAGGCTACTTTGGGCCTGCCCCCACCTTAATTTTTGAATTACTAAGCTACTGTTGGATAGTAATTTCAAATGAAAACACAATATTAATTTGTTGATTTTATGGCAACAATTAATTTACGCTCCGAAAAAGAAAAACAGCTTCTGAAAACTTAAAGACCCAACTATCTCATTACAACAGAATTATTTATCCATTTGTTTTCATTAAAATTCAAGTACTTTTTAAAGATGAGGTATGTGTATTTTTAAAGAACATGTATACACAGTCGAATTTCGTAATGCAAACACTAACTTTTCGTGTTAAAATCAGGCCAGTAGCTAGAAGCTTGTTATAGGGGGTTCAGAAAGCTACAAGGGGGGGAGCTTAAAATTTGTTAATGTTTTGATGTATTTTATTAATATATTTAATAATACTAAATATCTAAGTAAACTAATATATTTAACACCGATGAATTTAACAGCAACGTGCCTGCGCAGAAGGCTCATAAAATGTCAGGAGCATTGTTTCCACAACGAAAGAAATTTTATTCATTTCTGAACATATATTTCTTAGATCGTTTCAAGACGTGGGGAAATTTCAATAATTTTCAGCCAAATGCAAGCTGTTCGAAGTCACGATCTGAAGAGATTCTGTCCTTGAAACCTGTGCTGTGTCATTCAAGGCTTTAGGTACGTATTCCTTTACGCATCTCACTTTATAGGAAGGGAATTTTTGTTTCCTTGATGTCAACTTTTATCCCCCTTCTTTTTTCCCTCCTTTCTTAACTTTTTGTCCCTCTTTTGAGGCGCCCTGATAGAAAGGTAGTTATCAAGAAGATGGATCAAGAGGTCGGTTTGCGGTCAGCGGAAGCGCTAAACGCTTATAACGCAGCGGAATAGAGTACGCAAGCATTCGCTTCGTCGCCTGCTGATCGACTAGTTCCCTGGCATCATGTACGGTTTCCTGGCGTTTGTTGTGGGTCTAGCATCCCTGGTTGATCACCAAACCTACTGCCAAGAGGCAAATTTTGGGAAAAAAGTACCCTGCTTTATTGTACAGGACTCGACTGTATGTCCAGGGTGTAATATCCGAGGCGGTAAGTTCTGTTCTCAAATTTAAAATTACAATGATATCACAGTTAATCTATGACTTTTATAGTTACATTTATTTGTGTAGCGGGTTCGTTTATTTAATCGTCGTATTTTAAATAATTCTGCATTGAAAACTGAAGAATAATTATGAGTTGAAGTTCAGACACGAGGGCGGAAACACGCAATAAAAATACGATCGTTTTATAATGAGAGGTGCTGGCAGGGGCGGACTTGGCCCTCCCAAAGGGCACATACCTTGAATTTTCGGAGGCGCGAGTCCTGTCGCCCATGAGGGCGAACTCGCCTAGTATTCCCCTGAATACTGAATTAATGTTTTGAAAGTATTTGATACTTCACACTTATTTTTCTTTTCAACTTCATTTCCTTTGAAGTTCTAATTAATTTTAGTTTTAGGTATCACTTTGCTTCAGTAACTTCATATTTTTTGGATTTTTTTTTTAATAATTATTCTATAATAGTTAATTTTATATGTAACTACCTTTAAACAAAACGCTAATGTCGATGTGAAATGTTTTAGTACATAATAAATACTTTGGATATTTTATATGAAAATGCAGTATTTTGAATGTTAAAACATACCACAATTTAAGAATTTGAAATTACGAAACCAACACTTAATTTCTCTCACGTGTTTGGCATCACCGAGAACGTATCCACATTACAATAGCACTTCGATAATTTGAAATCCATTGAAATGGGGTTTTAATTCGTGTTATCTACTTTTTGAGTTATCTAGTTTCAAGAGGTATTTCCACGGGAATGGGAATCATTTCGGTTGACTACGAATTGCGAGTTATCAAAATTCAAGTCATCCAGGTTGCATTATATTATTGTTTTCATTATTACTATATAATGATAATTTTATCATTCAAATCAAATAATTATGCCATCTCTAAAATTGTCACTGCCATTTAAAAAGCTTAACTGGATAGCAAGCGATGAAATCATTTCCCCACCTCTCTCTCTCTTCGTAAGTATTGTTGTACCGCGGGTAGCAGACGATGTTATTTTTTTCTGGCAGAGAAAACCAGTACTGAGAAGTTCTTTGGGTATACCCAGGGGTGGTCACAGGGGTCATGACCTCCAAAATATATTTTTTCACTGTAAAAAATTCCAACTTTCATGATAAATGAAGGGTGTTATTCCAAGACCATGGCAAATTCTGTCCTTGACCAAATCTCCCAAAATGAAAGTTTGTGTCCGCCCTTGGTTATACCTGTGGGCGTTGACATCAAAGGCAAATATTAGGTGTTGACGCCCTTATTTATTTCAAATAACGGATTTTCACTGTGTTGAAGATTAGGTCTGTGTATACAAATTCATGTATTTATTTTATGTATGATTATACAATAAGAAATGTAAAAATACGCAACATTAATCATACAGTATTTATTATAATCAGTAATGGACTTGGGGAAATTTTCGTTTGTAGACACAGGCTGTGTATCTACCCCTTTCTCCCTTGCAAAGAAAAGAACGTACTTCTATAAAAAAAAAATCACTCCTATATCGTACCAGGCCAGTAGCTAGACGCTTGTTACGGGGGGGCGCTCTTAAAATTACGGGGGAGGCTCAGGTGCTACCCCGGGCTGAAAGAATTCCTTAATGTTTGATGTGTTTTATTAATATGTTAATAATACTAAATATCTAAGTAGACTAATATATTTAACATCAATGAATAAATTTCTTAACATAAATTTTGCATTGAAAACTTACAGAGGTATATTAAAATTTATAACTTTCCTTATCTTTAGAGTACATACACGAAGACTCAAACCTCTGTACAATACATGACGTACACTAGATTTGCCGTAGAAATATATTTTGAATATATTTTTAACGTCAAAGAACAATTTCCACTGTCATGTACAATTTTATACAAAACAAAAAATTTAAAATAAAATTCTAAGATAATTTATTTTGAAAAATTATTTCCAGGGGGACTGACCACGTTTCCATGGATTTTTTATATGGAACCAACTTTGCAATTGACAAAAATAAGTGTCATTGGAAGATTAAAAAAAATTTTTTTTCGAATTTGGTCACTAGGGACGCTATAAGCAATCTCATTTGATAGAGCATGGTCATTTTGCTGCACGTATACCTAACTACGATAACCGTAGCTTTCTTTGTTCACAAACGATAGCACCCGAGAGCCTCGACTTTGGTAAACACCGTACAAAATGTCATGATAAACAACTTCCTCGTGACTCTCGAAATTAGGGTTTTTCCATAGCACGAATTCGGTGGATTTTGCATATGTTATACAGCTCCTTTTTATCTGCATTTCGGTACCAAACACGTTTGTGTTGCAATTTTGTTTGGGTCGAAATTTATTTTTACTGTACTATTTGCTTTTCATCAAGCTTTAAGCCTGCAATCAGAGATAATGTGGCATTTCCAGAAAGGGTTAACTTAATATGTATTCTCAACAGTGTAGTCCTAAAACAAAAAGTATCCCAGCGCTTTGGAATTCGAATCCCCTTATCGGATATTTCGAAGTTGTAACTCCAGGCCATTTTTTGGCTGGAAGGCTCATTGTGAAACCGCAGCTGGCGGACATTAGGGATAATAAACTCACAAAATGACGTAAGCAAGGTTACTCAAAAAGTTTGGAAGCTGTGGAAACGGGACTACTTAAACAGTCTGAGAGAGCATAATAAATGGAGATTCCGTAGAAACAATGTAACTTCAGGTAAACTCCTCCTACTAAAGGTTAATAACACAGGTCTGCGACCAAAAAACTGTTTGATTATTTTTAACTGATTCCTGTATATTTTGGTGCGCTAAAACCGAATAAAATAGTGAAAATATTCCTAGACGTCACGTTTTACCGCAAATCGCAAAATTCTTCTTCCAATGAGTAGATTTTTTCATAAACCACTCAATTTGAACATTTTTCTAAATTTAATCGCAGAATTACGTACTATGAAACCATTTATAGCATGTTTAAGAGTAACTTGTTAATGTTATTTTATTCCATGTTAGATTATCGAATTTGTTTCCAAACGTTTGTGATATGACTCCACGGAAGTGTATTCATTCACCAAACAGGTTTTGTTTCATTTGTGGTGAATATACAGTGTTAAAGCAACATAATAAATAAAATAATAAAACAACATACATAAATAAATAAATAGTTAAAGCAGCAGTTAAATATCACAGATTTTGTAAAAGAAAAGTATACTTTGTATACTTCGGACTAAAACCTGGAGATTAAGATAAGGAATGGGTGCCTCATAAAGTGTGCAAACCGTGAGTTGGGGATCTACGATATTGGTTTAGTAAGAAAGAAGTCTTTCGTTTTGGGATTCTTACGGTATGAGCGAGTTTTGGGATTCTTATGGTATGAGCGAGTTTTGGGATTCTTATGTATGGCGTGAACAGAAGAACCATAGTAACGATTGTTACTTTTGTTCTTGCGATGTAAAAGGGTTTAATTTCAAACGCAAGCATTGCATTTCATATCTCAGTCTTCCATCGGCCATTCGCCCGATCCCTCACGGATTAGACATCCCGGTACACAAGGCCCAATGCCACCAGTAGCGGCCCGAGATGTTGCGGGGCCTTGGGCCATTTACTTTTGCGGGTCCCTGGGCCATTCACTTTCGCGGGGCCCTAATATTTTGGAAAGGGGCCAGGGAGACGGGGGTATGAAATAGACCCGAAAGAAAAGGGGGAGGGGGAATTTGAAAAATGAACTCCTTAAAACAAAGTTTTTAAGCCATTTGATGGGAGATGGTAAATAGTTTTGTCTTCTTCTGATCCGTTGTTAATAACAATAATCTTAATTTGATAAAAGTATAACAAATGAATTGTAAGAACAATAAATATCATTTTAGCGTTATTGAAATTCGAATAAATTACGTTTACGTTTTATAATGAATAGGGGTCTACAATTTAATGACAAACATTTTACAAGTGCGTCGATAATAACAGGGCCAGCGCGGGGCCTTGTGAGCTTACCCGGATTGCCCGGCCCTGGAGCCGCCTCTGCTTGCCACCTTGGAAGAAATACCTTGCTCCGATGAAGATGAACTCATGTCTGAACCGGATAATTATTGTGATTCATGTTACGACTTTGAAGGCGATTCTTGACTGAAATGTTTCTCTCAAGACGAGATGAGCGATTTGGTAAGGGACTTAAAACTTCCTAAAGATACTGCAGTGTTTCTCGGCTCAAAAGAAAAATTTTGTTGTTGCCATGAGTATCTTTCTCATGTTATAGACATCAAGAAAAGGAGTTTGTGCCTTACCTTCCCCAGGAAGACTACTTGGTTTAGTGTACTAGTGTTAAATGATTAATGTGTCAGTTCAAAATAAATGATGATTCCTCTGAATGGCGCCTCTTCATCGGTTCGTCCAAACGAAGCTTAAAAGTGGTTTTACTCCACCACCGTGGTGTTTACGCTTTCAATCCTGTGGGTCATTCTGTACACTTAAAGGAGACCTATGAGAATTTGGAAACGGTTCTTCGAAAGCTGAACTACGAAGACCATGGATGGCTAGTGTGTGGAGATTTGAAGGTATTGTGCATACTTCGGGGGAAACAAGCTGGATTCACCAAATACAACTGTTTTCTATGTTAATGGTGACAGTCGAGGCCAAGAAAATCACTGGAAGAAAAGGAGATTGTCGAAGGAAGATCACAGTCGGTAAAAAACAATATACTCAGAGAAACTTTAGTACCCTCATAAAATTTTGGAGAGGTGGTAATAAAATTTTATATAAAGTATTACCACCTCTCCATATA
Source organism: Dysdera silvatica (assembly GCA_006491805.2). Taxonomy (NCBI): domain Eukaryota; kingdom Metazoa; phylum Arthropoda; class Arachnida; order Araneae; family Dysderidae; genus Dysdera; species Dysdera silvatica. The sequence goes on along the minus strand of QLNU02015359.1, from coordinate 24,253,864 downwards.
ACATTCGGATTAATAAAACAATTTGTAAAATCACTTCCAAATGATGGGGAATATTTCAAATACTTGGGTGCCAAGTTTCCAGGTGGTCTGTCTGAGGCAAAACTAAAGGAAGGAGTGTTCGTCGGGCCGGACATCAGAAGCCTTGTAGCTGGCCATTACTTCGTAAACTTCATGATAGATCTTCAGAAAGGAGGTTGGGTTTCATTCACCGAGGTCATAAAAATATTCTTGGGCAGCAGCATCAAGGACCCAAACTACAAGGAGATCGTGAACAGAGTACTGAAAGCACTTCAAGCTCTTGGTTGCTCATGAGTTTGAAATTGCGTTTTCTTCCATTCACACATCGATTATTTTCCTCAAAATTTGGGAACTGTGAGTGAAAAACGAGGATAAAGATTCCACCAGGACATCAAAGAGATGTAGAGGAGGTATCGGGGAAGATGAAATATATGGATGATTTCCGACTACTGTTGGATGCTGCAGAGGGATCTTCTAGATACTCTCCACAAGCAGAATTATACAAAAAGAAGCATTGACGGAAAGAAAAAACGCTATTAACATGCCTATGTGATTTTACATTAATTGAACTTTGAGTTACCATAAATTTTTACATTAAAAACAATTCATTAACATGAGTCTGTTTTCATTTCAGTAGGATTTCACATTAATACATATACTTGATTTGTTCAAAAACAGACATCATTTTCAAATTCAGCACACCAAAAAACATAGAATTCACGTTAAATAACCAAAACAGCTTTTAAAAAATATGTTTTTGCAGACCTGTGTAATTTACCAAGCATGCAGTGGATGAGTTGTAGAATTGATGAGGCTTTTCCTGGAGCAGACGGCAAAATCGGAGTTGTGAACCTGCACTTGCCTAATAGCAAAATTCTAAAGGGAGGTGTACAAGACGTTTGTATTTTACCTATTGAATGATTAGAACAATTAAATAGCGTTTGGCTGATTTTTATTGGAAGGTCCCATTTTGTTTTGAAAAATTAAATGTGTCTTACAAGACGCCAGTCCTAATGATCTCTTTCCGATTTATATGAGAAGAGGGTATTTTTTTTACGGTGGGGTGTTTAGGTGTTAGTAGATACATTCAACTTGGAAGGGGTGTTTAGATTTCATTAAGGGGTTGTAACAAAAAATATGGAGAGGTGCTAATGGTGTGTATAAATCTCTGGCGGGAGGGAATCCACATTTCTCTCTCTGCTGTTTCCGATTCCTCGCTTTCCCCAAAAGGGTATTTGTTCTCCCATTTCAAAATCCCGCGCATGGATCCACACTGCTACTTCTCGTTTTCATCACTGTACATGTTTTCTTTCTATAAAAGCCTGTTCTCTGAATGACGTCAAGATTTCACCATCATGTAAAAAAGCTGACTGCACAACATCCATTACCTTGAAGACTGTATTTTACTACGTGTAGTGGAATCTTTAAGTATGATTAGATTTGCACGATATCCCTAAAACTGATTGTCACCACACAATTGCTAAATTCTTAGTCCATCTCTTTGTATATATATTTTGTTATACATACAATTATTTTTTTTTTCACCCTAAAGGTTACAATCTCTGCACACAGATGTAGGGGCGGACTGGGCCGCCGGCTTCCGGGCCGATGCACCTTCATGGGCGATAGGACTCGCGCCTTCCGATAATCCAAGGTATGGGCCCTTTGAGAGGATACAGTCCGCCCCTGCACATATGAGATAACAAATAGTGTACTAGATGCTAAACTTTCGTATACCACGACCTATACGACTAAATTAAAAAAGAAAAAAGCATTGAGACCTCGACATATATATATGTCATTGTGTTTTATGAGTTCGAACGGGAAAAAATGAAGGAGACTAGGATGCTTCACTTCATTGTAAATGAGTTATTACTACTTTATTTTATACAGCCTTTGTTCCATTGACGGATATTTCTCCGCCATAACCTTGGTGCATTGTTACTGTGTCCCACTACCTTTATTTTGCAGTAGGTCAGTATTACAGAATATGTGTGTAAGGAGTAGAATATGTATTATAATTAGATCAGTAATTTTTTCGCGGAAAAATGTGAAAATTCGCGGAACGGTCGCTGGAAAAAATCTTGAATTTCGAGGGACCTCATCAAACCTGCTAGGTACGTCTATACTTTAACATCGGTGGGGTCCAATGATTTGGGTGGTCCCATGATCATGAGAATATTTGGCGCGTTTTTTTTTGTTTTTTTTCCTTCGTTCGAGTATTTGGCGCGGTTTTTTTATCCGTGATTTTTTTTAACAAAATTTCTTTTCTTTTTTTTTTAAACTTTTATCATTTTTTCTCTTTTCTACATTTTTTTTTATTTTTTTTAAACGTTTATTATTTTTTATTTTTTCTAAATTTTTCTTAATTTTTTTCTATTTTCCATTTTTTTTATTTTTCTTTACTCATTATTTTTCTAAGTTTTGTGTTCGTTTTCGTTTTTTTTTATTTTTGGGCTTCTTCTTTTATTTCTCTAATTGCTGAAATATTTCTCCAGGAAAAAAAATTTCGATCATGTTTTTATATCGTACTTTGAAAATGGGATGTGTGTTTCCCCCTATATATTAGTTAATTACAGGCGGTGTTGTATGCATTTTACATATGTTCGGTCTTGACTGGGTGCAACCCGCAGTTGATTCGTTGCTTTTTCCTGTTATGGCATGAAATGGAGGCATGGATTATTTACAAAGCCTACCACCTTCTATACCGAACAAGACGGGTTTTTCAAATTAACGATTTCCACTTTTTCTTCTTTTGGTTTCTTGACGATACACTTTTTCATTTACAAATCTTCCCCCTGAACTCGAAATTGTATGGCCCTCGCTTAGTATAATACTCAATAACGAGGTAAGATACATTTTATTTTCTCACAGGATTGGACAAGGAAAGAGCAGCACCGACATCAATCGCTTGGGGGTGTTACCCAATCAGCTGGGTTATCTTATTATAGAGAGAATTTTGGAGTCGAAAACGTGATTCCAACACATCTCATACACGTTTCCGAAGTGCTCCATATCGTTCAGCATTGAAATCGTTGATAATTGGGTATAATTCGAAATAATGGTGCGAATTTAGCAGCCAATCAGCATGTTGATGATGAACTATAGGAGGTTACTACCGCCTATAATCGTGAAGAATTAAATGCGAAATTGAGAAACATCAACATAATTTAATTAACATTAAGTACAGCGCGAGAGCATTTTTTACATGTGCTTTCGAAATGAGGTTGAGATTGCGAATGTTCATAACCAGATCTTTTTCTATCTCCTTTAAGAGTCCGTTGCCAGTTCCGTTCACTAAAGTTTTTCTGTCGATCTGTGGATGCGTCTCCCACAGTATCCCCCCCCCCTCTCATAATTACCAAAGGTATGTGGTTCGGAGCTATCGGGGGTTAAATCGTACCCGCCGTCCCGAACGTGTGGTGGTGGTTGCAGGCTCATTGCTTTGACTGGAGGTGGTTATTGGACTATTAGAAGTGGCTGAGGTAGTGATCAGAGTGGTTGGCTCGGCTATGTCAGAGTTATCCGCGATGAATGCTGGTTTTAGGTGGTCAGTACCAATGACTGAGGGTTTACCTTTGATATCCAATGTGAAGTGCTTTTGTGTTCGTTTGATGATTTTGAATGGTCCGTCAGAGGGTGGTTGTAGCGATTTCCTAACCCTGTCATGTCGTACGACGACGTGAGAACCAGAGTCCAGTGAGGAGGGAATGAAAGGTGTGTGGTTAATGTGAGCAAATGTTGGTTTGGGTGACAATGTTTGCATGTTGTTACGCAAGCGTTGGAGGAATGCTAATGGTTCCATCGTTGTTTTTTCTGATGGGGACAGGAAATCCGCTGGGAGTCTGATGGTTGAGCCGTAGACCAATTCGTCTGTGGTGCAGTTTAAGTCCCCTTTCAATTCTGTGCGTAGTCCCAGGAGCACCAGTGCCTCGGTCCACTGTGAGTTACGATTGCATCTAATGACTTGTTTGAGTGAACAGTGGAAGCGCTTGACAAGTCTATTGCTGGAAGGGTGGTACAGTGTCGTGCGGATGTGTTTTGTGCCCATTGAATTCGCAGCGAAATGAATAGTGATGATTGGAATTGTCGACCCTGATCTGTGGTGATGATTGATGGCACACCAAAACGAGCGATTCAGTGATTGATGAAGACTCCAGCGGCTGTTTCGGCGGTTATGTCAGCTACCGGTATTGCTTCTGGCCATCTCGTATACCTGTCCACACAGGTGAGAAGGTACGAGTTACGTTGTCTTCTGAATTGCGGGGTTGATATATGGCTTGGTTTTTCCTCTACTTGTATCACATATTATCTGAAGGCCGGGGTTAATTTTTACTGGCTGCAGGTTTAGTGAGCAGTTAGGACTGTCTGGCAGGTTTCTCAATTCCAGGTCTGTTTCCTGGTCTAAGACAATGGCTTCGAAATTAATTGGGCTGTCATTGCTTGTCCCGTGTATGCGTGACAATGTGTCCGCAATAATGTTGTCGATCTCTGAAACATGTCTGATATCAGTGCAGAACTGGGCAACATAATCCAGGTGTCTGAACTGTCTCGGGGAGGTAGAATCAGAGGTTTTTTTGAAGGCGAACGTTAAGGGCAGGTGGTCTGTGAAGATAATGAATTTTTGTCCTTTGAGGTTATATCGAAAATGCTTGATTGCGGCGTATATAGCAAGGAGTTCGCGATCATCCGTGCTGTATTTTTGCTCCGCAGGAGAAAGCTTGCGTGAAAAAAATGCAAGCGGTTGAGTACTGTTGAAGTTTCGGAAGTGTAGCACTG
>QLNU02015359.1:24207179-24245290 GCA_006491805.2 Dysdera silvatica | reverse complement strand
ATAGAATGGACTCCTAAAGAATATCACCCTCGTGATATTTAATTATTAAATCACTTTTTTTTTTTTAATTTCATTATCTTCAATTTTCAGGTTTAGCAGTAATAAAAATTTCTCGGATATTTGTAAATAAACAAGATTAGAATAACGATTAAATTTTTATAACTAACCCATATAGTTCTAATTGACAAGTTGGGTCATTATGTCCGATACGGATTTCCCTACTTCGAACCTACGCAGGCTGCAAAATTACCGTCGTTATATTAAGATAATATACAGTGTTATCAGTTGCCATAATCTTGTATAACGTCACTACAATATCATATGGATCGTTATCTGTTATTATAACGTTGTATAACTGTATTAAAGGAAACCCTGCCTTTTCTATATGCCCCGTTCATTCTCCTTTTATGGTTGAAGAAATGGGAGGGGGAAGGGCTTATTCAGAAATATTTGCATTATTTTTAGCCAGTGCATTTCCATTTAAAATTGAAAAATAAAATCGCAAAGAGGTTAGAGGGAAAAAAATTTACATATATATAGTTAAAAATTGAAAAATTTCGAGGAGAGGGTGCATATTTTTGATTTTTGCTCTTGAGAAAAAACCCTGAAAATTGAATTTTTAAAAAAAAAAATCCAGGGGGGGGCAAGTGCTCACCCTTGCCCTCTGCTGCCGACGCCCATGTTCGTAGCCCCATTAGCAACCCAGAAAAAAAAGACGAGGGCTCCGGCCCTGTCGATATGGCTCCGACATGCGACATTTCAAATAACCTCACGTACACTCTCTGAACATAAAATATCGTAGTCGTCTGCGTACGTCTCATTAACGTAATGCTGCGAACCAAACGATACTTATACTAAAACCGCTTTGGTGTATTTCTAACGTTGTAACTCATTTTCGTTAGGTAACGAATACCCGTCGATACTATCCGTTACGTTACGGTGTAACGTTACATGCCTCATTAACACTCAATAACGTTGTTATTATTACTGGGATGGATGGAAACTAGTACCAAAACTATTTCGGTACATTCCAGTTGGTAAGGAAACTCATTTTGGCGAAATAACGAAGTAACTATACGTTTCGTTACATTACAGTGTAACGTTACAAATGTAACTTACGCTTAACAACGTTATGGGCGGAACGGAACGCTACTTGTACCGAAACTGTTTTGGTACATTCTTACCCAGTAAAGTAACTTACTTTTGGTAATTTACGAATCCCTGGGAGGTTCGCAATCTAGGAAAGTTAGGCAACCACTGCACTACACCATTATTACCAAAAAGCCTTTTCGATCTTCCAAAGATTTTAAAGTTACAGTTATGGCTTTTGAATTGGAAGCCATTGTTTTCAGACGTCTAAATACTCGTGCATGTAGACGGGCGGACTGGATCCTATCAATGTTTGTTTGGCTTTTTTATGGCGCAAGAGCATCTGGGCTATACTGCGCCAAACATGGTAATCAAAGGGCGAATACCTTAGATTATCTGAGGACGCGAGTCCTATAGCCCATGAGGGCCCACCCCTGCATGGAGGTTTATCCATCTATGGCGTTAAGCTACTCGTCATTTCAAAGATCTGGTTAAACTATCAGTAGCTTCAGATGACACATCGACCGAACTTGAGACTTCATGTTAAGTGGTAAAAAATGACGATTCCATACGAGTAATATACAGGGAATTTTGATAACAACGTTAGTAACATATCAACAATATTTATGAATAAAAACGCGTTGATTTTTATTCATAAATATTGTAGATACGTTATTAACGTTGTTATAAAAATTCCTTGTACTTCATGTTAGGTTAACCCTTTCTGCAAATGCCACATTATCTGCTTGCAGGCTTGAAGCTAGACGAAAAGCAAACTTCCATTAAAATGAATACGAAATGCATTTGCAAAAGAAATATTTTTAGACGGTATTAAGAATGTCTTATAACAGAGGTTCTTAACTAGTTGAGGAGGGGGCGATTGTGGACTCGAGGGGGCCGTTTAAGTATTACTTAAGCATATTTTTCTGGCCATTTTATACCCCCTCCCCTTGTAAGAAAAAAATAAGCAAATGTCTGCTTCCCTCCCGGTTTTCAGAAAAAATACACAAATCTCAACCCCCAAAGGTGCTTACGTAATACTTAAACAGCCCCAAGTTTATAATCATGGATTGTAACATACGGATTTTGAATACACCTTTTGAGCTAAAAATGTCTTAAAAGCGAGAAATGGCAGCTTTCAAGTCATGGTGAAAACGATGTATAGATTAAACAAGGTTGAGAACGACGATCATTTTCATACATATATCAGGGGTGATTATGTTCCAGGATTTCCGGGAATTTCGACTTGTCTGTTCCGGGATTTCGTTTTAAAAATCACAAAATTTTCGTTTTGTTTCCTATAATTTTTTATATTCCTTCGGAAATCAGTGTCTTTACCAAAAATATTACATAACTTTTCATGGAATTTTCTGGTATGTTTAGGGAATCTGGTTTGGACTTACAATCACCCATGCTATATGCTTATTTTACTATATTTTGCAATGCTGTAAGTTGTTATTATCTTAAAAAAATTTATTTATATCATAGATGTATGACAATAACAGACAGGCTTGGTCGAAACCGCCATTTTCTGTCCTTGAGGCATTTCTTCATTTCCTCTGCTTTATCGGTCTATAATTCACACACAATCAGTTTCCTTTTCCCGTATAAATTTCCTTATTTATTTAGCATCTAATTTAGTTTTCTTTTGACATTTTATTACAAGGTTTTCAAAACAGAACTTGGCAACGGAAGAAACTGTCATATTCTTTCCTATTTGCTAAAATTGCGGATGCCTTTAGAATATTATGTTTTTAAATAAAGCTTTGTATTTTCAGAGACTTCCTGTTTCGTGGCGCAAGGTCATCATACTCGCTCTCTTTCGACAAAGATCTTTTTCATTTTCTTTATTTATGCTAGATGATAGTGAACCGATAGTTCGTGTTTTACGGTGCAAGGACAACTACGGTCACACTGCGTTGGGGTCTATAAATTTTTGAAGCTCTGGCCTAGGCAGGGGCGGATTTAGAGGTCATTCGGGCTGGGGGGGGGACGATTAATGACTTGATTTTTGGAAATGATACCTCATTGGACCTTTACCTTGCATCTTTTCAATGTTAAATTTTCATTCAAGAGAGTGGCGATCCCCCACTGGCCTAGGGAACCCTACGACGAACTACTGAGAGGCAAGAAAACGGCACACATTACACTGTACTTGCATTAGACTAAAAGGTCAAAAAGCACCAAATGAGATAAGATGGAGGTGTATTGCGGTTGCAGGCGAATGTTTATGTGTTAGAATTAAAAAATATAATTAACGATTTGAAACAGAAATTGTATGAAGTAATATTTTATGGGGAGGCGCCCTTTTACATTTACGTCTTAGGTACGCAAGTTTCTTGGCATAGCCCTGGCAAAATCAATGCTAAAGTCGAATTATTGACGCGGCTAAAGGTAGCATTATGCTGAAATAAAGTGAAAAATTAAGTTGAAGTTTTATGGAGCAAGGGTCATTCTGCACCAATCTCGTTTAAAGAAAAACACTATTGAAAGGTTATTTAAAGTTTACAGTGTTTTATAGCAGCAATCTATACTTCAGGTAGGAGGGGTCTGAGTAGTACTACCTCCTTTAAGCTGTCGAGAATTTTTGTGAATGTACAATATACCAAAATACTACAAAAATAATTGATACTGCTTGACAATTAGTAATGAGCTAAAAAGTACCTTATTTTAAAATGTAACTATAAAACTTTTGAAAGTAAATGCGTAGCAGGTTCGGGCAAATAAAATTTTTAAACGGCTAGGGGGCTCGAGCTCCCGCCATATGGGGCCTGCCCATTGAGTATTCGACACTGTTTTCAATTCTCAACGATCTTGGCCTTGGCATGGAAGACCCGCATTTAAGGTGCAAAGCGCCCTACGCAAAACGACTTTTTTTTTGGGGGGGGGCCTTCCCCCTACACTGCTCCAATTAAGGTGAAAAATCGCGGAACATAATGCAGGGAGATACTAGGAATTTTCTGCTAAAAGAAAGTAGAATTCCGTCGATCCACCCCTTTCAAATGCAGCAGAAATCCACAGAGCATGTATCGTTGGATATTTATGATTACCTTATGTGCATTATTATAAGACACAAATAATAACGATTCTTTTGTGAATAAATTTATTTTATTTGATGAAAAAAACCATTTCTTATGTGTGTGGAATAGAGATAAGTTCGGGGTCAGTTTTCGAGGCCCAAGCCCGAAATACTTTGTGGAATTTTAAGCCTGAGTTCGCCATATAACTTTAACCCCTTCACATACAATTTAAATTTTAAAAATTTTGCAAAACGACGCCATTTAAGTTCCTTCGAATTTTCATATACACGCAGATTTTTACAATCCTCGAAAACAAATCACATAATTGTATTGTGTGGAGAATTTCGATATTGAAAAGTCAGTTTTCGGCTTCTATTGTGTCCTTCTCCTTAGTCGTAAGCTCGAGCCTGAAAACATGAAATTTAGAGAGACTCCGTTTCAGGCTGAGCACGTCATATCTCTAGCGTGGAAGGGGAGCTATATTCACAGCATTTTTCAGAATTTTAAATTAAGTTAAAAAGCGGGCAGCTTTCCATGGGGTGGGGCAGATCGACGGAATTCGGTAATAGATCGATTGAAATTAAAAAAAGAAAAAGTCTGCCACTTATAAAAATTTTACACCTCTAAAAATTTGACGATCTGGGCCCTAGCCTAGCGTACCCACTTATAAATCCAAGCTTGTTTAAGTGGTAGGCCAACCCGGCCTCAACCCAAACAGAGACTCCCACAATTTGTTTATTTAACATTTCTTATAGTAAAAATTTAGAACTTTAAGGGTTAATCTGAAAAAAGGCCTCAAAAAGTGCTGGAGCTTACCCAAAACCCCTCAAATGAGTTAAGAACGGCTTTGACCGTTAGTTTAAATTTCAACACTTCTTGTTTTCAAATACGAGGTATTCACGTTTCTCTTTCAATATATATTTTCACAGGCCTAACGTGCCCAAGGAGTCCAGAAGGTACATCTAGGAAATTCGAAAGTTGTGAAGTATCGACTGAACAACCAACGACAACGGAACAGCCAACAGAAGTCAACAATGAAACAACGGTAACGTTACCCTATGATTATGACAAGATGGAGACGTCGTTTGTCAAGAATAAGGACATTATGCTCTACTTATATAACTATTTGGGGCCCGTCTACAAACAGAGATCTAAACACGTTGTTAGGACTAGGTCTGCGGATGACGATGCTGGACTGGAACTATGTAGGTGGAATGGTGACTGTCCATGCCCACTCATTTGCTGCAGAAGGGGTGCTGGCTGCCCTAGGAGATGTGTTCCCGGTATACGGCTACCGCCCCACATTAGGCCATATGGAAAATAGTAAAATTCAATAAAGCATGTTTTTAATTTGTATGTTTTGTTTCATTAGAAAACTATATATTTACTCATTCCTGAACATAAAGTCTCGTAAATTTGAATTAATTCGGACCGAGACCTGATCGGATTAACCGAAATCTTCGCTACGTCATTGACTGTAAGTTATAATTGTTTGATGTGTGTTTTGGTATGCAGACGTAACAGACAACGGGCAGGAAACTAATTAATTAATTAGTTGGCAACACACTCACATCGCTGTTCGTTTACGTCATGTAAGTAAGCTACAATCATAAACGTAGAGTTTTCAAAATTATTGGGAGGGGGGTGTTGACCAAGTACATATTTTGTACGATTATACAGTACAATATATGTAAAATTACAATTTACTTTAAATTATTGGGCGGGGGGGACTCGGGCCCCACCGGCCCATACAATATGTTTATAGTTACAACAGCAGCAGACAGAAAAAAATCAGATTAATTGGATTTTTGGATTAACGAAACGGGATTTGGATTAAGGTGTTCAATGAATAAAATAGCACCACTCTGTCGAAACGTCCGTCTATATAATATATACACGTATTTCAGAGCAGGATAAATTGTGGTGAACTGTATTCACCATACAAGGATACACGGCTGCCTCAACAAGAAAACTTAGTAGGAGAAAAGAAAATTTCTTTGGAGTTCTCATTCACGTTAGAGAAAAAAAAAAATTCTTGACGTTTCGGCAAAATTCTCTTACTAATTGCGAACAAAACGTAGAAATGAACTTCAGTTTGAAGGAAAATAAATTCGTGCAACATTCAGCTCTTCAGAACAGAAGTTAGAAATGCTTTTCCAGGTTTAACTAAAAAAATATGATTTTTCCCTGACTTTTTCCACAATTTTCAATTCCCTGATAATTCCAAGTACGTGGCAACTCAATTTCCTACTCGCCAGCTACAAAAATCTAGTCGCCAAGAGCTATCAGATTTGTCGAACTCTGTATATTATATACCATAAAGCAGTACTTGGCAAAGCCTTACTTAAAGTAAGGTGAAGGATCTTGTATGGAAGAACAGTGTTTGTTTTACAGTACAAAGGTCATGATATGCTAGAACCTCTTGAGATTTACGGTAGTCTCAGACAATAGCGAGCAGTTTGTAAGCGTTCTATTTTGGCATTGTTGGGAATCGAACTTATCCTGCAGGCTAAACGAACGCCTTACTACTTATGCACGGCCAAAGAAAAAGTACAAGTATATTTACAAATCTTGGTAAAATAACACAATGGGCACAGTTTTTTTTAACTATATGTTTTAATATAGCTTTAAAACTTTTTTTCGAAGGCTTTTAGCCCTCTTCGAAGCCGATTACATAATAATAATAATGGAAATATTGAGTTTAGAATAATAATAATAACCTGAATTTTCAAATCTTGTCACGTTACCTAAAGTCACGTAAAATTGACTGAAACCAAACGAGTTTACTGAAATTATTTAAAAAATAAAATATAACGGGTAAGAAAACAATCACTTGAAAAAGCAAACAACCAAACACAAATAATAACCTAAAATTGAGAAAATTAGTGTAACCGAATATGAAAGAAACTTATCCTGATTTGAAAATTCAGTTTATTATTATTCTAAACTCGATATTTCTATTATTATGTAAGATTCTTCGAAGAGGGCTAAAAGCCTTCGAAAAAACGTTTTTAAAGCTATATTAAAACATAGAGTTCAAAAACTGTGCCCATTGTGTTATTTTACCAAGTTTTGTGATATATTTAACACAATGAGTCGCTTTACGCCCAAGCATATTTACCTTTTAATTTAGAATGAAGTGAATGACCGATTCAGTAAGGCAAATACCGAACTCGAGAAGAAGAAAGAAAGAAGCAAGGCCTACCTAGATGACTAATTAGATTTGTTTGCGAGTTTTACGCAGGGTGTCTACTCACATTCTGTTTCAAACTTCCCTGACTTTTCCAGACCAAATCTTAATCGATTTCCAGTCACTAATTACAGTAAACAACACACAACGCATTAAAATTTGTGTAAACAAAATAAGTTTCATAAGACCATAAAATCCATTAATGACACCTCCAAAGCCATTTATAACTCAATTAAAGTGAATTTACAAATTCAAAAGCTGTATTAAAAAGTGTATTTCTTTACACTAAAAACTTGCACTAATTAAATATTTACAACATTTCCATTTGGCCCTTTTTGAGTTCATTATAAAAGAGTTTAACTATATAATCGCAAAGCCGATGCTTCAGCTTCTATTCCATTTTACAGCTGTATATGATTTACGGGAAAGGAGATTGAAATGATAAAAATCCCTTACAGAGTAGATAATTTAGCTGAAAAGAGTGTTTTTTTTCCCTTCAAATTTTAGTTAATATTTGGCAAACATTTTCTCCTGAGAAATATATAGGCTTAATAATTTTATATAAATTATATTAGTTTTGGTGCAAAATGGTAACTTTTGGAAGAAGTTTAGTCAAAAGTATAAGTTTTTCAAAATTTTCAGTAGGTAATGTGGTATGAAAAGCACAGTTCAGGAAAATTATTTTAATAAGTTATTTATTATAACAATGACTTTCAAATTTCCCTGACTTTGGCCTTTGTATTTCAAATTTCCCTGACTTTCTCAGGTTTTCCAAACCCGTAGACACCCTGTTTACGGCACAGGGACAGTAAAGGTCATTCTGCGTCGGAAACTACAGTTTTCCAAGGAATTTGAACTTCTAAAGGCCTAGGGAACCAACCCTCTGACTATAATGAGCAGTTAGTGGGTTAAGCGTTCCTTTTAGGAACCATTGGGAGTCGAACCCGGAATTAATTAGGTAATCAGTAGGATACTATCAGTATCGTGTACGTATATGGTACGTACATCGTGTACTGAGAGTGGGATAGTATCAGTATATGTGTCAATAGGATACTTTCCAACAGAAATGAAGCAATGTTTCTAATCACAATCATAGAAAAATAAACGTTTCTTCAGTGGAAAAAAAATCACTTCTGAATTTCCATAAAACCTCCTTTTAATAACTAGTTGAAAGACCATATATATATGAAAACCCATGCCACTTTTACAAACCTAATTCAAATTAATATCAAGACCTCATCAATTACCTGGAATAGAGCTGACAACTTAATGACATCCCTGAAACTCAAGTTTATATATGGCCAAGTTCCTGGAATCAAACCACGTTCAGTCTTTTTTTTTTAAGTTTTCTGGCACAAGGACAACAAGGGTTATATTGAGCAGGGACATACAGTTTTCCGAGTACTTCGAACTTCTTAAGGTCCAAGGAATCAACCCCTGAATCATGACCAGTAAGTTAAAAAAAAACCCCTAATGATATCCATTGATCCACTAGGTGCCAAATCATGTTCTAAAATGGTATGAAAATGTCTCTGCATACTGAAAAAGCACCCCCCCCCCCCCAAAAAAAAAGAAGTTCATTCCTAGTCCTAAAACTAATTGAATATCGTTTATGGATGAGGAAAGTGATGTGAGATTTTTTGGAGGAGAGCGGGTCTGATCTCCGGAGAAATAAGGTCGGAGAGGATTCCGGATTGGATCTTCAGCATTGTTGAAAAACGTTGTAGAGTTGTTGTGATCAGTGACGCCAAAAGAATCAGAAGGATTTGTAGAATGACAACTCGATACAAAACAACGCCCTATAAGCATAACAAAAATACACACAGCAAATCGAAAAGAACACTTAACTTGAGACAAGAAAAAATATTTTTTTACTCAACAAAAACCTTTCCAAACAATCATGAACTGCTTTTTCTTTCCTTTTCCTTTAAATTCGAACGTACTTGATCTCATCATCCTAAGATCAAGTAAATAACTAATAAATCAATACTTATACACAAATATGATAAATAATATTTTAACGACAAATTAATAAAACTGCATTAAACAAACGACGAATTATTAAGTAAGTCAAGTCAAGAATAAAGTCGCTACATCATTCATTCACCAGAGAATTAGTGAACGGTACAAAACGGTTAGGGGTGACGTATTTTCTTCCAAATCTTAAGTAGGTTGGTTTTTCCAGAAAGGTGATTTATTTGATTATGAGTTGGTCTTACGAATGGGTTTGATTGAAGACTTCTTATTAGTGTCCTGAAGATTGATAAGGTTTCCGGAAAATTTCTCTTCATCATGAGTGAATATGTAGTAAGATTTCAATCTGTCTATTGAAACAGTTTTGACTTTATTTTTAATCTTTAAGTCGAAAACTTTTAAACCGCGTCTCACTACTCCATAGGGTCTTTCGTAAGGCCTTTGCAGTGGATATCTATGCATGTCTGTACGAATAAAAACGTGAGAATAATCTTTCACATTTTTGAACACAAAAGAATTCTTCTTAGAATGATCGGTGAAAGGAATTGGTCGGATTTTATTTATCTGGGAACGTAATTCCTTTATAAAATCGGATTGAATCAAAAATGATGAATCAGACCGTGATTGATATAAAAATTCTGAGGGTAAACGTAAGTTTTTCCTATAAACCATTTCCGCAGGCGTGGCTCAAAATTCTGTTTGCAATGTGGATCGTAATCCTATTAAAATAATCGGTAAAGATTTCGTCCACATGTCATTATTTAGACACATTATCGTGGTTTTCAGTGTTCTGTGCCACCTCTCAAAAATCCGTTAACTTGAGGGTCATAGGCGGCAGTTCTTTTTCTTTTGAAACCATTTAGTTTAGATGGCCCTGCGGTGGCGCAGTGTGGTAACGCGTTCTCCTATTGCGCGGCTAATCCGGGTTCGACTCCCAGCAGTGCAAAAAGAACGCTTACTCAGAGATCTCATAAAGATCGCACTGCTCACTGTAGTCCGGGGTTTGGTTCCCTAGGCCTTAAGAGGTTCGGATTCCTCGGAAAACAGTAGGTCCCGGCGCAGCATGACCACTGTAGTCTTTGAGCCGCAAAAACAAACAAACAATAACAATTTAGTTTAGACAATTCTGCAAATATCTATGCTTCGAATTGTGAACCTTGATCTGTTGTTATGAAAGACGGTGTGCCGAAGCGAGATATCCAGTGACTGACTAAATTTTGCGCGATTTTCTAGGCAAGAATATCGGTTAACGGAATGGCTTCAGGCCATCTCGAATACCTATCTAAAATGGTTAGACGATATCGACAACTTTCGGAAGTAGGTAAAGATCCGATAATATATATCAACATGAATTTCATCAAATCGTTTAGAAGCAAGAGGAAATTCTTGAAGTGGGCTATGCACATGTCTATTAATTTTTGACAATTGGCATTTACGGCAACTTCTAGCAAATTGAGTCATATCTTTCTTCATGCTTGGCCAAAAATACTTTTTGGTGGTCATCTTGATAGATTCCTTAATTCCTGGATGTGCAGATTATGTATTGAATCTAAAATTTTACTGCGAGCTGTTTTAGGAATGCGAGGTCTAATATGTTATGTAGCTGTTTCACAGGTGATAAATAATTCAGATCCGATGACTGGAAAAAAAAATTTCAAATTTTAAATTTTCACACTCATTAACTAAGAACTTTGTTAATTCTTCATCATCTTTTTGCAAGATGGCAATTTCATTATAATCAATAGATTTAGTTAAATGAATAGCATCAACTCTGGATAAGGTGTCTGCCGTCACATTTTCTGATCTGGGAATAAATCTGATATCAGAAGTAAATTGAGCTATATCATCCAAGTAACGCAATTGTCTTGGCGAAGCGTTATGCGGTGGCTGTTTTAAGGAGTAAATCGTAGTTTATGGTCGGTAAACAAAGTAAATTCCTTACTTTCCAGCTGCCTACGAAAGTACCTGATGGCTAAACAGGCCGCTAACATTTCTCTATCATATGTGCTATAATTCTTCCGACTCATGTTTAATCTTGCAAAGTAAAAACTTAAGGGTTGCCAATCATTATCACCAAATCGTTGAAGAACGGACCCATGAACGAAATCAGAAGAATCAACCATGTGACGATTTAGCATCACCCCTTTAGGATCGGCTAACATAGTATTATCACAGAGTTGCTTTTTACGATTATTAAATGCGTCCACAGTTTTTTCATTCCAATCTAGGGATTTGTTGCTATTTTTCTTACCCTTAAGACAATCGTTTAATGACATTTGGTATTTAGCAGCTCCAGGTAAAAATCTTCTGTAAAAATGTATCCTACCCAGAAATGTTCTTAATCCTTTAACACTTGATGGGAGTCGAAAGTCCTTTAGAGCTTTAATTTTATCCAAAGAGGGAAATACCCCATTAACATTGACTCTGTGTCCTAAGGCATTGACTTCGTTTAGGGCTAAACAGCATTTGGATAACTTGAGACTTAATCCAAACTGAGACAATCTTTTGAAGACTTCTTCTAAATGAAGTAAACGATCTTCCATACTCCGTGAGGCTATTAATAAGTCATCAATGTAAGGAAAGCAATAGGGTAGTCCTCTAACTTCAGTATCTACGTAGCGCTGCATCGTTTGAGCTGCATTCCTTAAACCAAAGCTCATCTTCACAAATTCAAACAAGCCAAACGGCGTAATGATTGCTGTCTTCTCAACATCCTGCTCGTCTGTCGGTATTTGATTGTATGCTCGAACCAGATCAATAGTTGAAAATACAGTACATCCGTGAAGTTGATAACTAAAGTCTTGAATATTCCTGATCGAGTAACGGTCTGGTGTCTTCTGAGTATTTAATCCTCTGTAATCGCCACAGGCTCTGTAACCTCCATCTTTTTTTTACGAACCATGGGTAACGGAGAACTCCAAGTGCTAGTGGACGGTCTACAAATTCCTTTAAAAATCATTAGATCAAATTCCGATTTTGCTATCTTTAATAATTCAGGAGATAACCGACGTACTTTTGAGGAAATTGGTAGCCCATGCCTTACAATGCGTTGTTTTATGTTAGAAATGTTAACATTGTAGAAGTTTTCTATGGTTGTTTCTTTATACTTCGTTAATAATTTCGAAACATCGGTTGAAAATCTTTCGCTATTGATAGTAGTAATACGTTTTGTATTATGTATCGTTTCGCCTTTAGACAACAATGTTCGCGAATCAATTTCTTTTGTTTCAGATCGACTAACAAACCATAGAATTTTAACAAATCTGCTCCAATAATAGGTTTGCGGATGTCCGCTAAAACAAAAGACCAAGTTAATTTGCTTTGTAAACCTAGATCTAACTGAACAACCTTTGAACCATAGGTATTAATAGGAGAAGCATTTGCTGTAAATAATTTGAATTCAGCAATTCTAATTTTATCGCGTTTAGTAGTTGGTAATAAAGAAATCCCGGCGCTCATGTCGATAAGCAAATATCTATTCATATTTTTATTAAATATGAAGAGGCGACTATTAACTTACTTCCGAGACATCTGCCTCGGACGATGTCTCGGTTACTCGTTTACCGATTTCTCGTTAATTTTGCCAAAGGAACATTGCGGCATATATTTTGTAGCCTTGTCGTTACATTTCTGATAATACCAACATAGTTTGTCCGATGTCATTTTCTCTACATTGTTTCTACTGATATTTCGTGATCTATTACGAAATGTTATTTGCCGTACTTTAATTTTTAATTTATTTAAGCTCTCCTCTATTCGAGCGAGTCGAATATCTAAGTCATCACGATTGAAACCCGCTTCTGAAATTTTGGATGCAAAAATTTTCGGAGGGTTAGACTGCGGTTGTTTTATCTTCCATTTCCGCTAGGTTTGTGAGGGAGTCTTTACTAACAGATAAAATAGTTCGACCTTTATGTGGAAGTTGCTGCAACCAAAGCATTTTGATGATGTATTCAGAAAATGAAGGTCCTGCCAGACTCACCAACTTGCGACACAGATGCGATGGTTGTTGATCTCCGAGATCGATGTCACTAAGCAGTTTCTTCAGTCTGGTTTCTTCGGTGTCAGCATATCGGGATATCAATGCATTTTTTTAAAGTTTCATATTTAAATTTTGCCGGAGGGTTAGCTAGAATATCTTCAATGTAACCTAAGACATTCTCGGATGCTCCAATGCGGAGCTGACAATATTACATTTTGTCTGGTCCTGAGAAATAGCACTGAAGCTGAACTGCTCCAGTTGTAAGAACCAAAGTCTCGGTTTTTCTTTCCAAAAATTAGGTGGTTTGACAGATACTCTATGAATTTCCACATCTACTGAATTTGAATGCTCGACCTCAGGCTGATGATTAGGATAAAGAAGATCCTGTCTTTCTTGCAATCGGCCATTTGAAGAAAGAATATCCTTAAGAGTAGAATTCTCTTGCTGGCCAGCCATAAATTAATTCATGCAATTATTCTGCGTCGAAGTTGAGTGATGAATTAGCTAATCAATTCCAATTACGTCCGCGGTCACCAGTGTAGATTTATGATCAGTGACTCCAAAAGAATCGAAAGGATTTGTAGAATGACAACTCCATACAAAACAACGTCCTAAAGAGTTTGATTAGCATAATAAAAATTCACAAAGCAAATCGAAAAGAACACTTAACTTGAGACAAGAAAAAAATATTTTTTTTACTCCACAACCAAAACTTCTCCAAACAACCATGGACTGCTTTTTCTTTATTTCTTTTCCTTTTAAATTCGAACGTACGTGATCTTATCATCTTAAAATCACGTAAATAACTAATACATCAATACCTATACACAAATATGATGAAAATAATATTTTAACGTAAAATTAATAAAACTGCCTTAAACAAAGGACGAATTATTAAGTACGTCAAGTCAAGGATAAAGTCCCTACAACGTCATTTAATTTATGCAGATACGTTTCTTACGTCTTGCAAATATAAATGAAATACGTTAAATTTTGAAGTGTCACGATGGGATATGATAAATAGCTTAACGGGATTGTGTAACACATTTACATGTGACTACATACACTGCAGTCTCAGCCCATAAAATTCTACACTTACAGCTTAGTCTCCTTTGGTGTATCACGACCTCGATGCCCTTGTGCCATTAAAATCTAACTAAATTCAACATCGCGGTTGAAGGCTCTGGACCACCACTTAAGAAGCTATTATTCAATTGTGATTAGATTTATTTTTTCAGAGGGGAAGAAAAGATTATGCTGCGCACGAAAGTCTACAATTTTATACGGAATATAAATCTTTTTTTTTAATGTAGGGTATCAAAAACTCTAGACCAGTGATTCTGAAACTTTGATCGCCCATGGACCGCTTCAAATGCTTAGTTATCGTGAACCACCAGAGGGCTTTAGTTATTTATGGCGCAAGGACAATCAATGTCACTCTGCGCTACGTAAGGCGCCAGTGGGGGGGGGTGGAATCTGGGTCTTCAACCTGGAGAAAACTGAAAAACATGCTAGGCGAAACTAAGGTTACCGACTCTGGTTAACATAATATTAGACTCTACTGGCAGAGATGTTTTAGTCGATTGTCTCGATGAATTTTAACCTGACTCGATGCATCGCATGGTTGTGAGTTTTAACAAGACGCTAAAGTTTGGCAGGATTGCCTCACAGGCCCGAAACTGCCCACGATGACCGAAATACTGCGCATGTACGTGGACTCCTGTAAATGCTGTTAAGTACTAGTAATGCCGAAACACGCTATAAAATAGCTAAATGTGCTGTCATCTGGCTAGATATACAAGCGATGGTGTAGCTCCCTATTGATATCCCCGCTAATATAGTATTTTGATTATGAATTAGCATTTGTTTTAAATAAATCAGTACTTACCTGAATCACAGAGACCGAACTGGGGAGGAGACCCCCCAGACTTCCTCCGCTCGTCGCTTCGCGACTCGTGCCGTTTCGATCACATTCGATGTGCGCTGTCTGAATCAGTATATGTTTATAAGTATAAATTATAATTTTATCCCCTTGCCCAGGGATTTATACACCCCCTTATTATGTAAACACACAAAATCTAATCCACACTACATCCTTTTTGTCAACAAACATATGTGAAATAAACACGCATGCACATAATGCGACAGGAGAAACTATTGCGTATAAATGCGGCAGGAGTAGCTATTTTCTCCTGTTTTTCTAGCCAAGTAAATGGAAACACTTATAGGAATTTTCTTAAGTCCACGCACATTCGTAGTATTTCGGTCATCATGGGCAGTTTCGGTCCTGTGAGGCAATCCTGGCAAACTTTATCGTCTTTGAGTTTTTAACTAATTCGCAATTGTTGGTTTGTCATTGTAAGCCAAGTAGGAAAAGATTTAGCAAACTATGGCCTTTTTTGAAGGCAGATCCCAGAATTTTAATGAAAACACAATAACAATGACTCCTGCAAACAATATTTCTTACGTAAACGCACAGATTCGAGGTCGCGTGAGCAATGCATGTTTGTCAAAGGTCAAAAAGGGCTCGAAATTAGTGGTCATTAGTCATATTTTGCACCTATAAATTTTGTTTTGACGACCAAGATTTTAGACCTTGTCGTTATTTTTGGCACCTAACTTTATTTTTATTGTTTATATGACGTAAATTTCGATTGCTCAATCCTTTATTATTCTCTCTACAAATCTCACTGACGCACAAGATCAAAATCGTTGTTGCTCTCGTTAGGGAGAAATCCACAGTCTGCAATCTAGTGGGCTCTGACACACTACGATACCTCGATTCCTTCATCCAGCGTTCCACTAGCGTCTTAAAATAGCCTTTTTGGCTGATAAGGAAGTTGCTTTAGGAATAGTTTATGTTTAGCGATATTCCTTAGTTTTACGCTCAGTTCCGATTTTAAACTTTGCTATCAATTTTCGATCACGAAGACTACGCATAGCGAAATTGGTAGTAAAATTTCTCTGGCGAAGTGTCCACGTGTGTATGATATTTTAAACTGATTATGTGCGGTTGAATCCGAATTTATAAATAGGCATGTTAGTCATATGTCCAAGGCACTAAATAGAGAGGGGGCAGACGGCAGCTTTTTAATATCGGTCTATCATTGAGTTCGTCGATTCGCTTTCTTCGGAAAAACGTTTATCCACCCCAAATAATCGAGAAATACTTCTGTCGTAATATAAATTTATTCATAAAATATCTTTTTATAATAATGCACATAAGGTAATTTCAAACCCCACCACACGGTATTCCGCGATTTTCTGTCGCAGTCGCATTTTGAAGATCAACGAAATTCTTATTTCTTCTAGCAGAAAATTCCCAATAAGTGCTCTTTCTCTGCATTTTCCGTATTTTTCTTGTGGGAGAATCCAGGATTTATGTGTGGACAAGTGTCCAGGGCATAAAATTTTAAAAGGCGACGAATTCATTTTTTAAAGCGATATCTTGGTCCATAAAATTCCGTCGACCTGCCTTCCCCGCGAAAGCATATTTTGCTTTTTTTCCCCTCAATTTGAAATTCTGAAAATTTTTGTGAAATAGACAAAATAAAAATTGGGAATAAAAATTTCGTTGTCATATAAAATAAATTCTCAAAAAAACATCGGTATTTTATCTTATAATGTACAGGAGGTGATCATAATCCCCCCCCCGCCACCACATGCTCTTCGATTTTCCATCCCCTACACGAGGAGCCGGATCACAGAAATTGTATTTGTTTATCATAAAATTCCTTGTAAACGCTATCAACGTTTTCCGAGAATATAAATTAAATTTTCTGGGTAATGGTGGTGGAGGGATGGGGATCAACATCTAAGGAGAGACCACATTTTAAAAAGTAAATTTTTAATGTTTCCTTACAATTTGTAAAGTACTTGTTTTGTTAATTGTCATAATTACAAGTCATTAAGCTATGTGTGTGAACATACATAATATGCTACACAAACAAAATGAATAATTTTCAAATTGCACCTAAGAAAATCATTTTGGCGACTAAGAAAAAATTGTTAGGTGCCATTGACGCCTAACTTTCTGTTCCTAATTTCTAGCCCTGAGGTTAACTAAGTATCGATTGCGATTCTTCTGATTGCAAAAATATCTCGTAATTGCGTATCAGTTGTCGAATGGGTGCCTCGATGCGAATGAACCAGCATGTGCTAAACTCCAGCGAAACCGTCAATCAAAACAGGTCTATTTTTTTTTTGTGGGGGAGTTGGGAAAGCCACACACGTAGCAATGGCAGGTTGTGCATAAACTTGATGAACAAAGGCCCCCTACCCTATTTTATTAATCAACTGTTCCCAGTTCAACCCTTGGAAGCAACTCTTGAACACACTGTACAAAAAGTATCTCCCAGAGGCAGTAGTGGGACGACTGCCAACTCGCAATTGCAATAAAATATCTCGATTATTAAGTCTGTCGACGGCCCGATTACAAATTTAAGTCGATTGTGACTCTTTAGATCGAAAAACATCTCGTAATCGCACATCACTACTACTGACCACTGCCAGTTGCAAGATAATCATGCTTTGAACATTAAGTATTAAAACCATCTATTATTAGGTTTCTATATTTCAATATAAACAACTTTAAATTATTTAAACAGCCACGAAAACGTTGTATTATTGACAGTTTATGGGATAACATATTTCCTTTTGAAATTAGAAAGTTTATTTACATGGGCATTTTTTAGTTACATTAAATATAATACTTCAAGGTTTTTTCTTCCGAAATGCCTTAAAATTCCTGTTGATTAATTGATAAGCCACTACAGTACACAAATGGTCCGTGAGCCATACTCATAGGTGCCAACTTCTAGAAGTGAAAAATCTGTAGTCCATCATGAGCGGGTGGGCAGGCCACCATTTTTTAATTAAACAAAATCATACATAATTTATGAAAAA
Source organism: Dysdera silvatica (assembly GCA_006491805.2). Taxonomy (NCBI): domain Eukaryota; kingdom Metazoa; phylum Arthropoda; class Arachnida; order Araneae; family Dysderidae; genus Dysdera; species Dysdera silvatica. Next base: position 24,227,130 of record QLNU02015359.1, on the reverse strand, counting down.
AGGGCACAATGAGGAAATTAAGTATTTATTAAATTAATAATAATAGAGGATTAAACTGTATTAAACGCAATATTAATTCTTAGAATTTACAAATGCTGTAGTGCAAGATTTTGCATTTGAGAAATTTTTTGTCAAATACATTCTCGTAACATTTCACATGTTGTCTGCATTTAACTATTAGTAAATTTTCTAATGTGTCATCAGACATGGTTGACCTGAAGTCAGTTCTAATTTTCTTCACTTGACTGAAGACTCTCTCGCATGCTGCATTACTGTGAGGGATCGTAAGTATTGACAGCATAACCTGAGAAAGTCGTTTAAATTTTAATTCACAAGTATCATTTTTTATTTTACCTATGGCTGCCCATTGTGCATCAATGCTACCTTCATTACTCACAGTTTGTGGAACTTCGAAAGCCTGGAACTCACTGAATTCTGTTTGTAAAGCATCAACAGCTTCATCTTCTGTATTATTGAACAAAAGAACAGGAAATTTTTCTGTAAAATATTTTAAGCTGGAAAATGATGCATTTTCAAAATTCGATATTTGTGTAACCTCTGCATGATGTAACACTTCTAACTCAAAAGGAAATTTATTGTGCATGTAGTCACATGCTGCTATGAAATAGCTTCTGACGTTTTCATAAAATTCATTTTTATCATGGATGTTAAAATCTTGGATTACTTTCAGTGTTCCATTTCCAATTAAGATATCAACATCATCTTTTTGATTACTCCTCTCATGATAGTGGACTTTCAAAATATCACTACATAATTTTATCATGTTTGGTTTTACAAATTTCACTAGCATTTCTCTGTACAATTTTAAGAGAAGAGATTTTAGCATATGAATATGTGGTTCCGCAGACTGAAGTTGAGCATTTGCTTTTTTAAATACAGACACAGTATAAGATAAAAATAAACAGAAAGCCTTATTGATATCTTCCGACAGAAAATAAAACAACCTTTCTTCACGAGACATGGAGTTTTCAGTTTTTTGTTTCTTAGAAATATCCACATAATTTTGAGCTTTCCTTTTTAATTTCTGTGATGCTTTTTTGCTGTTACGTTCTTTCACTTTATCTGCATTTTCAACCAAAACTTTGATAGAGGGAATAGTAAAGAAAGAAAGTGGGGTGATTTGATTCCTTTTCATGGCCTCTTCCTTAAAAAAACTGATCAAAGGTTGCCACTGCTGGATTATACGCTCTAAGCATGTGCCAACAGACAACCAACGAGTGCTAACGTGTTTTAGTACCTTTTTTATATCAGTCTCATGAAATTCTTGAAGAATTTTCAACCTATCTTTTCTTTTCGAACTCTTTTGTAAGTAATAGTAAATGTCTACCAAAATTTCATCGATTTTAAATGGCAAACATGCAGCACTCTTTTCAGCTGCTAAGTTAATAAGGTGGCAGGAACAGCCCATAATTTCAATATTTTGGTGATGATTCTTTAACACCGCTGCTACACCTGCTTTTTTTCCTATCATAACAGGTGCATTATCACAGCTAAAGGCAACACAATTAGAAATTGGAAAGTTTTCAGATTGTAAAGCACTTACCAGAAGATTTCCAATATTTAACCCAGTAGCATCTTCTTTCAAAGATGGCATAGATAAAAGACAATTCACAATTTTTTCACATAAAGGATCGAAGAAAGTTACCACTATTGGATACAGCTTTGAATCAACATCGTTGCTTCCATCAGTTGCAATTGAAAATGGATAGCACCTTAAATTTTCAACAAGTGATGAGGATTCCTTTGCAGACATTTCTTTCATAATTGCAGAAGTTTTGGTCCTTGCAGATCCATATTGTTTTGCAATACTGCTGTCAGGAAACATTTTCCGAAAGAGCATCCCCGCGTGATCGCTGCAATTCATTGGCAAATTATGTTCGATCAAAAACAATGTAAATAAACATTCAGCTTTAATCATGGAGGTATCGTTAAATGCAAAAAATGAAGGCTTGATACTATGTTTAGACTCTACAGCCTTGAACGTCTCCTTATGTTCAACAGTCTCAGAATGCAAAGTAATATCGCGTTTACCACCGTGAGTAATGCTTATGTCTTTACGGCAACACGTGCAGAAAGCATATTTTGGCCCCAGTCTTGATTTTTGAATAAAATTAAATATCTTCATATATTTGGCTTTAAACGTTTGGTAGTACCTTTTATTAACAGTCGACATCGTTAACGTTGTTTTCAAAAACACCTAAAAACAAAACTTTCTTTCCAGAGCAAAGAAATACCAGATATGTCTAACACATGGCTTCCCTATAAAGAGTCACGTGCTTGACCAAAACCTTATGGATGTAGCACATTCTTTCTTGCCTTCCCCAACAACTACAAATACAGATGCATGATTTCGTTGTGCAGGGGCATCACTCTACGTCATAGCTGGAGCTAAAATTCCACGTCACGCCACGCATGCGCCGTCAACGGCAGACGAATTTTTCTGGTGTTTTTACCGATATTTGCATTTATTTATGCATATTTATCATTAAATACCCACATATCCGCAAACATTTAACTAAATTACGCATCATGAAAAATAGGTACTTAAATTTAAAAAAACACTGGGGATTTTAGACGAAATCGCCGAAAATCGGAAGAACTAGCACCTATGCATACTTTAAGAAATACTGCCCTAGATCATAGACAGATAGAAAAAGGATAAGTATGCACTACCAACTGAATGTTTACAGCTCAACGTTCTTGTTGATATCTAGTGTCTAGTTCAGTGTTACTCGAAGTGAAGTCCGTAGTGTATGCATGGATTTTCTGTGGTACACAAGCATATTACCTCAAAGCCACCAGACAGCTCACAATTAGTAGACATTGTATAGCATCTAATGAAATACCAAGAACTAATAGAGAAGATTCTTTATTGATTTCAAAGCTATTAGGAAAATTTCAGATCATACAAAATCATTTATAATCAATGAAAATGCATTGTAAAATAGTCTACAATCAATTATGATGAACACAGTGGAATAAACGGACTCACTGATTTAAAATAGCAGTAGCAAGTACTAAGGTGATGTTGTACACGGAGAGAACTTTATTTGTCAATTTTTAAGTAGTAAAATATTATTTAAAAAAAAAAAAACTTAGAATTTTTAAACAGTGCTTTTAATAATCTCTCGATACTCAGGTGAGGAACATTTTTATGGAATAATGACTGTGCACCACAACAACAAGGAATACTGTACAAGCAAATTAAAAGTCCAACGCATTTCCATTTGTTTTTTAAACTCACTTTTATTTTTTATGAGAGACCTGATTCCTTTCTTTAAGATAGTGGTCTATACTCAAAAAAGAGATAATAAAACATATACAAGAAGCAAATTAAGAGAGGTTAAGGTCCAACAGAAGACTATAGCCCAAGATAATAGACTGAAAAGAAGTTGTTTCACCCAGTTGTAACTATTGAAATATACTGAATAAGTAAATAGAGAATGTGGTACTCAATTCCATCATATACCGTAGCGATCCTAAAAGACAAAACAAAACCATTAACATATATATATATATAATATACAAATAATTAGAAAGGATTCACATATAATTTAAATTATTCTCAAAAATGTGTGACCTTCACAGGGGTGCATGTGACCAGGGCCGATGAAAGGGGTGGCCTGGCCCAGCCCCAACATTTTTATATTTTTGCTTTTCTGCCAAAATGAAAAATAATTTGTTCCTCACCTCATAATTCTTTCCCAGTTGTAGTCTTACGGTTTCAAAGATAAATGGTGATTCGGTTTTTTTTGCTTTTAAATCATGGCTTTTAAAAGTTTTATTTTCATACTTTTGTTCATTGAGGGTTCAAACCCTTCTCTCTCAAAACGAAAAAATATCTATGCTACTGTCCAGAGAAGGGGTCATGGAGATCCATCGAAATGAGCCTGCAGGTGGCCCACACTGCATCTGAGAGCCCCTGCATGTGACCTGTCAAGAGTTATCAGTACTTCACGACGAAAGAACCCAAAAAGAGGAATGTCAGGAAAAATATGTGTGGAAATGAATCAACAAATTCGCTATTTTCTGTCCCAAATCTGCACTGGAAGGTGTACTCTGAATGGATAGATACATGAGTGCAATGTCTACGCAGCCAAGATTAATGGGGATTTAAATCAGTTCTCCACCATCAATTAATATAAGCTTGGTAAACTTAAAGATCATGACTTATGAATAATTCTCAGGAGGGAAACTTAGTATCCTACTCTGCTTTCAAGCTGATACAAGAAGGAAGCTTCAATCTGATAAGTATATTCCACTTAAATTATAATTAAAGTGGCAACAGAAGATGTCTAATCCAACCCGCCCCCCCTCCCCACAAACTGCCTAGATATAAGCAAATATTTCATGAGAATAGCCAAGCTAAGGACTCCATTCCAAGAAAATTAATAAAAAAAAAAAGGTGATCAATAAATTGAAAGTTAAGTGGCACCTATACAACCCTATATGTACAATCAGCAGTGGGTTTACAATTTTGCACACATATAGGCTGAGACATTTTGCTACCTAATCTTACCAATATGTAACTAGAGGCACAGGCCTGCAGCCAAGCCGGGGCACGACCCCAGTTGCCCTATCGAGCTATTTGTATATATGGAAAAATCCCCCCAGTGTCCTGTGCCCCCCCATATGCCCTTTGTCTTGCCCCAGTTGCCCTTCCGTCCTGGCTACAGGCCTGTGGAGGCATAACAGATACTTTGGCGCTTTCGTCAAATTCTTAATTTTTCAGCCCCTGGTAGTCAATTCAAATTTGTCTTTTCGCAAGTATTCAGAATTCGAATTTAGTGCCTTTTCAGCCTCTCTCAAGGCGGCATCCATAGCATCTTTCCCTTTGTCAGTGCCTAGTTATGCCTCTGAATATAAAAATTCAGCCCTGGCTTTGCAAACTTCTCGTTAAAAATTTGGCTTCAGCCTTCTGAGTCTATTGGTAAATCCACCACTGCACACAATTATATTAAACTAGGGGTAACTATCCCCACATCCAACGAGAGCGTTTGAGATGTGTGTCATTTTTAACCCATTTCTATAGCAATCAAAGCGGGTATTTATAAAGATGGGAATAGCATTTGCAAAAAATTATTTAAGCAAGTTAAGCTGCAGTAATAGATACATCACGCATGAACTTAAGCCATCAATTTTCAAAATAATTTTCATTAGTGAATTTATTAGTGTTTTTGCATCCACTAACACCCCATTAAAATGACGTTCTTAATGAAAAGTTTGGCACATTTGCATTTTATCGTTCAATGACAGCAAAAGCAATATTCTGTTAGTGCCTAATGGTTTTTTTTTTTTAGGAATCTAAACCGCTGTGCCCTGAAGTACCAAACCCTGGACTACAATCGGCAGAAAAAAAAGGGTACACACCCTATGATACAATTGGAATCAAATCCAGGTTAACGATGGCACATAGACGAATGTATTGTTACTATGGAACCATAGGGCTGATCATGAAAAGGTTGGCAATACCCTACATTAAATCGGGAATTAAAATTTACCATAAATTGCTTAATTAATTAAAAATGAACTTTAACAGGTTCCTTAATGCTAAGGAAGGTAGAAGAGTGGATGAAGGTTAGTAACTTTAAAATCTTATGAAATGCGCTATAGGCATGCATTGTATATGCACAGCAAAGAGAAGAAAAGAAAATGGCAATATATATAGATACCTTCAGCACTCTTCAGAAACTGAATCGACAATCATTTATGCTATAATAGACGAATGCAAAGTGTTAGTACGTGCTTCCATTATAAAGAAAAAATGAAGGTGTAGTTCCAGTGCAAAATAAGTAATAGTTAAACATATGCAGCGATTAATATAATTAATGTTAGATTGAGAAATATGCTACAAGCATCAGAAAGTTAGATCGGTTCGTTTAAACTTGTTAAATGAAAATTTGCGGATGGATTCATTCGTGTTCATAGTGTTAATTTACCTGAAGGGAGTTCATCATGCCATTTGCAAGGCTTGATAATCTGCCAGCAACTTTCGTGACGCCATCTCGAACACCTTCTTTAATTTCATACAGGTTTGGACCACTGAACGAAGAAGCACTAGCGCTTCGAGGCACACTGCTGTTTCCACCAAAATAGTCTTCACTGGAAATGCTACTCGATCCCTCAAATCTGGTGAGGTTGGTTCTCCTTTCGAACTGAAACCACAACAGAATATATTTCAATTCCTATTTTTCCCGAAACTTGATTGATTTTTTAAGAGGCTTTTTAATTATTAATTTCATTTTTGTTCTTTCTATCAAAATATAATTTTTTTTTTCCTTTCAAATACCATGTCTCTCTAGCAAGTTCATACCTTTGCTTCTTTTGACGGATGGCGTTCATGCAATTGTTTAGTGTTATTTATTTCTACCAGAAGAGTGATTTTGGTTATAAATTCTAGTTACCTTTAAATATGAAGTTTCTGTGCCTAGCTTTTTTCCAAATCTGCCATACATCTATGGACGGCACAGAAGTTCATCTGGGATAACTGACAGCTTAATGAAAATTTCTAATCCCGATACGGTTCCATAGTTCCGAGTTTAATGAGATTTTCTACCCATATTACAGTTACACAGTTCCAAGCTTACTACGAATCCAGCCCAGAACAATGAGGTAAAAAACTGTAGATACAGACACTAGGCTGCGAGTGCGGAGGTTATGGCTACAACCACTAGGACATAGTAGTCCAGTGGTTGTATCTACAACCACTGAGAACCGCCAGTGACTGTAGTAGAAGCCTGTGCCAAAAAAATAAACACCGAGGCCTGCATCTTGCTTAATTGGTCAATGCCACATTGTTTTACGTATTTCTATTGCTTATCGGTATTTCCTTCTTCTCCTCCTTTTGTGAACTGTTACTGTAATTTCAAAACACCATGGAATGCCAACACCATCGACAAGCCAAGTACAAGGTAAGCATGACCTCACAACATAAATGTAACATTCATGAAAAAGGTTGATTAATAGAGAAAAACAAAAATATTGCATATCGTCCTAATAGCTTGATTTACTGATGATACTGATTACAATTCTTTTTGGGTATGTGAATGCATATCCCCACAGGTGGTCTTAATTGTACAGTGTTTTGGATCACATTCCCCTTCAAATTTTTTACTGCTCTCTCAGAGATGTACTTCTAGAATTACGCATTTTGTAAATAATATTGCTTGCATGTCAATAGCACAATCATTAATACAACCAGCTACTAATTGGCCCACAGATTTCAAACCTAGCGTCTCAATGTTTTTTTCCTTCAGTCCACAATCATAAGCGAATGCAACTGGTGGGGGAAAGGAGAGAGAGATGTATATCCACTTGAAATTCGAAAACACGGATAAAGTTTGAAATAAGTGCGTGGAATTCGTTACATGCAAGTACATGCAATTCATTACATGCAGATACAATCCATTACATAGAAAATCAAAATAAGAAAATGCAATTACATCCAAATCCCTGTTTGGCCCAAAGTACTGCTCAGAAGAAATAGCTCTGGCGTTGCCAAATTTCTTCTGTGCTTCGTCAGAAGTTGATGGTGCAGGCACTGGAGCAAATTTTCTACTGCGGCCACTGCAAGACAAAGATATCCATTAATTTCATTAATTAGGCACCTCACTAACATGCAATGCTTTAACTGCAGAAGAGGTATAAACCTGCTATCTTTCTGTGAGGAAGGCATTATTTCGGAGGTGGATTTCTTATCCTTTCGTTCGCTTGTCCATGAATTCTTTCCAGATATATCTCCAAGGCGATCTGATGCTGATCTTGTAAGGAATGGGCTGTCTCCATACCTAGGAAGTGCAACACATTAGATCACCCATATATAACAGGGAATTACAGACTGTGTATTGTCGCAGAGCTCAGTTAAGAGCACCAAAATGACAAGATTTTATATAACATGTTATATGAAAATATTGATCACACATGATTTGTGCATTTTTGAATATTTGGGAACTATCGACGATTTACAAGAAGTGAAGGTGGGTTGAGAAAAGGTTTTAAAATCCCTCATTATGCGGTTCCGGATGATTGGTCCAATGCCGATTTTACCAATTGATGCCATTGAAGCAAAAGCCGTAGGTGCAAAAGTTCAATATTGGACTCATGAAAGAGGGCTGCCAACGGGTTTTAGCACATGCAATACTTAACATACCTTGGGCATTGGCCACCCATAGCATGCAGCTGCTAATGAATCAAACTCAGGACTGTGGTTCAACAGAATGAAACAGCAAGTGCTGAGTACTGTTGGAAGTTAAACCCAGATTTTTCACATGGTAACATACAAGTAAAATCTACATCACAGCATGACATGCTACAATAATCCACAGGGGCATTTGAAACAGGATATTTAGTATAACCCGATCCCACTAAAACACATAAATATATCTAAACATAGGCTAATTAATGGCACAAAAGATGAATGTGTTTACCACTAGGCCAATAGACCACTATTTTTGCCCCCCCCCCACACACACCACTGAGTAATTTGAAACTAAGGCCCCATAAAACCAACCCTAAAAGCAGTGGTTCTCAAAATTTCTGAAGTCGTGAGAAGCTTGAAGTCACACAAAAAATCACAGGCACACTAAACACAAAATGCCAATAAATAAGATGTAAAAATTACTTTTATTCACATTAATATTGATTTTTATAGGTGCCTGTATTTCCCTCAGGTGCATCAACTTTCACATAGCCCTGTATTTAACTATATAACTAAAAAAAAAAACAATTTGAATAACCTTACACATATCTCGGATTTCCTAGGGTATAACCTAGGAATGTCACTGGGCAAACCCTTTGAGAACCACTGACTTAGACTATAGTAGGCAATCAGTTGGTACATTTTTTTTTGTGCCACTGAGCTCATTTCTGACAAATTCTTTACATAGCAAATCTAGCTAGCATCAAGCAGAAATCTGTGTATACCTTTGTTCTATTCATTAAATGCTTTTTTTTTTTTTGTAAGTTTCAGTGCTAATTGGTTTATAAATAGTCTTCATGCTAATTGGTAAATAAACAGGCTTTGTCCAAGTTCATCTTATGTGTTTGCTACCATTATTAATATTTGTGTTGCATGCGGCAAGAACAACTGAGATCATGCTGAACTAAAACTTGTTTTCGAAAAAATCAGAAACTCCGTCACCTGGGGCTTTCGTTATTACTGTGCTATATCAATCCAGACTAGGATCATAAGAATACAGCTAATGCTCATCTCTGCTTTTCTGAAACACTGGATACATTTAATACAATAAAACCCCTCTTAACGGACACCTCTCAAACATGGTTACCCCATTTTTATGGTTAGATAAAAATTCCCCAGCAAAGAACTTCCTTCAGAATAATACTCCTAATTTATGGACAAATTTTTCTGTCCTATGGGCATGTGATGAGGGGCTTTATTGTATTAACTTTGAAGTGAAAAGGAATATTACTACATATTTGGGGTAAACTTAAATCTGGCTCCAATCAAGATGGCCACATGCTCCACAAAATTTGTAATAAACAATGTATGCTCATATAATACTATGTGGGGGAGGCCACTGAAAACGCCTACGAAGTAAGTAGTACGTTATTGTTACTACGTTAGACAATTTTTACCCTAATGTGCATACTATAAAAAAAAGTAATTCACCCTTTGAAATGTAAAATATACTGTGTTTAACGGCACAGAAAACTACATGTAATGCATTCACAAAGGAGACTGCACATCAGTAATATATGTAATTTCATAAGCTCCAGTGAATGTTTTTAGACTACACGAGTGGATTAAATAAGAAAAGAGGTTGAAGTAACATAAAAACGAATTGCTCGGGACATTAAGTGGAAAGCACTGGAAGAGACTGTCATCCAGCAGTGGATAGATATGTCGTGTATTCTTAAGGGGAAACTGTACCAGTACATAGACAGTGGCATTTTCCAACCACGAAAGGTAAAAAGTATCGGACACCAGAAGAGACAAATTTTCTTACTTTGGAGGACCACTAATGAAATTGAAAAATTCAAAATCGTCTTCATGATCCAAGTCTGAGAATTTTACTGGGGTCGCCACATTCTCCTGCGTAATAAGCTTCATTTCTGATGCCACGGAATGGGATATGGTATTTGTATTTCGATTGGTGTTTGCGCCAAATCCAATGCCAAGCCGCTCCATTTGCTCCGCTTTGCGGGGATCTAAAACACGCATCTTATTCTCGGCTTCTTTCTGGCGTTGGGTAATATGCTTGTAGGCCAAGCGCATCGCGGCTCTAAAATCACAAGAACTTAATGAATATCTATATTTTTTTAAATGCAAATAATGGAAGAACAAGCGATGACACAGTGCTAGTCAAATAATTTTAACTAAATATGTTATACACACATATAATTTCCTTTTTTTAATAAGGAAAAATGCAGTGACATTTCAAACCAGACATGCACTAGTCTTCAGTAGAAAAACATTGCTAATGAAACCATTTTGTATACACTGTTTTCCTGATAACCACTAGATGCCTGGTGCGAAATGACAAGTTTTTTAATTAGCAAAAAAAAAAAATATATATATAATGTACACATATCATTAAATTTATATCATTTAACATATCACATATTATCGTTGAAAGTGATATGTATCCTGACAGTCATTTAGGGAGTTTTGACCATTAAAAATAAAAAAACCTGATTAATAGTATACCAATTATTACTACCATAAAATACAAACCACTCAAAATCAACTAGAATGTATTTTATTCCATCAAACGCAAAAAAGAAAAAATTATCTTATAGAATGTTTATGTTCTCAAATAGTGATAATGTAAGAAAGAGTGTGCTGTATTGTTATTCTGGTGCTGCTATTTCGGAGCAAGTAACAGGTATTGGCTGCAGCTAGCTGTATACATTTCAATGACATCATCACAGAAGCCTCTGCGGGTGAGCACATTCCATGGTCTAACATATTATCATACATTGGTTTCCTTATTTGTGATCTGCATTGAAGCTGATCGAAACAATGCCAGAGTAGAGAGACTACAAAGCGCTTTTCCAACGCAACTTCACAATTTGGGATTTACAGTCATATAAATCATTCAATTATAAAGAAAAAAAAATCAGTCGAGTATTGCATTTCTAGGTTAGTTGTTGCAATACTTAAAAAAATTTCAATACATCTAAAGCGATACCATGGGAAGTCAAGCTCTTTGAAAACTTCAGTTCACCCCACAAAATTTGGAGCGAATGGTTGCATTTGAAGTTTTAGACCTCTGAATACACAGTGCACCACCTGTGAAGTTCACCGCATAGTCAGAATAGCTTGCTTGTGACCTTATGGCGCAAAGACAGCACAAGTCATGCCGTACCACGTCCTACAGTTTAAGAAATCTAAACCACTGACGCCAAAGGAATTAAACTCATGGTTAACAGAACGACAGATGAATGTGTCACCGTTATTGGTTGGTTGGTTGAATTTTTATGGCAAAAGGGTACGCCACCATAAGACAGGTGTTATATTTACATTGTTTGTTCCTTTTTTGTGATTTTCAATGGCAACACACTTTTTCCTATTTTCTAATTTTTCTCTTGGTTTTTTCAAGGGGCAAACATTATTACTAATAGAGAAGAAATTGATTTCATAGTTCAGTTTACTTCTTGAATTCAAAGTAAGAAGATGTAGTAAAAAGGTTAATTAAAGCAGAAAGGGCATTTTGTTTTTATTTGTGTGCGTCTTGGGTGTTTCGTAGTTGTGATAGGTGTCGATGCTGAAACACAGAACCAGAGAAGCTATCACGAACAGGCAGTTGAAGTGTACATGCTTCCTTAAAGTATACATTTAACTTTAAACACACACACACAACCTAACCTCGATTTAACGATTTTCACAGGACTAGTGAAAATAATCGTTAAATTGGAGAATGCATTTATCAAAACTAATGATGCACCTATGGGAGGGGATCGGCTCCGAGAATTTTCTTGGGTTGAAAATTTGCATGCAAAATGCATTAAAAGTAGCAACTATTATATTATTAAAAAAAAAACCACCCAATTTTATATTTTTGGCCCTCCCACTAAGAGAAAGTCGTGAGTGCGCTATTGACCGGAACTGATATAAGAAATTATAGAAAAGAAAAACCATGAAAATGCTTACCAGCGTTCTCAAGAACACACATTAATTTTAATAAACATGAGATACACAAATATGTGCATAATTACTACTTTGAAAAGAAATCTTTGAAAATTGTTTTGGTTTTTCTTGGGAGTTGCCATTAACAGTGCATTTTCGACGTTTTCAAATGAATTATAAAGATCATCGTTGACATCAAAATGCAGTAAATACTTTTTTTATGCACTGTAAACCAGCATTGGCTTCAATTGAATGAACTTGACTGAGGTTGATTTTCTAACAACAGTTGAAATTCTATTTGAAGTTAACAACTTTAACTGAAATTCTACTTTTAGCTGAAATTTTACTTGCAAACTTGCAACTACAGGCTTAGAAGGCAACAGAAAAAAAAAATTATAGCATAGTAAAATTCAAGAAGAATTGAGACAGGTGAGTAGTAGCTGACGTAACCATTAATTAAATAAGTTAAAAGAAATGTTAATTAATCATCGTAGAATCAAATTTTGATTACAACAGGAATGAAATTTTATCACTATTAATCATCGTATGTGGAACAGGGATATGCAGCAGAAATAAGAATGAGTGGAGAATTAAGAATAGCTCAAATGAATGCATTCGAGGAATTGAACGATGATGATGACTCACTCCCAATATCATTCAATGAATGGTTCCGAAAGACCTGCTTCACCTAATATGAATGAGTCCACCATTCTTAAATTAGGATAAAGTGCCCCTTTTAACGGTTCACCTTTTTGCTCATTTGGGATAAGGACTAGGGAGACTTTAGTGCTTTTGATGGTGGGGGAGTAATCTTTGATGAAGTGTACATATTCTGTCATAGTGCGCAATAATTGTTAAACCGAATAATTGCTAATACCGAAAAGTTATTAAATCTAGGAAAATATAACACTAGACTCAATGTAACTCAATCCAGACCAATAAAAATAATTCTTAAATCGAAGTTAGACTGTACAATAAGCAGCGAATCTACATTTTCTCTAAAGGACTCTGAACCCATTCAAGCTGGGTCTCAAGCCAGAACACCACTAGAAATTCTGACTGCTATAAAGCATAAACCAAATGTTAAGGTAATTTATATCATACTTTTGAAGGTCCTCATCCTCCTGAGATTTCTCCGATTTTACATCCACCACCGAGTCCGCCTGCTGTCGTAACTCGTCAATCCTTTGAGCTTCTTTCTCGATGTCCGTAAAGTTTGTGGTTACTTTTTGAGCTCCCAAACCTGTTCTGCCGCCTAACTAAAAAAAAAAAGTACATACCATGATGAACAACATGCAATGATATCACTCATTTCGATGGAACAGATTGCACGAAGGCTTAAAATGCACAAAAAGCGTTAACCTTCAAATTGTGCTTTAATGTGGTACAATGCACATTGTGTCTGCCATAATGGTTGGTTGTAGTTTTATAGTGCAAGGACAGCAATGGTCATTCTGTGCCAATCACATTGAGATCGTACATACAGTATAACTCTGCTATAATGAAATGCTTGTGGATTAAAAACTTAATTGTTGTCATGGTTGATGGCTAATGTCATGCCCAATAATACAATTTTATTCAAGGAAATAATCTTTATTGATGTTACACTAAATAATCCATGTCTGCACGGATGATTTAAAATTACATGCTTGTAATAGCTTGCATGTAACTTGCATTTCTACAATGATGGCTAATGTCATGCCCAATAATACAATTTTATGTTCCAAAACGACACAAAGGGTAATCTGGGATGCTTGCACCCCCCCCCACTTTCAATGCAAGGGTCATGCTGCATCGAGACCTACAATTCTCTGAGGAATCCGGTTCTATGTCGCCCAGTGTACCAAACCTAAGACTACAGTGAGAAAAAAAAAAGGCACATATTCCACGATAACATTGGGAGTTGGTTGAATTGAAACTGTTCAAAACACAGTGCGTATATAAGTAAATTGTGAGTATAATCATGAGTTAACTTGTAATACACATGCATCTGCAGCAGAACATTTTCAGTCAATTGAAGGCTTGTTGCAGAGCATAAAATAATGTTCTGCTTTAGGGCTTTCTGGTTGGGACAAAGAGGCATGTCCGATCCCTTCTAAAATGAATGGATCTGTGCAAGATAAAGTATAAAATGCTTAATTTAAGGGAGGGGGGTTAATTTTGACATAATGGTATTTTTAATGTATTATAACTCACAGCAACAATCTAGTGGGCAATCTCAACACAGAATACTCAAAATATTAATATCAAGATATATCCCGTGTATTATGGCAATACCACATCATGTAAAGCCTATTTCTTGTAATATTTCATAACAAAAACCAATAACTATTTTAGTTTTAAAGCATTAAGAAAAAATACACACAAACAGAACTTTACGGCAGACCAAAATGTTTCCCAGAACGATTACAGGAAACTTCAAAAAACAGTTCACACCGAAGTAGTAACAGTTTAGTAATTTATACCGATTATACAAACTAATCAAATATCGATGAACAGAATCCCTAAATACACTCGTATCTTGGATACAATTATCAGCGAACCAAATTATTTCAATTTCCCCCAATTCAAACAATAAATGATACATACTGTTTTCTTATTGGCAGGTTTTCGTCCGGTAATTGTAGATTTCCTAGTATCAGTCTTTATATGACCTTCAGAAGGTGAAATATTTAAAGCTGATTCTACTTTGGGACCTACACATAAAAAGAAATAAAAGATATTACAATGAGTTTGATACAAAGGAATTACCCTAACAGTATTGTAGGAGCAGAGACAAAAGAACACACTGGTGTCCGAGATTTTATTTGGTTACATCTTTGACATTAAACTGGGAGGAAAGAGATAACAAGAACTCAAAGTAAATTATACTATTGAAATTTAGGATCTTTTCCAGGGCCTCCCCTAGCAGAGCTCCTAAAAACGAACTCTCTACACATTTTATTCTAAATAATTGGCCTTTATATATTTCAGTTCCTTCTTTCAAAGCGTCCTCAAAAATTTAACGCCTCTTTCCCCTCACCAAAAGCACCTCCACCTTTACATCAAATTCTCCACAACCAGTATAAATGTGACTTCCCAGTACCTCTTATCTGCCAATTATCATTTTTCCGCATGAAAGGACTATTTGCAGAAAGCACACTATTCACCTCTTACACTAACAGCCACAAATTTAAGGGCTCCCCCCCCCACAGGCAATTAAAGATTAGAACACGTTCAACTCAGGATGTGTTCTTTCTTTTAATTTAAATACATTTGTATAAACCACACAATACCATGTAACTATACGATATACCCCTACTTGAGACCCATAAGGGGCCACGTGGTATTGCAGGAATGAATAATTAAATATTTTGTGCTTTTAAACATATTTAATTAAATCAGTTGCATTACTAAACATTAAATATATTGTGAACACTTTAATTCATGATAAAGAAATTTAATTCCATGTGATGCCTGTACATTCTTTTGAAGTACTCCTGCAGTCTACTCGATACGAAAAGTTGAACCACTTTGTTTTAAATAAACCATCCTTTGTGTTTTATGGTCCAAGGACAGTTATGGTCATGCTGTGTCGGTATCTACAGTTTTCTGAGGAATCTGAAACCACTACTGCCAAGGAAACTAATCACAGTGAGCAGAAAAACCAATAACAGTGAGCAGCATGCCTTTTACAGCACCACTGGAACCCAGCATGCCTTTTAGAGCATCACTCTAACCGGTTAGCAGCATCATAAATGAACACCTTGCATCTACGTCACCTTAGCGGTTTTTAGATAAACACAACTAAGCGTACCATATACCTGTCAAAATCTTGAGCTATTTATCTCCATGTGATCACGCCCTGCTTTGCAATATACACATTTCAATGGAAGACCTTCTCGCTCTTGGGAGCTAGTTTGTGGATACCAAAACAGCTTGGTATCTCGTTAATGTAACGAAACAATACAGAGTTTCACCAGGAGATTCCATAACAAACAGTTATTTCGACACTGGCGTAAGGTTTAAAAACACGACGTTTCGGGAGCCAACTGCTCCCTTTGTCAAGTGAAGGCAGAATGAAGAGTTAGTGAAAGTCCTAAGTTTATGTACTTGCACGTTGAGAATCCTCATTTGACGTCATCTGGTCGGGGACAGTTCCAGCTGGGGAAATCCTTGCCGGGAAAACCTGCACACCGGACGACATCAGATGATCATCCCCAACTCAAGGTTTGGCAAAAATCCTGCAAGGGTTTTCATAGAGGTTTTGTGTTGTTTATTGCGTGACTGCTCAAACCGTAGGTTTCCCATGATTCCAGAAAAAGTCTACTCCCCAGATTCGTCACATTCTGATGTAATACTTCCATCAAATGCCGATCTGGTTCATGACCCTCCCTGAAGATGTGTTCAGCCAACTGGCTTGAATTGTCTCCCCTAGCTACTGCACG
Organism: Dysdera silvatica; assembly: GCA_006491805.2. Taxonomy (NCBI): domain Eukaryota; kingdom Metazoa; phylum Arthropoda; class Arachnida; order Araneae; family Dysderidae; genus Dysdera; species Dysdera silvatica. The sequence continues at coordinate 24,210,594 of QLNU02015359.1, read as the reverse complement.
CATACGTTCCTTCCCTCATAGACGTATTGATCTTCCCGTCTGTCCAACACACACCTTGTTACAGTCTTCACACGGTATTTGGTAAATAGCACCAGATTTTTCCCCCTCAGGGACGCGATCCTTAACTTTGGCCAGATAGTACGGGGTGTGGAGAATGGGTTTGTAGTAGGTTTATTAATGAGGAGTTTTCAAAATTATTTGGGGGAGGGGGCCAAGCACATATTTTGTACATTATTTACAATATATTACAAATAAATTTGACACCCACATATTATTAGCTCAAACTAGAGCTATTTTTGTTTAGAAGAAAAAGAGACGCCGTCCTCATCCTGGATTCGAACCAGGGTCGCAAAGGTTCGAATCCGAGATGAGGACGGCGTCTCTTTTTCTCCTAAACAAAAATAGCTCTAGATTGAGCTAATACGTGGGTGTCAAATTTATTTGTAATAAAAAAACCCACAAAAACTCACAAAATCCCACCCTGGCTTTCTTTTCATTCTTTGTGTGTTGACCATTATTTGGCAATTGTGTTATCCCTGTGAAGGGTAATAATATCTTACATTACAGTATATGTAAAATTGCAATTTATTTCAAATTATTGGGGTCTTGGGCCCATATAACTCTATGCCCATGAGTAGGTCTTAACATTCACATGGCGGAGAATTTGAGACAGCTTTTCAGAGATACCTGCTATATAAGACAAAACCACCGATGTCTTCCTAGTCACATCCTCTATATTCTTATTTCCACCACTTTACTACATTGGTTACAAGTGATAAATTTACTACTCGTTAACATCCATATGCTTCCATCAAAGGGACATTAGTACATTTTATATGCCAAGACTGAGCTAGGAGGAGTATCTGGGATGGGAGATAAATTGCCTACAGTGACTTCTTTGTCAGCTTTACAATGAAAGAACAGCAAGGGTCACACAGTGCCAGAACCTACAGTTTTCCGAGGAATCCGAACCTCTTAAGGCCTAGAGAACCAACCGACGGATTATACTGGGCAGTCAGTGTATAAGCATCCTTTTTTTAGCATTGTTGCGAGTTGAACTAAGGATGATGGTGCATTCAGCAGAGACGTTACCTCTGTACAACTGAAGGGCTTAGGTAATTTCTAAACCGTGATATATTTATATACAGAACTAATGGGCATGAAATATGCTACAAAATCTGGATTTTGCAATGCATGGACAATGAAGGTTATGCTGCCCTGGCATCAAAACCTTGGAATACGATGGGCAGAGATAAGCCATGCCTTCTACGATAGCATGGAATCGAACTTAAGTTAATAGCGGGATAAATAAATGCACTATCACTGGAGTGAGAGAGGAGAACCCATGATCTTTTGAGGTGTTTAGGTATAACCTTTTGACCGAATTAAAATTTTGTAGAAAAATCCTTTTGTTTTTGTCAATATGATTCTGCTCGTCTTTTTAATTTGCATAATAATCTTCAAATTAACCTAATCAAGTATAAAAGAGTAGAAGATTTAACGAAATAATCTTCCTTGATTGACTGACGCAATCAAAACACAAGCAGCCTTCATACATTACAGCTAATTTTATGTGGCCTTCATTACAGCTAACTTTACATGGCCTTCTAATATTAACAGCTAATTTAATGCAGCCTTCCAACATGAAGTTTCCTACCCTTGCACTAGCTTACTGCAGGGCTGCCCATGCAATCTGAAAGAGGTGCTCATGACCACTATAGTGTTCTGAACAGGATAAAATATATGCATATGTGATGATATATTCATTAACACAGGGTGTTTACTAAAAATTAGAAACCCAATTCCTTGACTTTTCTCTAGCCTTTTCTTGACTATTTTTGTATATTTCTTGACCTTAAAAAAGGTTTCTCAACCTTGCTTTTTGCAACTGATAAAATAGTCACATAAAAAATAGCTAAAAAACCATAAACATTGCCAAAATATAAAGGAAAATAGCTGAAAAATACATAAAAATTGTCAAGCCATGACAAAAATCGCTGAAAATAACTAAACCAATAAAAAATCGCTAAAACATCGTACAAAATTAAAAGCATGCGTAAAATTTTAAAAATGGGCGTAACAGTGACCTACAATATCAATTTAGTGCCCTTTTTTTTTTACTTCTGTAACCTTTTTCCTCATTTCTTGACTTCCATGACCTGGTATATAGACACCCTGTTAACATATCTTTAGTGGTAAACTGTAACCAATTCAAGCGAATTAGTTGACAAAATATTTAATACAATCTTGACATGCTCTTTGCTGGACATTTCTTAAATATGGTGTGTGTGTGTATATATATATATATATATATATATATATATATATATATGTCTATTAGTGGACAAAATTGTGGAAACCTTTTGAAAAAAGTTTATTTTAGAGGTTTGATGGCTAATAACACCACTTTTTTTTGTACCAATACTATAAAATTATATATCATTAGAAAGGTAATTTAATAAAGATTGTAATGCAATAACATTTGTTCAATTATCTGTATTCTATCAAAAGTTATAGCCAAATAACCAGAAAAAAGAAGCACAGCTTGCTTACATTTATATGAAGTAGCTTTCCTTCATTTGAATGTGGCCAATGAGCATGAGTGTTTACAGAGCCAATCAGGTGTCATCTTGTTTTGGCAATGAGCCAATCATGTTTTCTCTTGTTTTGGCAATGAGCCAACAGGTTACAGGACATTTATCAGTGTGTTCTGTAATTGCTATCAAGTTGGTTGTTTTTTTTTTGTGCTCTTTGATTTAGTGTGCTTGTAAAACGTAATAAAATTAAAGAAATGGCGCAAAGAGTTGACTGGTCACCTAGGAAGCGATGTAAAATAGTAATATTAAGTGAACAAGGCTACAGTTATGAAGAAATTAGAAGAAATATTGGGGGAAACTTAACTAAAGGTGGCATTTCTAAATTTTTGAAGAAGTATAAGGAGACTCAGTCATTACAAAACCAGACTGGTAAAGGCAGAAAAAGGTGCACAACAGCAAGTGATGATAGAAGAATTAAAAGACAGTGCCTAGGTGACAGGAAAAAATCATCTCTGTGTATACAAGGTGAAATGGCGCAATGCAATGTGAAGTTAAGTGCAAGGACTGTTCGGCGCAGACTGCATGAATGTGGTCTAAATGCAAGAATTCCACGAAAAAAGCCATTTTTGTCTGTCAAACAGAGGTTGAAAAGATTAAACTGGGCTAAAACCCATGTTAACTGGACAACGGAACAATGGGACAGTGTAATTTGGAGTGATGAGACCAAAATCTCACTGTTTGGTAGTGATGGCGTAAAATACGTATGGAGAAGAATTGGAGAAGATTTCCATCCTGAGTGCATTACACCTACCGTGAAACACCCAGTTAGTGTTATGATTTGGGGTTGTATAACATCAAGAGGTGTGGGCAGAATTTGC
>QLNU02015359.1:24168732-24203730 GCA_006491805.2 Dysdera silvatica | reverse complement strand
AAAAAGTATAAGGACAACATATCATTGAATGAAAATATACTTTATTTTTAGTTTATCAAAATGAACTTTTTGATATTTATGAGCTATAATATCACATTTTACAATAACATCTACAAAACATAAAACAACAAATATGAAACTTACAAAAGTTGACCTCATAAAAATTATCACGAAAGAAATATAGAAAAAGTATAAGGACATATTCTAAATTACATATGATTTCTCTTAATAATCAAGAAAACAATCTTTGTTTTCAATTACTTGAATAAGCTGGGAAGTCATCGATGCTGAAAATTCTTTTAAAGTGTCTATGGTAATGTTATTCCAAGCTTGTTCGATAGCTAATACAAGATCCGGTTTACACTGATATTGTGTGCCATTTCTATAAACTTCTCAAGTTAGAAGGCCCCATAAATTTTCTACAGGATTCAGACCTTGACTCCTCGCCAGCCAATCAAGTAAATTTACTGAATTGGCTTCAAACAAGAGTTTTGCACTCTTAGAAACGTGCATGGAAGCATTATCCTGTTGGAAAAAATAGTCACCTGAAGTCATTAGTGGGGCCTCAGGTAACAAATTTTCACCGAACATATCAACATATTTGTCAGAGTTCATTTTGTAGTTGATAAAGACTATTGGAGTGGTTCCGTTTACTGCAAAAGCGCCCCAAATCATTACTATGTCCCCACCGTTTTGACGTTTGGAAAAAACTTCGTTGGTTTTACGCAGATTATACCAAAAATAGGGACAACCGTCTGGCCCATCAAGGTTGAATTTCTTTTGTCTGAAAAGATTACATCATTCCATTTTGGACCGATAGAAATGTTTTTTTTTTTGCAAAGTCCAGTCTTCTTTCCTTACGTTGCTTTGTACAAGGCGAACGTAACATTAACTTTCCATACCAAATATTCGGATGTTTATTCAAAACATTTTGAACTGTTCGTGTGGAACATGGTAAGTCCAAATTTCTTCGAACTTCATTTGTAGTTTCTTTTTTCTCGCAAGCTTTTCTTACAACTATTCTTTTCTGTCGATGCGTTAGAATTTCTGGTCTTCCTGTTAGTTTATTCATTCCATACATTTCAAATTCTTTTAGAAAATTATAAACTACACTTTTAGATCTTTTAATTTTTTCAAAATTTCATGGCCACTCAATCCAGATTCTTTAAAAGCAAGAATTTTCCCTCTTTCGAGGTCAGAAAGGTGAGTTCCTTTTGGCATCGTACAAAAATCATGCAGAAATGAGGCAAGTATGAATTTTGTTTAGAAACCCAGTCTTTATATTTGAAATGGTCATTTTATGCTTTCAAATATGCAAACTTTACTATAATTTTAGATGAAAAATCAACTGTCCTTATACTTTTTCCCAAGATCATATGGGTTTAAAATTCACAAAATAAATTTATACCTATCTATTTTTGGAAAGTTTAACTAATTTACATGAAAAACTAATTTACATGAAAAATAACTTAATTTTATCATGTTTTTCCCTAAGAAATTTGCATACGTTTCCGTCTAAAAGATTTCTAGATTTGGCGGGTTTTCGCTTGTCCTTATACTTTTTTCGCGAACTGTATGTATCTTTTTTGCCTATGCTATTTTCCGACCCTGAGATCATCCTGTTCTTACGATCACAATTATTTGTTTGTTTTTGGTTTTACGGCTCAAAGACTACAGTGGTCATGCTGCGCCGGGACCTACTGTTTTCCGAGGAATCCGAACCTCTTAAGGCCTAGGGAACCAAACCCCGGACTACAGTGAGCAGTGCGATCTTTATGAGATCTCTGAGTAAGCGTTCTTTGCACTGCTGGGAGTCGAACCCGGATTAGCGGCGCACTAGGAGAACGCGTTACCACACTGCGCCACCGCAGGGCCGATCACATAATTCCTCAGTAAAACAAAATTATTTCACAATAATACTCCTTTACGGACATTCCGTTAAAAATTTCATATCCACTAATGAGGGCGTGTGTATTACATGTATCATCATCACCCATTTTCAATCCACTGCAGGATGGAGGTCTCTTATCGCATCTTATAACATGGTAAAATAAACGCAGAGGACTTGGCCTTAAGCTCAACACGTTGGCCAGACGTGTTGGCAAGCTGGACCTACAGTTTAACGAAAGTTCTGAACTTCGGACACCACAGCCTAAGTCCTACGTCAAGGCGAGACTCGTATCAACCGCGACGGCTACCGTGAATGCTGCCTCGAAGCCGCGCTCTCTCGAGAGCCGATATTCTCAGCAGTGGACGGCTGTGAAACTTATACATATGTACACACCACACACACACACAAACAGAGAGAGAGATAGTGTTTACACATTTATAACGACTTTAATTTTAAATTTTAAAAAACTGACAGCTACCCGGAAAAAAAATTTAGCAACACACTATTTTATTACCTGAAAAGTGAAAAATTGTTTGAGACTAAAAAATAAGTTTGCGCTGTGAAATGGCATACGACAGAAAGCTTTGGCTTGAAGGCTATACATTTGCCCTTTTTGAAGAGAAATATTCATATTCAATAATTAAAAAGCGATGCAAGAAGCATGGTTTTCATGTTTCAAAATATAAAATAAGTGATATTATTAATGTAAAATGAAAAAATAGTCAAGCTTTAATGTCAAGAGGAAAAAATCCAAAAGAAATATCCCCAAAAAGTTCGTACTATTTCTAACATTTCTAAAGTGCAGTCTATGGTTTTACAAGAAATCCAAAACCTCAAAGAACTATTGAAAAAGCTGTGCACACATCAGCATCAACTATAAATAAAATAATTAATAAAGATTTGAATTTAATCAAAGCAAAAAAAGTGCAGTTTATCGTCTGCTACCTCGGCATGTTGCTGAGTGGAAGACTGGATGTAGATTATTATAAGGAAGTCATTTAGTAGGAAACAGATGGGAAAAAATTATGACAATTGACGAAGCATGGGTTTATTTAAATGACTGTAATAAAAAAACGATCGATTTATTGTCGAAAAAGCGTCCTGAGAAAATCAAAAGTTTGGTTCAAAGTGAGCAAAGAAACTTTCAATAAAAGATTTATGTTTATCTCTAACATTCCTTGTAACGGAAAATTAAAAATAGGAAAAGCCAAAAAAATTAAAAATAGGAAAAGCCAAAAAAATGAAAAAATCAACTCTATATATATTATCAAAATAATGTTCTGACTCCTATTTTTAAAGAAGATATTCCAAAATTGTATCCTCCTGACTTTCAAAGTGTGGAACTCCATCAGGACAAAGTGAGCCAGGGTCAGCTTAAGGGACGGGCCATCCGAGGCCCCGTTTGGATGAAGGCTCGAAACTAAAATCAAATTAAATTTTTTTTAACTGACCCCACAGTAGAAAATCTCCCTAAAAGGGGACAAGTTTAGAGAAATTTTTAGAGACATCTTTAGAGAAATTTTTTTCTGAAACTTTTGGTAACTTCTATATGTCATATGGCTCACTGTGCATCTGTGAAAATCTGTTTATGCCGGAGATGGGGGGTACCAAAAATGAATTCGTGCCAGGCCGCCCGGGTTCAAAATCAACCTCGAACCGCCCCTAAAGCCAGAAGCCATACCCCCAAAAGCACAATCGCATTTCTAGAAAAAATTAGACAAGAAACTGGAGTCAAGTCAATACCAGTTAGCCATATTCCTACTAATGTAATATGTAGCACTAATAGCTTATTGTGCATTTGGACTTTTAAAACAATCTCTTTCTAAACGCCAACCCACTACCTTGGATGGACTGTGGAAAGATGTGGAGGAGGAATGGGAGAAAATTCCGCTTGTGACTTTACGAAAAGTCCTATTATCGTAGAAATCTAGAAGTATGACGATAGTTCAAATGCAGTGTTATCAAAGAGAATACATTAGAAAATAATTTTTTTATTGTATGTATTTTATTTATGCTGTCAAAGTCATAAATATGTGTAAACACCCTCTGTATAATTCATAACTAAAATTCGTAACTAGATTCTAGAAGCCTATTGCAGACCTAGGAAATGTCATTAGACTAGTGGAGTGTGGATAGGATAAAATAAGGTAACAGGCTGAGGTAATATGGAATGTTATTTGTTCTTCAGGAAAGACTTGCGTGGAAAGCATTTGGAGAGACCTTCATCCAGCAGTGTATAGATAATGGTTGAATATAAAGACTATATGACTTAAAATATATAGTAATTGAAACATATGTATACTAACACATCAAAAATAAATTGCTATTACTTCGATTCTCCATGCTTTACACTTCCAAGACCATGCAAGCAGTCTCAGTAGTAATTGTCAACCGACCATTCTCGAACATCGGAACGGATATAACGGGCCGAAAACCTAACTCCAAACGGGCAATTCCATTTGTACTAATGATGCAAGGGCAGCAATGGTTGGCGTCATGCTCCGACGGGACTCAGTTCTGGCACGACAATCCCTGCCGCCAAGAGAACCACACTCCTGACTACTATGGGACAACCCACGTTTTACGGTAGTTTTGGGGGTCAAACCCAGGTTAATGGAACGGTAGATGAATGCGTTATCATTATGCCATGCTAGGGCAGTGGATCTACATTTTTCCATGGAGGCCACCTCTCAAGATCCAGAGGACCCATCCCCCAGACTACAGTGAGTAGTTAGTCGTTAAAGCTATTGTGTGTGCGTGTCTAATTAACGTATATTTTTTTAATTTCTGCATCAACGATACGTTACGTGAACCTGTTACCACTGCATCAGTTACTCAGGAGTATCTCTGAGGAATAAATATGGGTGTTGCTTTAAAGCAGTGGTTGTCAACCTGGAGAGGTCGCTGCAACTATTTTTAGTTGCAATTATTTTTATAAGGAATTTCATACCAAATGTTTCCAACGCTTTTATATTTCAACATGGCTACACACATTGCAATATTCTACTAATGGTTAATTAATCTTTATAATATACATTAATATGTATATAATTAACATACATAATTAATGTAATATATATTATTAATACAATATGATGCACATAATGTATTTTATTAATACAATATAATTTTATATTTAACATTTTCTTTACTCGAATAAAAATGCTTTTATTACGCAAATGTGGCGGCAGCATACAGATGGGTCGCAGATCTTTTGGTTACTATGAAAGTGGGTCGCGGATTACTTGGCTACTATAAAAGTGGGTCACGACTTAAAAAAGGTTGAGAACCACTGCTTTGACGTGAAAATTATTTCCGGCCCTTAACACAGATTAAGATTATTTATTCCATGAGAATGGAAAACTTGATGATACGCCCATAAAAATAAATTCTACAGAAGCGCCGAAGGCTATTTGAAATATGTAAGGGCCATATCCATTGTATTCCTTCTTAGCGATGTAGAAAAGAGATTAAGGCAGAAAATGAAAAACCCTCTAGAAGAGGGGATACGAAGACTAGAAATTTTGAGGAATATTTGATATAATTGCATTTTCGTGGAATCAGACGGAACACTGAAATTAAGTTTCAGGATTTGAGGTTTGAGTTTCTTAATTTTACTGCAGTTCGGATCTTTTCAAGGACTGAAAATGCAATATGCCCTTCTATTCGAGGCAAAAGACAAAGAAGAGGACTTTGAGGAAGAGTGTTAATAGATTAAGTTAACGAGACTCGAAAAGATTGAAATGAAGAGTTGAAAGAGCGGATTATTTTACAGATTTATTTGGTCTACGACGCGTTACTAACAAAATAAAATCTACGAGTTGTACGTTAATGAGGTTGCTCGAAACGTACCTAACCTATAAACCCTAATCTCCTCTACTATGCTCTGAGACGTAGTAACTTTTCATTTCTGAAATTTATGGTTGAACCCTATGTTCAAAGAGAGAGAGAAAGAGAGAGACAATAGAAAGAGCTGCACAGCTCATTACAAAGTCCAAAGTTGTAAGCATTCAGCAGTTTCCCGAAAATCAAAAATTAATTCGATTGCTCTATTACACAAGTTGTCCAAACTCTTTTGAACAGACAAAGCTGTGCCAAAGTATAAAAACAGCCCTCCTTTTTGGCCATGGCAATTTTTGACATTGAAGATGTTTTTAATTAAATCCGTACAAATTGTCATGAAATTTTATAACGTTTTTCTTAATGACGTCACTTTATATAAGATGGTGATGTTACCACATGATGACGTCTTCATCTTCGCCAAACTTTACCCGATTGGCGGGCTTTGACAAGAAATGAACGCCTCGGTAACTCACCGACTCTTCTCTAACCGCCACCTCATTTGATACTTCAAGAAAAAAGTTATTTCCGCGCCCTAGAAATCCTTCTAATCAATTGAAGTTAAAAATCTATATATACTATAAATTATATATATATAAAATATGCAAAAAGTAAAAAACAAAATATCGGCAGAAGGTGAGTGTGCTTTGTAATTGAAGGGCAAGCTAAGATCATACAACATCAGATACCGGAAAAATTTCCCGGTTTTATGAACGTTGAATCCATATACCTTACATTTTATGAACATAGAGCCTTTATGAACATACAGCCTGTTTCATGACTTCAAGTGTATTATATAGACCGTGTTTTTTAGAATGAATGTTACCAAACTCTCGTTTTTCAACGATTAGCTATTATTGCATCTTCAGTGTTGAAGTACAAAATGATTAAATGCTTCTTTCAAGCTTATGGACACCAGGGGACTAGCCAACCACCTACTTTTCACCCTGGTTTTAATACGAGGGGAATCCCTCCATTGACTCTCTTACCTCCATGACTTTAACCCACATATCTGACATTTAAATAGGTTTCATAAATGTAAACGGATTTCAATGCTGTCCTAATCTGTTCCAATTCATCACCATTCCTCAAAAACTAAGTCGAATATATCCTTTAAACCCGTCCGTATTCAAAATCCTTTACTCGTTGTCTCCGCAATGGAGGCGCTGGAAACGCTATGTAATTCAACTAAGATAATGGCTGTCTCTGTCAGCTCGACGTAGCACCCTACACAGTCTTATCTCTCCGTTTAGTTATCCTTTAAATGCCTTTCCAGTTGCACCCGGTTTAAATCCAGCGGCGTAGCTCTCCGTTGTACCAAGCTCACCACCTGGAAACTAACGATTAATGATGGCTGTCTCTTCTGGTGGTCATGTTAGCAACATCACTGTTACCCCCAAAATAGCGGCAGCAGGAGTTTGTGATAGCTTGGAAATTACGTTTTAAATCGCCCCGAATAACTCGAGATGCAGCGTCTAAATGCGAGGCCGGGAGAACCATTAACTTAACGAATTGCATGAAAACCCCGTTCTTCACTCAAACTAAAGCCATTATTAAATCTAAATCGTGGTATTTTGCTAAGATTTTTAAAATCCAAGAATATATATGGTACCGTATATATATCTTACGTTTAAAGTTATACTTAATGTGCATCTCTCCTACTGGTTTATTAAAATTAAACATATGACATAATTAATATTCCAAAGGTTTTAAAATGTGTATATGCCTTCAAACTGTGTATATGCCTTTAAACCACGTATATGCTTTGAAACCGTGTATATGCTTTTAAACTGTATGTACTTATTATGTAACTGTGCAATACTTGTATGTCTATTACTGTGCACGTCTTCACTTGTTTAAATGCACAGTGGTTGGCTTCATTTTTATGGCGCAAGCACAACAAGGGCCATTTAGAATGGAACAAGGTGCGACTGTACATATGCTTTTAAAATAATAAATTAAGGCTGCAATGGTAAAGCCGTATTGAAAGTACATTCAAACAAAATGACGTAATAAAATCAGGTGAGATGTAACACTACTCGATATTTAATAAATACCTTCTAAAAACAATATCCATAAAATTAAATAAAATACGAAAATGAAACGAAAACAATGGATGTTAGAATGTAACACGTTAATTAAAAAAAAAGCAATTAGCGATACATTATGCCAAGAACGCGAATGCCCATGAGCCCAAATCGATTGAAAAAGCTCATTCACAGATCGATTATAATCCACGATTCATCGGATATATCAAAAATCAATCGATTCAAAGGTAAGCTTAAAATAAAAATCGGTAAACAACCGTGTTTATTGATGAATGAAATTAAAATCGATATTATAGAATACTCCACTATTAAACGAAGCGAAGAACTGAAATACACACGAAATGAAAAACAGTTAAAATAAGCTTCTCCAACGCAAAAGAGCGTGAAAACCCCATGTTTTAAATCAAATAAAAACATGTTAGCAGCTAGTTACCGAAATCCTTTTTAGACTATTCTCAAATTAGATGAACTCACATGTTCCCCCATTTCTTTGAAGTGGAAAAGAGAAACCATTTACTCTAATGAAATAAGTAAACCCACAAAAAAACGAAACAAAGTATGTGAAAGTCAAGACCATCTTATCCAAATAATATAAGTAGTAAATAAGTGTTTTTGGTGCCAAAAGAGTGATAACTGAATTAAAATAATTAGTGAAAAAAAAAATGCAAACACGTTCACTTTTAGCTTTTTTTTCGTCTTGTATCTCACTTAAGGAGTTGTTTGTTCAAAACGTAGGTTATTCTGTTTACTTCAGTTTAGTGCTTTAAGTGTCATCGGGTAATTAAAATGCTAATTATTAAGCTTTCGCTCCAAATTAACACTAATTGAAAATGGATTTTTAAGGAAAGGAGTCGTCTATTTTAAACTTTCAAATTTATAAAGGAGACGTAACGTAGCTTTTGAATTTTATGGATTCAAGCTAACAAGGAAACCACTCCCGAAGAGCTCACATGCCGAATCTGTTTGTTTGTTTGGCTTTTTTATGGCGCAAGAGCATCTGGGCTATACTGCGCCAAACATGGTAAAATCAAAGACTGTAGTAAAAGCCAGTACTTTTTAAAAATTTAAAAACGTGCGTATGGTCAGCATGGTCATTTAAAATGTCAGACAGTGATGAAGAGTTAAAAGTAAGAGTGCGGGCAAGTCTATAATAGGGGCATTGAGTTAAAATGTGTAAAACACTCATGGGTTCACTGCACACTTGGCAAATTGGTGCTGGTTTTCCTTCCAACAGATGTCTATGGGTGAGATGGGAACATGCCGAATCAAACGAATTTAATTCAGTCATAAGTACAATCACAATAAGAACCCTAATATGAGAAAATTAGCAGCAGTCTCCTCAGATAAACGCTAAAAATAATTAATAAAACACGAGTGAGTTGACAGAAGAGACTTTATTGCCATTTGGCGCCTAATTTCTTTCATAAATTCCTCAAAATGTTGGTTGGTTGTAGTTTTATGGCGCAAGGACAGCAATGGTCATTCTGCGCTAATCACGATGAGATCGTATATACCTGATAAAGTAAGAATAAATCAAAATTAAAATGGTAAAAATATAATAGATATAATGTATTAAAGTTAAGTGAGTTCATGATTAAAGATATCACATAAAATGTCACAAAGGGTAAAATTATTTTGGTTAAAAGCTAATGAACGTTGTTGGTTAAAATTAGGACAAATACATAAAATATGCAAAACATTTAATGCTTCACCACATGTGGCACACATCGGGGCATCTTCTCCCTTTGGAAGATGTTGATGGGGAAAGGGTGTATGCTGGATGCGAAATGACCTCTTTGCGACCGTCATTCCTATTGCTAGACTGCCAGACCTCAATACAAGGTTTAATGTGGTGAAGCTTACTAAAAACTTGCTTGTCCCATTCCAACTGCCATTTCCTGAACAGATGGCATGAGACAAACATGAGTGTTAAGATCTGGAACTGGTATGGTCATATACTCAGGTTCTGTAGTTACTGTTTTTGAAGCAATGTCAGCCTGTTCATTACCAGTGATACGTGGCCTGGAATCCAACAGAATTTCGCAATATACTGTGCGTTTTTTATATCCACGAGATGTTTGTAAACTCTGTGGATTCCAGTGTGATGCGAGACGTTGAATGAAGTCAGGCTTTGCAGAACGCTGAGTGAATCTGTACAGATGACAGTTGGAGATACGGCATTATTCAAGATGTATTGTAAAGCTAACGAAACAATACAGAGTTTCACCAGGAGATTCCATAACAAACAGTTATTTCGACACTGGCGTAAGGTTTAAAAACACGACGTTTCGGGAGCCAACTGCTCCCTTTGTCAAGTGAAGGCAGAATGAAGAGTTCGTGAAAGTCCTAAGCTTATATACCCGCATGTTGGGAATCCCCATCTGACGCCATTTGGTGCGGAGCATTTCCAGCTGGGGAAACCCTCGCCGGGAAAGCCCCCGCACCCGACCATGTCAGATGAACACCCCCAACTCGAGGTTTTGCAAAAATCCTGTAAGGTTCTGGTAGAGGTTTTGCGATGTTTATTGCACGACTCCTCAAACCGTAGGTTTCCCATGATTCCAGAAAAAGTCTACTCCCCAGATTCGTCACATTCTGATGTAATACTTTCATCGAATGCCAATCTGGTTCGTGACCCTCCCTGAAGACATGTTCAGCCAACTGGCTTGAATCGTCTCCCCTAGCTACCGCACGCATATGCTCCTTCCCTCGTAGACGTATCGATCTTCCCGTCTGTCCAACATACACCTTGTCACAGTCTCCACACGGTATTTGGTAAATAGCACCAGATTTTTCCTCCTCAGGGACGCGATCCTTAACTTTAAGTAATAGATCACGCAGGGTGTAGACAGGTTTGTAGTAGGTCTTAACATTCACACAACTGAGAATTCGAGACAGCTTTTCTGAGACACCCGCCACATATGGCAAAACCACTGATGTCTTCCTAGTCTCATCCTCTACATTCCTGTTTCCACCACTAACACCACATTGGTTACGAGCGATAAATTTAGTCGGGTAACCGTTCTTTTTCAACACGCTTTTGTTGCGTCGTAATTCAACATTGCGAAGGTCATCATTACAACAATGTGTAAAGGCTCGTCGGTGCAAGGCTCTAATGACAGATGCTTTGTGTGATGCCGGGTGATGAGAACGAAAGTCAAGATACCTATCAGTATGTGTTGGTTTCCTAAACACCGTAGTCAACAGTCGCCCATCCACATCTCTATTTATCCGAACATCTAAGAAGGGTAATGAACCGCTATCTTCTTCTTCTAATGTAAATTGAATATGAGGGTTCAAGCTGTTCAAATAGAGATGAAAATCAGTAACTGAAGACCTTGGTAGGATAACGAAAGTATCATCGACGTATTGCTTCCACACCTGGACACAGTAAATTCACTCATCTAAAGCACTGTTTTCAAATGCCTCCATACACAAATTTGCCACCACACTCGAAGCAGGTGACCCCATCGCCGTACACCTCTTCTGTCGGTAAAATCTACCCTTGAAGCCGAAAACCGTGGAATTCAAGCAGAACTCTAACAGGCCACATATCTCTTCCGGACTATATTATAATTCCGGTTTTCTATATTATATACTTTAGTATTTTCTAGAATTTTTTCAATTTAAAAAAATAAAAAGTGTTACGTATTTAGTGTGGCTATAAATATTATTTAACGTTAAGGGAAATGAAATTGATTATAATTAAATACATTTTTATTTAATTTTAAAATCACAAAAAGTTCAATGTTTTTTTACTATCAAAATGATTTATAAAACTCTTAGAGTGTATTATACTATAGGCTACTGTGATTTTAAAAAGATATCGTTTATAAAGACAGAATTTGAGTGGTCCGTTGAAGGTCATTATAACTAATTTTCACTTTATATATAATATACTAAAACAATACAATACTAAAAAGATATTAAAGGATGTAAAAACTTTTTTCGAAAAGAATCAAATGTAATTAAATTCAAATAAACATATATGTATGCAATTTTAGGACCTTCATCAAGAGTCTTCTCAAAAAACACATGCATGGCCCTTTTGCCGGAAGCATATTGCCACATAGATACTCTGTAATAAACAAAGCATATATCTATCAAGATACTCAAGGCTCAAAAATGCCAAGTATACACAGTTAGCCGATTTTCAATAAAGGGATGTTTGTAGAGATACATTCTCATTTTAGTATCACTTGCCGAAAACTAATTCTTCACTACAGATAGTCACAAACTAGCAACAGGAGGAGCTCTCATGTTAGACAGATGGACAGTAGACCACTTAGTTAACAAGACATAAAACCACTTTGAGCCTTTTCACAAAAGCAAATTATAAATAATATACTCACATAATAAACTTTCTTCTTTACTAAAATTATTATTTTTGTTATTATTAAAATTATTTGGAGATCCATTCTGTAGGGTATCAGAGGATGGAGTTGATATGTGCGCTTCAGCAATGTCTTCAAAGAAATCCACTTCTTTTTGTTGTGGCGAGTTGGAAGATTCAGCATGGGGTAGTTCTATATGCAGCTACAAGATAAAATTCCAGAATACTAAGAATTATATCTTTGTAAATACAGACAAAGGCATGGGTTTTATATCAATAGAGAATTAGGTAAAATTATATACTTCAAATGTTGTTTCTATTAACTCCTTGGGTACAGATTTATTTGAAAAAATTCTTGCATTTGGAACAGATTTAATTTGCTGATTTGCACTGGAAGAAATGTCCTCTTACAACTGATACCAATCACTCTTGCTATGAACAAGAATGTACATGTTAAATTTTGTCCTAGTTTGAATGACGAATGAGATTTGTCATCCGTAACTTAGGCAAAACAAGTGCATGACGAGTCTTAGTCGTCAAATGTAGCCAAGGGGTTAATGATGATTTAGTTATTGTCATAAATGAATGAAGATTGAACAGAACTCACCGTAACTAGTAAAAAAAAAAGGCTTCATAAAAGTGACATTTTTATGAAGGAATTTGTTTTACTAGTTACTTTTTGCTGCTGTTGGGATTTTCTGAAGTCTTAGAAGACCGCTTGAATGCACAGTAGTATAATGAATATTACAACCGCCGATGTCCGAGCTTTAGGGAAAACTTTAAGGGTGTGTGTGTGTGAGGGGGGGGGAGGGAGATTACAAAACTTGGGCATAAAAGGAACTCTACAAATCGTTGGTTGTTTTTATGCCGCAAGGACAGCAAGGGTCATCCTGCACCAAACAAGGTAAGAACATGCACACATGTTTAATATAAAAATAAATTAAAGCTAAAATGGTAAAAACGCATTGAAAACAATTTAACAAAGGTACCAAATGAAACGATATAAAAAATCATATGAGATGGGAATAGTGAATATTAGATAAAAAGTTAAAAATGATTTTGTGGTCTCTACAAATTGCAAAAATCTGTTTATAAATATGGGACATCTACTCCTCCTTCACACTTTGCTCAATAAAGGGAATGACAGTTCTTAAAACATTGCAAATCTTTTCGTAGATGGTACATTTAACTACTTTCTTTGTCTTTCCCATTCTGGTGGGTGACCATAATTTTAATGGCTATAATTTAGCTTTGTTGTCATTTTTAAGCCTCAAAGCTTCTCAGCAAATTATTTGGAATGGAATCAAATGATTAAAATGATCTCCAAATCGTAATATTATCACACAACTCAGAGTACCTAAGTTCCAACACTGGTGCCCAGTAAATCCTGCAACCTTGGTGAAAATTACGGAGTTGTGAATTCATTATTCAAATCCCATGATAAATTGCATTAAAAATACTCAGAAACTGTATAATTTCAACTTGTAATAAATATTCCCTTATCTCTCTCTCTATATTTAATACAATCTTTCAAATTATATTAAGTACTACATTATAATTAACCTAATAGCATATATATTATATACTATTACATTAATTATACCAAATTTATGGCTATAATGAACAAAAGGTTTAAATTAGTTTAATTTAATGTATAATATATATAGTTATATCGAACGACTGTCACAGCAGTGACAATAATGAAGAAAATCCTCCAGGGTCATTCCATAAATTGTTACCCAAAGTGGTTGCGGTCATATTTTAGAAAAAAATAATATTTTTACCACTGAATAACCCTTATATGAGACATTCCATAAAAAAAAAAAAAAGGAAATCAATGCACAAATTTCAAAATAGACATATTCTAATCAAATACAGTTTACTTATGAGCTAATATATATAAGTAAAGACAACATTATTAGAGTAAGTAAGGTATAACGTTGCCTTCACTTATATATCTTATCTGCATAATGCTACGTCAAATTATTTTACATCATAAGCTGATATCTTAAATATGCATATTTAAAACAAAAATCAGGATTTCTGTTATCGGGGGTGGCAACACAGGATTTTCAAAATGGCAGTCATCAACATAGCCATGTGGTTCAATTTTCGTCCGATTTTGTAATTGCTATTTTTACCAGAAAGAAGTTTATGAAATTTCCAAATTTTCTATTGCAGGTATGGACAAACATAATACTTTAATATTTCTGCCACAATTCACTATACCTTCGTTCCATGCAAGCGTATTGCCGCAGTTGCGTGCTGGTGTAATTTTTCTCTGTACATTTGAGCAACTCTGCTGCTATATTTTTGCTGTGAATCCGTGGAAGTACATCCATGTTGATGAAAAAATGACAGCTAAAAAAATAAAAGTACCAATTTACTAACTTTATCCATTCACAATACGGTCTTACATTTCAAATAATAATAAAGAAGAGGAGGAAGAATTTATTCAACCCACATAAAATTACTAGTGATACGTCTACTTTGATATAATTCTAATGATACAATTATTTTTAAAAAAAAAAAATATTAACATGACTAGGTTAGAAATGTAGGAGAGCAGAAAGCAACAGCTTATTAGAGACCCTCTGTCAGTTAGGTAATGTATTTCATAAAGCATAGATCCCAGTTCAATTGTTGTGATTTAACATTACAGATTTAATGACTTTGAAAAGAGTTTTATTTTCATTAGCCTATGATATCAACGAATTGTTGTGTAGATTTATGGCCTCATTTGAGAAAATGCTTCTTTCAAAGCAAGAAGACACATCCACAATATGTTCCTAATTTTTTCATTTTGTATTTATGGTTATACTCTGACGTTCAGTGTATTTTAAATTCTTCAATGCCTACAAAATTACTTATCTTTTTATAATTTTGTGTGTATGCTTATGGCAAGAGTTGATCAATGGAAAGGATCAAGAAACAAATAGCTAAATATATGCTGCACAAATACATCGATCAAACAACGATAGCCACATTAAGATATATAAGATAAGTTTTGAATATGCTTCACTATCAACATTTATTGGTGTAGTTATACCAGCGCTTCCGCCCGGCAAGTGGAAGGTAATGGGTTCAGGTCCCACCGAACGCAGAAATATTTATTTTCTTTCGAACGTTTCACCATCTAATCACGCCATAACATCGGCGTTGGTATCACTACGCCAATAAACGTTGATTGATATTGTTGTTTAATTTAATCTGCGTAGTGTTCGATTTATATAAATACATATGCTGCAACGTGCATTTCGATCAATTTAATACCAGTCTCTTTGCAATTTGGTTTAAATAGTAGTCTATGTACTACACCATTCTGCGAAATAACTGGCAACAATATATATACGTTCGTAAAGAGATTATATATTGTCGTTCGTAGCTCAGTGGGTAGAGCCTCCGCCCGGCAAGTGGAAGGTCGTGTGTTCAGGTCCCACCGAATGCAGAAATATTTATTTTCTTTCGAACGTTTCACCATCTAATCACGCCATAACATCGGCGCTGGTATCACTACGCCAATAAACGTTGATTTATATTATTGTTTAATTTAATATGCATAGTGTTCGATTTATATAAATACTTCACTATTATAAAAATATTTGAAACAGGCATATTGCAAAGCTATATACAATACTCAAGGCACTGGGAAAAGATAGAACATGATACACTCTACATCAGTAAAAGACGAATATATCATTACAAACCGATTTCACTGAATATTGTTTACAGCCCTTTGAAACCACAACACACAAATAAGCACCTAAAAGTGTCGTTATGTAACTTCAATGCTTTATTAAAATGATGACTGCTATTAAAGAAATAAATCCACACTCAAAAACAAATGATACAGGAGTGATTTTTATTTTGAAATTTTAGCACACACTAATGCTTTGTTGCCAATAACAACAATTAAAATGATAATATGGTAATAAAATCAATGATTATAAAAGATGACTCGTTCTGCTAAATTTAAGTGGAAATAGTTTACAAAACCCACAATCTGAGTACTTGTATACGCATTAAAACAAACTCAATGACAAGAAAACAAAGAAGTTAGTTGTGAGACTGACAGGGTGTCTACCCAAATTCTATTTCAAACTTCCCTGACTTTTCCAGGTTTCCAGACCAAATCTTAATCGATTTCCAGTCCCTAATTACAATAAACAACACACAATGCATTAAAATTTGCGTAATCAAAATAAGTTTTAAGGCTATAAAATCCATTCATGTAAAAAAATTTTACATCATAAAGCACAGAATATCATTACCAAAGCTTGACAAATTCCATCGCCTGGTCGCCAACGGCGACTACAATTTTGCAGTTGACGAGGAAATAATCATTTTCCTACCAGGTTTCTGGGTTGCCTTTTTTTTGTCAAGGTGGGCGAGTACTGTTCATCACAATTTGTTAAGCCCTAGTCATTACTATCTGACAATAGCATTTGTTTGTTTGGATTTTTATGGCGCAAGAGCATCTGGGCTATATTGCGCCAAACATGGTAAAATCGAAGACTACTGTAAAAGCCAGTTCTCTGTAAAAAGTTAAATATATGTGTGTGGTTAGCATGGTCGTTTAGAAAGTTAGAGAGTGATTAGCTAAAAGTAAGAATATGACCAAGGTTAAAATAAGGGCATTGAGTTAAAATACGAGGTGTGTTCGTAAAGTAAGCACCGTTTTGTAATATCGCCGATGGAGCTTTGGGGTTGCCGTTCTGTTCATGCTCGCAACATACCTTCATCTGTTAGCTATCAACAAATGCCATTATGAAAGATTTTGCTTGCGTAAACGTTTATTTATATGTGTTTAAAATGGCTTGGTCCATTAAAAATTCCCCTGATTGTGAAATATGCACCGTCATTCGTTTCTTAAATGCAAGAGAAGTGAAAGCTGGTAAAATTTATGTTTGTTTGGTTTTACGGCTCAAAGACTACAGTGGTCATGCTGCGCCGGGACCTACAGTTTTCCGAGGAATCCGAACCTCTTAAGGCCTGGGGAACCAAACCCCGGACTACAGTGAGCAGTGCGATCTTTTATGAGATCTCTGAGTAAGCGTTCTTTTTGCACTGCTGGGAGTCGAACCCGGATTAGCCGCGCAATAGGAGAACGCGTTACCACACTGCGCCACCGCAGGGCCCGGTAAAATTTATCGGCAGATTAGTGAAATGTACGGAGAAAATGCTATGAGCAAGGGAATGGTAATAAAATGGTGTAGAGCATTTAAAGATGGCCGCACAAACGTGCACGATGAAGAACGTAGTGTACGACCGTCAGTCATTACTGATGATTTGGTGCAGAAAGTTGATGGAAAATTTTAAGAAGATAGACGCTATACGATTTCATCATTATCTCATGCCTAGCACATAGAGACTTTCATTTTCTTGAATTTAAGAAGCACCTTACTGGTCTGTGCTACGACGACGATGTTAAAACATCAGTACAAGAATGGTTAAAGAATCAGGCGGCAGATTTCTGTGAGGATGGAATTTAGAAGCTGATCATACAATACGAGAGTCTTAATAGAAGTGGAAATTATGTTGAAAAGTAGATTAAGGTCGAGGCTTTCATGTCAAAGTAAAGCTGTTAAAAATATTGTCCCTTTTTTTAATTTCAAAATGGTACTTACTTTACAAATGCACCTCGTATGTAAAATACTGATGGGTTCATTGCACATTTGGCAAATTGGTGCTGGTTTTCCTTCCACCAGATGTCTATGGGTGAGATGGGAATGCCCAATGCGAAGTCTGGCAAGGAGAACCTCCTCTTTCCGATTTTTACGGTATGAGGAGGGCCAGTTACCAATTGTATGTTTAATATTATTCAATTTGTTATTGGTTTGATGATCCCATTCTTCTTGCCACTTTTGATTCACACAGGTCTTGATAATTGGTTTCAGGTCAGAGAAAGGAAGAAATTGGCTAGAAGCAAGTGGTGAGTTCGTTGCCTTCGCAGCTGCATCAGCAGCCTCATTCCCTGTGACACATTGGTATCACAGGGAATGAGACTGCTGATGCAGCTGCGAAGGCAGCAAGCTCACCACTTGCTTTTAGCCAGCTTCTTCCACTCTATGACCTGAAGCCAATTACTGACAACAGTAATTGTACAGCTACATTAACTTACAGCATTAGCATTTCCACCAACTTGCATCGCTCGCAACTGAAGCCACGTCCAAGTATCCAACTGAGTCGACCGAACAAAGGAAAGATGCACACCAAGCGACCGGTGGACCGCCGAACAATCGATGCAAATAAAGACGCCATAAGTGACGCTAGCCCATGTTGGATTTTTGGCACCACAATCAAAGCACACCTTAATAAATACAAAGCATTATCGAATTACACCATGTTCTTAAAACATTTAAATCATGCATCGACAAGTATGGTCAATATTCGCAAAACAAATAATTTGTACTTTTAATTTTTACTTTCTCAAGATGATTGAATTTAAACAATATAAAAACGTTTAATAATTCAAAATCTGTCAAATTGGGATCTCCTTACATGTGTAAGTTTAAAGATTAACCTTTATTTGAAAAAACAGATGAATTACTTAGAACGGGTGATTATAAATGGCTAATGACCTACTGATGGCCATTCTTCCATCACATTCGACTTCTTATAAAATGTTATAAGTACAGCTACTACAGTCACCCTATTTAAAAAACAAAGGGTCTTCACATCCTAAGTAATTAATACTGGAGAATTTTATGCATGCTTTATAATACAAGAACAGTGAGGGTTATGCTGTACCAGGTCCTGTAGCTTGAATCAAAATGAGCCAAGGCAGGGGGTCGAGAAGGAAATGAGCCAGCTATACAATGTTACCCATCCATCCCTCTCCTTCTCACTGCATTCTTCTGCCTTTCTCTTTCTCTGGTGCTCATCTATCTGCTCCTTCCATCCTTTCTCCACCTACCTTCAATCTCATTGTTGTAATTTATATGTTCGCTAATCATTTTTTTCCCTGATAATGACCTTTTTGCACCTTTCATACCTACAGTCACCACATACTACAGTCACACACCAAAGACTCACAAAACATTTGCGGTACTATTGCATAGTTCGCAAACTTTGGCGACTTTTTTCTAGACTTACTAGTCGTTTTTTCTGCAGCTTGGGCTCCTTTTTTTTGGGGGGCTTAAGTGGCACTGCCACCCCTTTTTTTTTTAAATGCGGCAAAATGCATTTCTTAGACTTTGGCTAAGACAGCCTCAATGGATAACATTTGAGACACCTGGCACCACAAAAGGCTTGAATTTTTTTGGTGCTAGTACGAATCATGGCAACAGATTACAGACTTTTCCAAAACTTGCCATCACAGATGGGAATTGGATATGCACACTGATTGCACTATTTTAGAGGGGGAAAAAATTGTTTTCATCAATGGAGGAATGTTTTGAAATTTCATTACTGCTGTGAGTATTTTTATTTTTACTACTGATGTTTTTAGTAAAAAGGGGATGAATCGCCCACTTGGCATGTACTGATTCAGGAAAAACATGGAGTCAACTACAAAGTAATATGAAGTCACAACAATAAATTTGATATAAAAGCAAGGGAAAATTCCGAGGGTTGCAAACTATGCATTAGAACAAAAGTTGCTTGAAAGCTCTTTAAAATCTCATTTTGTCGCGAAAACTAGTAGAATTTATTTTCTAGTAGAAGTACATAGTCCATCACCTATTGAAATTTTTTGAAGTGTTTCCGAAACTGGCTTGCCACAGAGTATCTAATCTGTCGCCATGTTGGTTTCAGTGTTTTTTGGGCCCTGTAATTTTTCCTGAATCAGTGAAGGGTTAGTGGGGGAGACCCCCCCGCCCCACTTAGGACTTCACCCTTGCTACCCATTTGAATTATGCCTGAATCTTAGAAATGTTGAATGCTAGCAGTGTTACAAATGCAAAGGAGATGCCTAAGTATAACGTCACAAACCGATCTACTGAAATTCTCGACCAATTTCAGAAGGAGAGGAATTTAGGTGGCAAACCATGCACTTGCACCCACTTTCTTCCTAGTTCTGACTCTCGAAACAGTATTTACGACTTGGCAGGTGCTTGGGAGTTGGTGATCATAGGAACCATCTGCAGCTCCAAAAATTGCAAAAACCTGCATTTACCAACAAAAAGGGAAACTGTTAGAAAAGGGGATAAACTTCCAAAGACGCCAAAAAAATGAGAAAGGCAAGATGATATCAGACATAACATTGCAGTTAGGGAATTGGGCCAAGACTGAATATAAGTAACATATCCAAAGATTATTTTTTGTGCCAAAAAGTGTTTATTTGTGCTGTTTTATTGTTTACAAAACAATAAAGTGAATTTTTGGTTTGTCAAATTTTGTTATTCATCTTCTGCATACTGTCCCACTTTTCATCCTCATTTTAATTAAAGGTCATTTAATGCTTATTTAAGTTTGATGAGTATGCTATCGATCTAAAATGACTGAGACATGCCTACAAATATTCTTGAATTTGCAAAGATAGTAGTTATAAGCGGGAAAAGATGGTCATCACTGCATGAGACATCACTCACTTTCCACTAGAAATCACTAAAAATTGCACTAGATGAATTTTTGACGTAAATCACTTTACGCTAGAAACCGCTAAAAATTGCACTAGATGGATTTGTAACGTAATAGAATCACTAGCCCATAGTTGAAAAGCAGATCGGCCGGAGAGCAATCCTCCTGCGCATGTGCGTGGACTTCGCCAAAATTGGTATTAGTGTTTCTCCACAATAATATGTACTTGGCTAGAAAACTAACATCTGACCAGAAGAGAAAATAGCTCAGAGAAGATATTTTAGAAGATGTACTTTAGAGGAGATATTTTGGAGATAGTATTTTAGAAAAGGTATTATACAGGACGATTTTTAGGAAAGATATTTTAGAGGCTTTCTAGAAGAGGTATTTTAGAGATGGAATTATAGAGGATGAATTTTTGGAAAGGTATTTTAGAAGAGGTATTTTAGAAGTGGTACTTTAGAAGTGATATTTAAGTGGGGTACATTAGAGGAGGTATTGTGGAGATACTTTAGAGGGGGGTATTTTACAAGAGGTATCTTACAGGAGGTAATTTAGAGAAGGTATTTTAAAGGAGGTGTGTTCGTAGATCTAGCTAATTTATATTGTTTCAGTATTACTGGAACAAAGTTTGGCATCACATATGCATGTGTATTGCAGTGATAACTGGATTGAGACGCCATTTAGTGATTGCTTGACATTGCGTTGCTCTCTCATCTGATTGTTGTGCTCGTTGTAGTGAAAATGTCTGAGCATTTGATTTGTTTTTTTTTATGGATTACGTATACAAGGTAAGATAGCTGTGAGTTTAAGAAGGGGAAAAGAAAGGAGAGAAGAGGAAGGGGAGCACGAAAATCGCAAAAAACGCTATAAACAACTTTTTACGATTCGCAGAAGTATGAGGAAGACGAAAATCCCACAAAATAGGCGTAAACAACATGACGGCTAGTCACCTTGTGATGATTGCCAGTTTTTGGAAACACGGATTAGATTTAGGGGGGGTAACGTCTCGTGCAGTAACGCCGAAGAACGAAACGCTGTAATTTGTTGCTTTAAAAATACTGATCGAACAGAGATAATAAACTGCACTTTATAATTAAGCTTATACCCGTATTGGATAGTATAATGCACACGAATAACTGTTTTAAATTTATAGTTTAAAGCTATGTAGTATTTACGTGGCAAATACCAATATGTTGATTCCATAGACAGCTGTTTACGAAATGCATATTTCATAGTGTCCTTCACCTAAATGATGCAACCACAGTCTACAAATAGCAGAATCTTACTGAAGTGACAATAATTAATTAAAAATACGGCAAAGTCTTACCTTATTGGCAGGAATTCCTCTTAAACGTTTAAAAACTGCTGCTATGTCATTTTTACCTAACTTATCCTCGGCCATGATGAGATATTTAAGCGATCTGGCAGCTTATGACGTAACGTATGGAACGGAAATTAGACGAAAAGGAAAACAAATTTTTTACCAATGCCACGTAAACATAGATCCTATAAATGTTTCCGTTATTTGTTTTCAATGTTTTATCATGGCTTTTAAAAATGAAAATGGGAAGTCTTTTACTGAGCTCTTATTTAGATATAAAAATTTAAAAATTTGTTGCTTTATTGCGCTGAATAATATAAAATGTATAATGTGATATGAGTACATCAGCAATAGGAAGAGAAAGTGCTTTGGGAAAGGTGGCCGCCGATTTACAATCGTTTAATTATTTTCCCAGATATTATTGCATCCGACAGATTTTAAAACAACAAATTGCTACAGTAAATAAAGATCATTGTAGTTTCATTTCCATCTTCTTGCAGAACTCTATCTAACACCATGAATACTTGTCTTAAAAGTGGATATTTTTCAAATTTGCAAAACAGTTAACTGAACTAAAAATTTCAAAATATTTAAAATCTAATTGTCTTTTAAATTCTTTTGACTTTAAAAATATATTTTCTATATCGTCACTCGTAATTCTCGTCTTTTGTTTTTATCTACTGTTCCACAGCCAGAAACGAATTCCTCCATTGTTGTTGCCAACCCAGTACCCTTCATGACTTTTTTTTTTGTCTTCAGCAAAAACTATTGGTGTTACAGTAATATTTGTTTACATTTGTTTTTAACCCGTGAGAGAGTGATATAATATCAAAAACAGTTGTATTAAATACGTTCTTCAAATGCTGTGTACATAGAATATATCTTGTCATAAACTATCTCTAATGATGGTCTCATTATAATCTGTGTTAATATTGACTGTCTCTTCATAAACTGTGTTTATATAGACAAGGATGTCTCTTCATAGATTGTCTTCTCTTAGGCGCAATCTTGCTTCTAGTTCATTTCGTAACTTTAGCAAAATAGCTTTCCATTCCGGAGAAGCTGATTTAACCTTAAAGCTCTCTGATCCGTGCGTAGAAAGATTAAAAGAAATTGCTGCGGATGGAAGTTTTTTGAGAGTTGCTGTCGAAAGCGGCGGCTGTTCGGGTTTCCAATATACCTTTGAACTCGATACTGTTACAAACAAAGATGACCGCTGTTTTGAGAAAGACGGCGCCAAAGTCGTTGTGGACGACATGTCTCTCCAGTTTTTACAGGGATCGACTATTGATTATCACGAAGAATTAATACGCTCCGCATTCAGGATTGTAAACAACCCGAAAGCTGATATCGGCTGTTCATGTGGAGCCTCTTTCTCTGTAAAAGAATAGTGTGATAGTTAAGAGTATTTTCTGAAAATATACACCTTATAGTAGCCTTAGTATGTCACACTCGCTTAAAATTTGTACAAATAGCATTCAGTCCACGCTATTGAAAACTATTTATGAACATATAGTTTATGGTCCTTTTAGATGCGAATCTGGTGGATATGTTGCTTTCATTATCGTTGAACTAGAACATTATCTTTGCACTAGATGTGTCTTGAAGACAGATTTATTTTCAAGTAGATATCATTACGTAGACTTGTTATAAAATAAAAACATCTAGAGTATTAAGAGTCATAATAATGTAAGGTCGTAAAAAAATTTTTTTAAAAAAGGGATTGTTCATATTTCTAGCTTCGACTATTATTTATCTGCCAACTGTATTACGTATTGCCTCCTATAGTTTTTAAGTGTAAAATAATGAATTAAGGCTTTACTGCCTGCTCTTGCGCATGTCCTCCAATCGACTTCTAAACTCCCTTTCCTCGAGTCACCCTCCCTGTAGGAGCTTACTCTGTTGGCGATCTGTTGTTACTGTTTGACGATCACATGTCTAAAGCCAGCTTTTTTGGAGTGTTTAACATTATGTCACAGATCTTAACATAGTACTTAACCAAAATGACCGACCATACATTTTATATACAGACAAATTCTATTGGTATAACTAAGAGGGGGGGGGGTATCTTAACTTTCCCTGTACTCTTGGCAAAGCTAACCTAATATACTGACAATTTGCAGAGCAGTATGATTTCGCCAGTGCAATATAGTTCGCCCTTTCTTACGTTAACAGAGTTAATAGAAGATACATTTTGTACATAAAACATTAAAATAATGCTCAAATACATAAAACATAGGCACTTTTATGCAATTCAAATCTGGTATTTATTAAATTTAGAAAAAAGACTCATTATAGCAAGCGCTGACGTCATTTAAGTAACTGACCACTCAGAGGACTTTGTTCGCTTGGCTGGAAATTTGTCGCGTGGAAGTTTGGCAACTGCGTTTTTCTGCATTCCAAATTAGGCGATAAATAGTCTAATAATATTGAGGGCTATCTCATTTTTCGCCAATTTGCGAATGAATATTTATTGCACACACGTGAATAAGTCACGGTAGCCTTAACAGTGTACCAGGTTAGCTTTGCTGCAAGTATAGAGCAATTTAGCTCACCTAGAAAAATGAAAACTATGAATGAATGAATGCTATGTATTATTGCAGGTGTGGTTTTAGTCCACCTCCTCCCAACTTAGACCATGAGGTTGGTTACACCAATAGTTTTGCCTTGTATAAAACTGTTCTCTCTGTAACATATATTTTAGTTTTAGAAAAAGAAGCCTTTAACATTATAAAATTTCTCCAATGTTTCTAATACTATCAGCTTGTCTGGCCATGTACAAAAGTTGGGACTATTTTTTTTTTTCTAGAAAGGTCAGGGAAATTTAAATTGTAAAGGCCTAAGTCAGGGAAGTGAGAAGTTTAGCATTGTATTATAATAAATAGCCTATTAAAGTGTGTTTCTGAACTGTACTTTTTGTTCTGCATTACATACTGGAAAATCGAGAATACTTGTACTTTTTCGATGAAATTTTCTCCAAAAATTAGTTTAGATTAATCAATTATCTGAATATTTAACAAGAGCTAAATCTGGAATTTATTATGTAGTGATTAATTCCTACTTGACTTTTGTTTAACTGTCTGGGATATAATACCTGTAATTTGAGATTATTAAAAATAATATAATTAATAAATAAATAATTCAATAATATATAAGCCTGGATTATATTTAATTGCATATTTGAGCCCTTTTAATCATCAGTGCATATAAATGCATAAAAACATATGTTAGTGCATAAATAAATGCATATTTTAAGGGTTTTAGTAATTTTAAGAATTTTATTATTTCTTTGTCGGAAAAATTTGACGACAATACTAAAGTTAAACTTTCGAACTGAGTAGAAAGACAAAGGAATTTTGTAAACTTACACGTTTAATTATATCTTAGAGCCCCAAAAATGTGGTCATAGCCGAATTATAGCCGCTATTCATATTAGAGAAACTGAAGATTTGGTTCCATTCTGATAGACTGGCAATTGTCTCCACTTGTGGATTTGGGGAAACACCCCCAGCTTGAATATCATGGAAAATGAAATGAAAAGTACCAGGCATTTGACTAAAAATAGGAATTGGTAACAAATCTCCCTCCTCCTTAAAAGATTTCTGATTCTTCCGTTAGTTGTCTCAAGGTCAGATTAAATGTTTACCTAAGGTAAAGTTTCATGCCCTTATCTATCAATGATAGACATTGGTGACAGTCTATTATGGATAAATTATTCATAATAGACAATCCCCAAAATTTATGAATGCTGTTCAATAACCTCTATAGCTCTTGAAAGAATATTTTTGGTCATGAAGTGCTAGTAAATGATAGAAGATAAAGCTTAACTGTTCAGAATATGGGCACATCGTGATGCATTATAATGAAAATTTTACTGTATAAAGCATATCATTTTGTGTATATTGAATATTACGACTCGGCAGTGAATAATAAACCTATTTTTTAAAAAAGGCAAAATGTATGATTTTAAAGTAAGTTAAAAAAGTTAAAGTGTATAGTTATTCATTTTAGGTGCATATACATGCATATTTCAAATTTTTTTAGTGTGTACTTACATGAATATTTGACTAGTTTTGTAATGAATATAATCCATTCTTTATTAATAAAATTGTGGGAATTTACAGAGTAAATTTACATGAGCTTTGAAAAAATACAATGCAAATTGTAATAACCATTATAATATTCTCTTTTTAAAAATATAGCTTGCATATAATTTACAGAATGCCTATTGTTATGTTTCAAAGTGTAAAAGTTAATAAATTGGCTGATATTTTGGAGTTTATAAATTGGCTGATATGGTTGGATTATCCTGAATATAATTATAATGCACATTTTAGAAGTAATCGTAAGCCTAAAACTCTCTACGGCATGCAATTATTTACTGAAAAATATATATGCCATTAGACTTGGACTTTGGAATATAAATGCCGACTATTCGAGAAATGAAAGCAGAATGAATTGTTTTACAAGAAAGTTAGTCTTTGACATTGTCACATTCATTAAATATTGATTTATAATGTATTGTTCTCTCTAGAGTGCTCGAATGATATTTATACAAATAGAGCACTGTTGTAACGGGAAAGGGGGATGTTCATAGGCATAACAAACATTGTCTTCAACAGCTAAACATTGTCTTTAACACCTGATATTCTAATCTGATCCATAAAATGCATGTAACGGATATAATGTACAATGAATATCCATGAATCATAAATTTGTAACCGTTATAATGTTGGATAATGGTTTTAACATCCGTCTTCAACGCAAACAAAACCTTGTAGTGGTAAAGCATTCTCATTGAACATGGGGTTATCCCGGTTTTTACTTCCAGCTGTATCAAAAATAGAATGCTTATCCAGTGCCATATTTCTCAATAGGCTAGTACGGCAAAATTTTGTGTATTGAGTCTGATATAACAAAATCAATACCATACGATGATATAATCAGATGTTTTGCCGAGAAGAAAACTAGACATCATGCTTTCCATTTAAATACCAGTGTTCGATAGGCTTTTACTTTTTACTAAAATTAAAATTTATCTCAAAAAAATTGAATTTGATTTATTATACTATACCAAAAATAAATAATACTTCAATATAAGTTAATATACTGTTTAATGTTTATGTATCAATTTATTAGGTTTTTCCAATATGTTTATTGTTAATACAAAAGTTTTTGGCATATATTGAATGTAACAATTTTTATGTTCCTACCCACTGTTGGGGGGGACAGATGGGTAGGAAGAGATAGCAAAAAAGTAAACTTGGAGTGGCAAAAATATCCTAGGGGCAGCAAAAAGGTAAATCCGCCCACATGCTTATCGACTAACTGCTCACTGTAATCTAGGCATTGGTTCCTTGAGCTATAGAGATTCAGATTATTAGAAAAACTGTAGGTTCTGGTGTAGTATGACTCTTGCACCATAAAACTCTCACAAACATACATACGATCTCGAACTGGAATTTTTTTTTGTAAAGCAGAAAAAGAGACACTGCCCCAGCCCAGAGTTTTTAAGTATTTAAGTCAATAAGTATTTTCTTAGTTATTTACTAGTTTCAAATACATCAGTCTACAATTCAATATGATACAACAATATAAAACTAAGAAAATACTTCTTTCTGCGTAAGGGACTACAATATATCTTTATTTACTCTTTTTGTACATTGTGTATAAAAATTTCCAACAATAAAATTTTTCTTTAAAAAGTAAAATGTTTTCAACGAATGTACAAAAGTGTGAGATGCGAGTTAAAAAACACGCCTTAAAAGACCCAAACCCAAGTAATAACATAACTAACAATTTATATGCTATTATTAGGCCCATAGTTCCCAAGAATGAATGTGTGCTGAATATAACTAAAAAAAAAAATAATTTTAAGCAAGTTACCTCATCTGTAAGGGATTTTGAGCCACTACTCCAGGAAACAGTAACTTGCCAAGTGTTTTTGATTTTGGTGTATTTGATAACTTTGAGTGGTGATACTTTTACAAGAATCAGAGTCAGAAAGTTATGGTGCCCAAGCTTTATTGTCGGAATCCAGAAGGAGGTTTGAGGCGAATCCCCCACTCCAACTAGGCATCTGCTGATATAGGAAAAGTATTGGAGTAAAAATTGTGGCCTCAGATTTAAATAAATTCAACCTCAAAAGACTCTACAAATCATGAAAAATTGCAATTTCCATCGTGGCAAACTTGCAACATGCATGCCATAATATAAAATGTAGAAAGGTCACCACAGTTACCGTCTGCTGGAGTAATACCGATTTGTATACCACCAATTTCCTTTCACTTATCTATGGTCATACATACTTTTTAAATAGAATAAAAGACGAAGCTTTCTAGCTTTGTGATTACATAAGTGAGCCCATTTTTGTAGTAATTTTGTGGCTACCCAATAAGAGGAACACCTCTCTGAAAAATAGACTCGTCCAACTTACTGTTGATGAACACTCAAGCTCATACCACTAACTGAAGTAGACGTGTGTAGCCTTCCATGAAACAAAGTATTTTCTCTATGGCCTTAGCCTAGAATTAAATAAATGTTTTGTGATGTGTACTGTGCATTATAATAAAAAATTGCTTGAATTATGTTAAAGATACCATGAGTCCATACGTATAAATGTTTTGGCTCTTAATGAAAAGAGAACCAGACCATAATGGTCAACCAGGTTATAATGCACGAAGGTGTAATCTTAAAGGGACTGAATAAAATTTAAATATTTAATTAAATTTAAAAAATACAATGGATTCAAAGTATAAATAACTTGATTTGTATTAGTGGATTTTATTGTCTTGAAATTTATTTTTGTCATAAAATTTTAATGTATTGTAATGTGCTGCTTACTATAGTTAGCAACTAGAAATCATTTAAGATTTAGTATAGAAGAATCAGCGAAGTTCAAATTACAGAGCAAATAGTTTCATTCGTCATGACAAAATTGCCATTTGTAAGAGGGAGAAGAAAAAAAAATGACATGCCAAATCTGGTATCGAACACAGGACCCTATGCAGTGGCGAAAAGTCAGTTTCATCGTTAATGACCTTCGAATTGACAGCTGTTAAATGTTTTGTTTTGTTGTTTCTTAGTTAATACTGTTTTTTTTTCGTTTTAGGGTAAGTGGTTGCACGTTCCAAAGTCCAGTATCGAACTCAAGCCCCCGTGTAATGGCGAATAGCTGCTTCCCTCATTGATGTCCATTAAACTGCATTTATAGGCAGAGATGTCGGTTCTCTAGGTCATCGTGGACTAGGTTGAAAACCACTGATCTAGATATTGCAGTAAATTTTATCTAAATCAATCACCACTGTTCTAGAAAAACAACCGTTTTGTGGGGTGGCCAGTGCCATATTTCCCAATAGGCTATAGCTTACTAGTCTATAGACTAGGGCGACAAAATATTGTGTATTAAGTCTGATAGTACATATAATCAGACGTTTTGCCGAGAAGAAAGCTAGACGTCATACTTTCCATTTAAATACCAGTGTTCGATAGGCTTTTATTTTTTGCTAAAATTAAAATTTATTTCAATAAAATTGAATTTGGTTGTATATACCAAAAATGATAGCCTTCCAATATGAGTCGATATTCTTTCGTTTATGTGAACTTCAATTTATGAGTTTTATGTTGACGTAATATTAGAAAACAAAGTTTTTGGCGTATATTGAATGTAAAATTTTTTAAGTTTCTACTGCTGATTGGAGGGACAGACTGGTAGGAAGAGGCGGCAAAAAGGAGCCTTGGGGAGGCAAAAATAGCCTAGGGGTGGCAAAATGGTAAATCCGCTCATGGGGGGGGTTGCCGCAGAACGGTGCTGATGAACTTTTCAAAATTATAAAACTAAATTTGAATTTTCATAATATCCCCAATACATTAAAAACATGTATATCAACGTAAAAACATACATAAAACCGTACATACACGTAAGGATATATAAATAAGCTTATGGAATTGATAAATTTCCAAAATAGAAATGTTGCGTTAATTTATTTTACCGTACAATTTATAAAAAATTCAGAAATGATAAGGTGCGATATATATAAATAGGGGGATAGTGAGGCTTCTACATAAGGCTTCTACATAACTGGCTAAGGCACGTAGTCCCTTAGTCAGCCTGGCGCAGGGTGAGGCAGGGTCGCAGTCTCCGTGTAATCCCGTTGGCTCGTTTTTTTAATTTATGATCGGGATGGATACCGAAAGTTCCGAGAAGCAGGAATCTTCCTGGAACCTGTAGTGACTTTTGAGTTTTGAACTTTCTAGGAAAAAGTTCTGTAAACATGTACAAAAATTGTGTACCCCTATACTGCGCATGTCTGGAAATACGTCGTGGAGTTTTGTGCCAAAATGCTCCATAGATATTTGACAACGCCAATATACGCCATAGAGATTTGACGACGCCAATGTTTACAGTCTCCATTTTCGTGAATCTGAGAAGGTCGTAGTTTGAGAATTATTTCTCAATTCAATTTTCTCTTCCTTTAGTTTATTATTTCTTAGTTTTTCCTTACTTTATATATTTTATATAAAAATGAGGGTAATTGTAATTGGTGATTCGAAGGTGAAATATTCGAAAGATTATTTACCCTAATTATTGCATAATTATAAAGTAGACCTCATATCTTTACTAGGTGCTACTATTGAAAGATTAACACCTAAAATTTCTTCTTTAACCAATTGTTACGATGTAATTTTCATAACTGTTGTATGGTTGTTTCTTTTGTATTATATCAACATATGTACAAATCTAATTTCATTAAATTATGTCTAGCAGTTCTGGAGATAATCGATCAAAAGTGAAAATTTCTTAATTTTAAACACCAGTGTATTTAAAATCGTCTGGTTTTAATTCGTGCATTTTTTTCAATAACGATATCGAAAGCACGGCATTTTGTATCTTCTGAATGTGGGTGAAAAAATGCTCATCTGTCTTCCCTATCACCGTCCATCTGTTATCAATTTTTTTATTTATTATTGCTTCTTCCCCCTCCTTCTGAAATTTTGTGCATGGAGCTTTCTCCTTGGTGTCCCCCCCAGCACCCTACGTCAGTGGAGAGGTTTTATTTCGCATATAGGATGTAACGACACTATGGGTGGATTTACCATTGTGCTGCCCCAAGGCTGCTTTTGCAATTTCAAAACTACTTTTTTGCCCCTTCCTACCCGTCTACCCCCTCCCCCAATCAGTGGTAGGAACATAAAAATTGCTACATTTAAAAAACGCCAAAGATTTGTGTGTTGGCAATAAATATGTTGAAAAACAAACTCATAAATTGAAACATAAACATTAAACAATATTAACTTATATTGAAACATTATTTCTTTTTCCCTATATAATAAATCAAATTCAATTTTATTGAAATAAATTTTAATTTTAGCAAAAAATAAATAAAAGCCCATTAAACACTGGTATTTAAATGGAAAGCATGACGTCTGGCTTTCTTCTCGGCAAAACATCTGATTATATCATCGTATGGTATTGATTTTGTTATATCAGATTCCATACACAAAATTTTGCCGCCCTAGTCTATAGCCTAGTATAACCTATTGGGAAATACGGCACTGGAGACATGAGAGAATATGTAGTATGCGTGTCCATATCGGGGTGGGGGAATTTTAGGGATCGGTCGTCCGAAACTAAATTTGTATGGAACCTGGCTCATGCCCGTAGCTGGACGTTTGTTACAGGGGGCTCTGAAAGTTAAAAGAGGTCTTAAAATTTGTAAATAATTTTATATAATTTACAATATGTTTAATAATACTAATTATTTATGTAAGCAGACTAATCTATTTAACGTTAACAAATAAAGTTTGCATTGAAAACTTAAAAATTTTAGTATACATCTCAATAATTTCCCTTTATCCTTATGATAAAGTCGATGAAGATTCAAACCTCTATAAAAAAAAAACATTATATATACAAGATCTACTGTGCAAAGCCATTTTGAGTACATTTTCAACGTCAAAGAACAATTTGCATTGTCATAAACAATTTCATACAAGACAAAAAATTTGAAAAGAAATTCTATAAAAATTTATTTTGAGAAAAATTATTTTCCAGGGAAGGCTATATTTACAGGGAGAGCTCAGCCCCCTCTAACCTCATCCTGTCTACGGTTCTCACCTATCCACGACCTTGCACACTGTGATTCCATTAATACATGCATAGGTGTAACTTGGGGGTTAAATACATAAACTGGGGGGGGACCCCAAACTATGGGAAAAGTGCTATTTTGCCTCTTTTCTAAAACAACTTGGGGTAAGTGCCCTCTTGCCCTCACCAGATTACGCCTATGAATACAGGCTGTAAACTTTTTTACACCCCGAAATTAAATCCTAGCTACGGTCTTGGTAGTACGTATTTGAGTTTTTATTGCGAACGCTGCGTATAAATATCATATAAAATAACACGAATCATCTCTGTCAGCAGAAGCATAGGGTTGGTTTTAATGCATTCAAGGATTCAAGGAGGTCAGATTTTCTAGGGGTACATCTATGCAATATTTTTAATCTTTTAATGTATTTTTAATACATTAAAAGATTAAAGTGGTTATTTGTATCGGATTAACGTTGGAAAAAAAAAGACGCCCCTCTAATTTGATTTAACGATGTCCTTGACTGCGATCACTTCTATTATTTTCAATATTGCATAGTATGTCTTCTACCATTAGAAGCTTGAGTGTGCAATTTATGACTCTTCGTTAACGAGAATCTGATTCCACCAAATGAGAAATAAGTACAGCCTCCTATTTACCTTATCGGCGTATATACTGTATCGTTTCCTACTAGTCCCATATCCAGAGGGAGGGGGATCTTAGGGACCAGATCTTCCCGACACAAGCATAAAGTTTTCAAAATTATTCGGGGGGGGCCCAAGCACACATTAGGGATATTTATAAATTACAATATATATAAAATTGAAAATTAATGTGGGGTAGAAGCGCATCGATACGCGCTTAAGGGATTTCGAATGTATTTAAAGGAGACATATATTTTATATCAATATTTGAAATTAAAAGTTAAAATTGAACATTGTTGCTGGTTTGAAGATTTGAAAATTTTGTGTAGTCTTAAAAGCCCTTAAAACAAACTGGCAGTTAGGAAAAACGCTTTTCCCCCACATATACTGCTGATACATTAAAAATAAGTACACTTTTTCATATTATGGAAATGTTTGTCTCATAAATAGGTCAGTCAACAGTTATTATTATTACAATTAACATCCAACAACCTCGCAGTACTAGAAAGGCAATGTCAACTCATTGAATTTTTAATCCACGAAGCTTGAAAATTTCACTTGTAAGTTTAGTTTTAAGTATTTTTTACTTGAAAATAATTATTTTTAATGTAAATTTATTATTCTCAAAGGGCCGCACGCCCACTGCCTGGATCCGGCCTTCGGGGGCGGGTGTTGTTTCACGCAATTTTTCAGATTTAGGAAAAGGAGTGGAGGGCGCCTTCTCGAGGAGAGCTGATAGATAGAATTCTACGGTATAGAATTTGCAACTAAACAAAAAAAACCCGGAGCCTCTTGCGCCCCTAGAAATTTTGCGCCTTGAGCAAGTGCCCAGCGTGCCCATTTATAAATCCGGTACTGATCGTACGTGTTACGTTTTAGTAAAACTAACATTTCTATTCGCAGCAAACGATAAACGAAATTTTTATTGCATTATGTAATACTAATATTTTGTGATTTTATATATGAAAAAGTAGCGTATTTTTTTAGATTTATAGCCTGATGATAATTAAAGGGAGGAGGAATTGTGCAAGGGTTTCATTGGGAAGGGTGGCCGCCGGAGGCGGCGCTGTAATCCCAGACAGGAGATGATAATTAAAAGTAGCCCAAAAGGTAACGTGTCGCCCAATTCGAAATTTTTGTTGCGAGGGCACTTAAAAAATCGTCCAATTCGTTATATTTAGCCTAATCTGGGAGCACTGGCAATAATCTTCAGAATTGGGGAATCGGGAATGTTGGGAATGCTATAGGCTCCGCCTTATTCGGTAAACTCAATAGGAAGTGGCTTCTTATTGAGTTTTTTTGGGCCGCATCGTTTTTTTTAACTCCATGTTAGTGAAGAACACATATGTCTATTGCGTTCGTTTGTTGACCGTGAATTGATAGCGAAATACCAATTCAGTTGGTTCGGTTGAACAGCCGTTTGATGTAGTTTTTGCTCCGGAAAAACGAAAGTTATTTGTTCCTCAGCTCCTGCCTCATCAGAGTGCGTTTAGAATATCGAAATTAAACATTATAAATTTACATACATTTGAACTTTACTTGTCAGAAGAAACATGCCTAAAAATAAAGGTTAGTTTGCGTACTTTAATTCTGTATTCAATAATTTGAGTTTGTGTTGAATAATTTAATGAATTTATTGTATAAACTTTGAATGTTTTTATGTAATTTTTTTAGCAGTTACAGTATTCGGGAGGATTCTCTAATGGAAGTTTTGCTGTTTTTTATTGTCGTTCAGGTTTAAGCCAGACTATGCAGTTAAAAGGTTATTGACATAGTATTTCGATATTATATATATACCAGGAGCGTTGTAATTAACAAATTATGGGGTGGGGTTTTGACTGGCTTTAAAAAAGATCGTAAGATTTAGGGTTCGAGGGAAAAATCTACTTCGGTCTCCGATGGGAGGTGATGGAGCCCCTTAAACCCCAATTTCTTACACCACTGATATGTGCAGCGGTGGATTTAGAAGTTTGAGAGAGTTATGTCTCCTATTCCCCACTTTTGGATCCTAATTCTTTATTGCGTTATTAATTGTAATTTGATACTATTTTATCTTGATGAATTTATGGATGCTTTAGCCTATTTGTGCATACAACGTATTTTAAAGCATGCATTCTTAGGGCAGATTTAACCGTTAGTGCCCATAGCTGATATTCGTTGTCTGTATTATTGTATCTTAAAACCAGTAACTAGATACTGTGCTGGGCATGCTGTTCAGACAAAAGAACATTGAAATCCACAGATGAAAGAATGCATCATCCCACTGTCTTAATATAATATAACCCCAATAATAAAGATTTTATTTAATAT
>QLNU02015359.1:24151764-24168632 GCA_006491805.2 Dysdera silvatica | reverse complement strand
TGACGTTTCAATATGGCGCTGGGCACAAACAAACTGCCATTTGCTATGTTATGCTTATGAGATAGATTTAAAATGTTCTCATTTTATGAAATTTCCGTGTTTTTTTCGGATCAGCCGAAACTGATCGAACGTGCAGAAAACGCTATACGTTCTTCACATGTTCGATCTTTTTTTTATGACCCTGATAATGAAGAAATGCGAGAACAAATTCATGCTTCCATGAAGAGTAAAGTATATAGTATTCAGATACTGTACCCAGTCTGCGTTTATGTATGCATATATATACACATGTACTGAAAGAGCAATTTATTATATGCACGTATATTATTTTTCTGGAAGCGATACATATTTTGCTGTGTAACTCTCAGTGCGCTTATAAAAAAATTTTTGCAGGAAATTAAAGGGCCATAAAAACACTTGACAGATTCGTAACAAATTAAATTTTTTTCAATAATTTCATGAACAAAGAAGATAAATTGTTCTTTCAGTGTGTATATATACAAGATCCGTTTTTTTTCAGGGGGGCTTGGTCGTACCCCACTTCAAGGAAATAAAAAATAAATAAATTATAAAAATTTATTTTAAGGGGCCAGCCTTAACAAAAACCTGACTACGTCGTTGATGGGGGTTATAATTATGGTTCAAGTTATTAGATATTCTGCCATATCCCCTACAGACAAAAAATAAATGGAAAATTAAATATCTATAAAATCAAAACTGTAAATTTAAGGAGAAAAGAATTGATTTTCATAAAAGATCAAAACATTTTTTAAAGAAAATGATTGCGGCATCAAGACTTATTAATATAACAAGAATTCTGAACAAAACTACCCAAAGTATATGGACATGTTTTGAATATATATACATATATTAGCCCTCCACCAAAAAAAAAAATTTTTTTTTCAAATAAAATACAACGAATTAAATGGTTGGTTGGTCTTTTTGGTTTTACGGCTCAAAGACTACAGTGGTGATGCTGCGCCGGGACCTACTGTTTTCCGAGGAATCCGAACCTCTTAAGGCCTAGGGAACCAAACCCCGGACTACAGTGAGCAGTGCGGAATTAAATGCTTTTGTAACATACATGAACACAAAAGTTTGAATAAAAACCAAATATAAAAATTTATTAAACAAACCACTAAATTTAAAAATTTATTAAACAAACCACTAAATTTAAAATTCATCTTTCTAATTCTCTTATGTTAATATCAGAAATTTGGTCCAACGTACAGGCGAATACAGAAAAAAATTCTTGGGGCGAAGAGAGAGGCACGGTACTATATAACTAACTTCACATTCCTACATTTTGTGACTTACTCTAAAATATAATTGGAAGAGTTAATGGCTAATGACTATTTTGTGAACTATTTGAAAATACAGGCAGAATTTATTTATTTTTTTTAAATTCTAATGCAGTTGGGAAGATTTTTTTTAAAACATTGATCTCATTATTGTCCCATCCCCTGAATTCGTGCAAAAGTACTCAAATGAAGTTTTCCTTTAATATATATATATATATATATATAATTTTTTTTTTTTATTTCAAAAATTCTGTTTTGAGTTTTTATATATATATATATTTTAAAAACGATAAAAAAATCTTCTCAGTACATATGTATATCACAGAGAAAGCGCATATAGAGGGCTTTAAAATGAGCTCAAGATGAACTTTCTAGCTAAAACAGGTGCTTAGATATTTACATGAATGTGACTCAAGATCACTGAAAAAGTTATTTTATTTTTTAATTTCCAAAAATTAATTCCAGGAAAACGGAACCTCCGAAAACTATGAAAATTTGCAATTTGCTCCATAGGTAAATATAAATCAAAAATCATTGGAATCTGAAAATTAAAGGTCAATGCCCCGGTTGATGTGATTTGAATGACCTTTGATAGAAATTATAGATACCTGGACATTTTTGCCCAAAGAGCATGTTTGCGTTTGTCTTTTGGGAATCTATAAAAAGAACATTTATTCCCGACAGTCCGGTGGTTGCAACAAGCTACAAAATATAAACCCATTTTTATTTGCAAGCTTAAGAAATGCTAATTACTACGATCGTCAATGTTAAGTCAATGGGCCCAATCTGTTGTTTGTGCCCAGCAGCCATGTTGTGACGTCACGACTTCACCGACGTATAGGCTCCGCCTTATTCGGTAAACTCAATAGGAAGTGGCTTCTTATTGAGTTTTTTTGGGCCGCATCGTTTTTTTTAACTCCATGTTAGTGAAGAACACATATGTCTATTGCGTTCGTTTGTTGACCGTGAATTGATAGCGAAATACCAATTCAGTTGGTTCGGTTGAACAGCCGTTTGATGTAGTTTTTGCTCCGGAAAAACGAAAGTTATTTGTTCCTCAGCTCCTGCCTCATCAGAGTGCGTTTAGAATATCGAAATTAAACATTATAAATTTACATACATTTGAACTTTACTTGTCAGAAGAAACATGCCTAAAAATAAAGGTTAGTTTGCGTACTTTAATTCTGTATTCAATAATTTGAGTTTGTGTTGAATAATTTAATGAATTTATTGTATAAACTTTGAATGTTTTTATGTAATTTTTTTAGCAGTTACAGTATTCGGGAGGATTCTCTAATGGAAGTTTTGCTGTTTTTTATTGTCGTTCAGGTTTAAGCCAGACTATGCAGTTAAAAGGTTATTGACATAGTATTTCGATATTATATATATACCAGGAGCGTTGTAATTAACAAATTATGGGGTGGGGTTTTGACTGGCTTTAAAAAAGATCGTAAGATTTAGGGTTCGAGGGAAAAATCTACTTCGGTCTCCGATGGGAGGTGATGGAGCCCCTTAAACCCCAATTTCTTACACCACTGATATGTGCAGCGGTGGATTTAGAAGTTTGAGAGAGTTATGTCTCCTATTCCCCACTTTTGGATCCTAATTCTTTATTGCGTTATTAATTGTAATTTGATACTATTTTATCTTGATGAATTTATGGATGCTTTAGCCTATTTGTGCATACAACGTATTTTAAAGCATGCATTCTTAGGGCAGATTTAACCGTTAGTGCCCATAGCTGATATTCGTTGTCTGTATTATTGTATCTTAAAACCAGTAACTAGATACTGTGCTGGGCATGCTGTTCAGACAAAAGAACATTGAAATCCACAGATGAAAGAATGCATCATCCCACTGTCTTAATATAATATAACCCCAATAATAAAGATTTTATTTAATATATATGCACGTAGGTGTGACTTGAGGTTAAATATAGTGTAAACTGGAGGGAGAAATGTAAAAAGACAAAAACCCGAAATTGTATGGGGAAAAATGTGATTTTGCCTGTTTTCTAAAAAAACTGGGGGGGCTATATCCAGCGATTAATAATACAGGAAATTGGGCGGGACCAAAAAAATAGTTCTTTATATGTGGGGGGTCTTCAGCAGGCCAGATGTATAGAACCAAAGATATATTTTTAGCTGTTTTTGAGAAACGAGCAGATTTCCAGCAGGGCGCAAATATTGATTATGAGGCGCATGACAGGGTGCAAATTTTTTACTAGGGCATGTAGGACACCACATATTTTTATAAAGGGGCAGGCAGGACGTCCTATCCGTCAAGCTAAGCCTTGAATGAACACTGATAACTACAGTAAAACCTCTCTATAACAATATTATACGGACCGAGAAAAATTATCGTTGTAGAGAGAGTTATAGGGAGGGTTCATTATACAGTAAAACCTCTCTACAACACTATTATACGGACTGAGAAAAATTATCGTTGTAGAGGGATTTATCGTTATATCGTTGTTGGGAGGTTTTACTGTATATTGTTTATTATTAATATTTATTTACAATTATTAATTGAGGTTAAGGGGCAAAGTGTTCAATGTAAAAATAGATTTCAGTTTTGTACATTGAGTGGTTATTTTCTGGAGATATGATGTGGCTTTTTTCTCTAGTTTCATTATATAGTTGCGATGCCTTTGCTCTGTCTGTAAAAATGACCTTTTTTAAATTAAAATTTCGTATCCCAAAGGAAAGGGAGGAAAGAACAGGAGACGAGGGAAGAATGAAAATGAAGCTGAAAAACGAGAACTTGTGTTCAAGGAAGATGGTCAAGGTAAAACTTTTCAGTTTCTTACATAGCACTGTAAAAAGTACAGCAGAATTTGGATTATCAAAATTTTCACATTATTCAAGCTGAATATGTGTTTTTGAAGCGTTCGTATAATTTTCTGAGTACTGTTTTGAGCAAAGAATATAGAGAACTTATTTTTAAAGGAATAATTGTTATTGTTAATCATTTTTATTTTGAACTTCAATGTGGGAAAACCATATACATGGACTTTTGTAAGTAGCGTGTAGGCTTAATAGATGCATGTTTTTTTCGGCCAATGTCCATTGCGTATCATATCACCCTCCATTTTCATATTGGATAATTGACATACCTTTGTCACTATTAGCAGCTGGTCATTGTATGGTTGGAAAATGAGATCAATGGTGTAGGTGGAAATCAGAGGACATCATCCTTGGAAAACTTTTATTATTTGAGGAATACACAATGCAATGTTGTATTGCTTTTTATTTTTAAATTACTTGAAAGAGGGAAGCATATTAATGGCTACAACCACAGACTTTAAATTTGCTTTACCTGTATGCAATATCTAATTCTTATCTTGTAAAAATCATGCATACAGCTTCTCCTAGTTCAGCACAGAATGACCTTTGATGACCTTGCATCTTAAAAGTACAACCACCGACCTTTCAAATTTGCTTGACTTGGATTTGGATTCTCACTTTGCTTCCAAGCTTAACTGAAAAAACTAAAGTTTAGTTAAGCTTATTAGGACTATTAAAACTGGCTCATGTTAAGCTTGCAGTTCTAGGAACTGAAACAAGAAGTAGCATTTATTTGAATCAACATTCCAAATCGCAATAGCTGAACTGTGATGGTATGTTCATCCATCGTATAGTTAACCTGGGGCATGTGTGCATGTTCTCACTTTGTTTGGCGCGTAATGACCCTTGCTGTCCTTGCGCCACAAAAACACAACCAACCAATAGTTGACCTGGCTTCAATTTCAGTTGTATCATAGAATGTATGTCCTTTTTTTTTTTTTTTTTTGCCACTTACTGTTGTCTGCAGTTTGGTTGCCTGTATCACAGCTTTGGATTCATCGGAAAACTTCAGGTCCCATTGTAATATGACCTTATTTGTCCTTGCACCATAACACTCAAGCAAACCTTTTAATCTCCACAGCATGTATCATACCTGTTTTGATGATCCATGAACTTGCAATATGAGTCTTGTAGAATAATAATAAGACCTAGTTTTTTGTTTGTTTCTTAAAAGTTGTCTATTTTTTCAGAGTATGCTCAAGTTATAAAGATGTTGGGCAATGGTCGTTTGGAAGCCATGTGTTTCGATGGCACTAAAAGGTTATGCCATATCCGTGGGAAGCTAAGGAAAAAGGTAACGTTACAATAAATGTGCTGAAAATGTCAAGTGGGCTCTGTGTTAGATCCTTTAATTTTTGTAATACTGATGTTCCAAAAAGTGTCCACAAGAAAATAAAGGTATCATGGTTTGGAGGTCGTGCCAAGCTGTTGATTGGTCTCATCACAGACGACTCCTAGGGCAGTCGTGGAATGTAAAACCTACAAATATTTTTCTAGTTCTCTATGGGCGGCCCCCACCCTTTATAGTTTTAAAATATAAATAACAAATATGAAAAAGGTTGAGAGGATGTGTTAAACTTTGGACAGCGTTTTAGTGGATACCATATCATGCTTTCTTGTGCTTCAAATTCCACTGGGCTTTGTTCTGTGCACACATTGTGGTTTGGAGGATGTATTGAGCTGTGGCTTTGCAACATATGCAGAAAGTTCATGCGTGGGGAGGGTGTTATAGTCTCAA
Organism: Dysdera silvatica; assembly: GCA_006491805.2. Lineage (NCBI taxonomy): Eukaryota > Metazoa > Arthropoda > Arachnida > Araneae > Dysderidae > Dysdera > Dysdera silvatica. Next base: position 24,162,747 of record QLNU02015359.1, on the reverse strand, counting down.
TGGGGAGCTATAATTCACATACTTCTACAGAGTTACGATTCACATATCCCTATGTTAAATATGCAAAACTTAATTGCGATGGGGGTTACAACCTCCATTAACACCCCCCCCCCCTTTGCATATGCCAATGCTCTGCAGTGATAACATGTAATAGTAATACTGTATTTCTTATTTTATACAGCAGGAGACTATAAAAACGATTTGCTTGGGAAAAGGAAAGACAGCAGTAGCGATGCTAGTAACGGGGCTCTCTTTCCGGTAGAAAAAGCAAGGGATTTCTCGTATTCTGCAAGAAACAACAAAGATATTGATTCGCGCGTACAAATCCGCATTGTTATTAAGAGATTTACATTCGCTGGAATATCACATTTACAGAGTTTATGAGCAGAGTCTTGACTCGAAGACGTTACAAATAAAGGTTGAAATCCAAAAGTGGAGTCTTTGTGAGCTGCAGAGTAAGAATGTTTTTCCTTGTAGCCTGTACCGAGAGAAGAAGTAGGAGAAACAAAAATAGTAGAAAAATGTAAATGAATTTTGAGTTGACCGTTGTGGGTGCACTTTTAGAGGACATTTATAAGGAAAGGCAGACAAAAGAAAAATGGAAAAGGAAGAGCAGGGAGAGCAGAGGAGGGGGAAGAACTGAAAACTAAAAGGAAAGAGTGGGAAGGCAGAAGTAGCAGGCAGAGCATACTTGATTTAAGTACTAATCAAAGATTTTGGCTTTAAGGGTGAGAAAAGAGAGATTTAAATTCTTGAGGAATTGAATTCCAGATTTTAGAACCCGTAACGGAGACACTGTGTGTTTTATAGTTTGTGCGAGTCCGCGGTAGCCTGATATCGTCCTGGTGACGTGTATTGTAATCATGTGTCGTCTGTGAGATGGAGAAAGGTAAAACTACGTCACCTTTTGTGACTTTGTACGTAAGGAGTGTAAGTTTATATTTTACTAAGAGAGTGAAAGGAAGAATGCGCCATAATTTAAAAAGTTGGCCAGCGTGTTCATGGAAGCCTGCAAAGTTAACTATTCGCATAAGCTTTTTTTTTTGCGTTCCTATCAATTGCCTAAGGGAAGTAAAATATGTGATTCCCCAGACCTCAAGACAGTAGGTAAGTTTTGAATAAAATAAAGAATAGTAAAGAATCATTAGGATATATTGAGGAACGACATGTCTGAGTTTCGAAAAAATTCCCAGGAGACTGCTAAGAGAATTGGTGAGATCGTTAATGTGTTCTTTCCAGGTTAAATTTGAATCGAAAATTACTCCAAGAAGTTTGGCTGATTTCGTTTCCTGAAGGATGGAGTTGCGGAAAGTAATAGGAGAACTGTTAGGTAATATTTTTTGCCGGGAATGGAAGATAACGTAGTTAGATTTTGCAATGTTTAGCTCTAGTTTGTTAACGTAAAGCCAACGTGAAATGTTATCTAAATCTTGGTTGACTTTTTGCACTGTTTCTTCGATATTTTTTCCCGATACCAGAAGTGTCGCGTCGTCAGCATAAAGAAACAGCTGACTATTCAGGACAGCTTGGGGCAAATCGTTGATGTAAAGAAGGAAGAATAGCGGAGCTAAACAGCTTCCTTGTGGTACAACCAACAGAAATAGTTTTGCGAGTTCAGGGAATTTTACCTATGAAAACTTGCTGTTGCCTATTGAAAAGGTAGCTGTTCAGTAATTTTAGAGGTGTACCCCGAATACCATACCGTTCTAATTTCGTCAGTAAAATGTCATGCTTAACATTTTCAAACGCTCTTTGGAGATCTCTTTGCATTCCTATTACAAAATTGCTTTTGTCTATTTCGTCAGAAATCATCTCTTTGATATTAAGGAGGGCGGTAGTTGTTGACCTGTGTTTTCGAAAGCCGAATTGATGTTTGTAAAGTAAGTTTTTACTTTCGAAATATGATTCAAGTCTACTGTGTAAAGCCTTTTCAAAAATTTTGCTAATAACTGGAAGGATAGAAATAGGATGATAATTCTGAATGTCAGATGGGTCGCCTTTTTTAAATATAGGAATAATTTTAGCCATCTTAAGCTTCGAGGGGAAAATACCCTTATTGAAGCTGATATTGATTAAATGCGCAATAGCATTTGCAAAGAAATCTGGGTTGGCTTTAACAATATGCGGCGGGATATTATCGAGACCTGTGGACTTGGAACTAAGAGCATTAATAGAAGGCTTGACCTCGTTTCTGCTCAATGGTTTAAGGAAGAAAGGAGACCCGGCGGCGGGGAGGGGTTCAAATACTTCTGAGCGGTGTGGGGGTGGGACTACTGTTGGGAGGGGGGGATCGTTTGCAAAAAGTTCGTTGAAGGCGTTGGCTATTGTATTAGTTGTGTGGAGCTCAGTGCCAAAGGCATTGATTTTGGTGGGGAGGAGATTATTTGATTTTTTGCGGTTTAGGGCCTCGTAAATTGTTTTCCACGTAGATTTGTTGTCTCCGAGTGAGATTTTAAACTTCGCATCAAAGTAGTTCCTTTTGGCTACTCTCAGGATTGTAGTTAACAAATTACGATAAGAAATATATTTTGATTTTAAAAGGGGGTCACAAGGACTGTTTCTATATTTAACATGAAGCTGGTCTCTATTGATGAAGGCTTTCTTGGGGTGCGCTTAAAGGACTTATTAATTAAATATGCGGAATTTTTTAAAGCCTCAGAGACCCTTTCTGTGAGAACATTGTAAGCCTCGTTGGGATCGAAACTGTTGTACATCGCGTCAAGCCAGTTTGATTTGTTGAGTAGTGAGGAAACTTTTTCTAGGTTGTAGGAAATTCTCGGGGTTTTACGATCAGTAGTACATCTTGGTAATAAATTCGATATTTTAATAAATACCGGAAAATGATCTGAGATTCCCGTTTGGACTATGCCTGCCTGAAATGGATAGTCGGTGATGTTGGAATAAATATGATCTAGGAGGGTTTTTGACACGTCTGTAACTCTGGTTGCTTTATTAATGAAGGGAATGCAGCTGTGGGAAGTGAGGACATTGACAAAAAATGGTTAATAGGGGTGTTCTCAAGCGAATTTATATTAAAATCACCGCAAAGTATTAAATTCGATTTTGAAAAATTTTGGAAAAGAGAAATTTCAAGTGCTTTAAGGAAGTCGGCTGCATTGTTGTTTGGTGAACGATAAATAACACCCACAGAAACTATTCGGGGGGGGGGAACGAGTATTTATGTCCAGAAAGAGTGATTCACAGGAATCAATTGGGCCGACGTTTTTAATTTTGTAATTAACCGTTTTATGCACGTAAATGGCTACACCCCCGTGAGAGCTGTCTGGTCTGGAGACGTGTTCTAGACGGTAATTATTTAAGTTTAAAAATTTAGCGTTGATTTGAGAAAGAGTTCTTGTTTCGGTTAATGCAATAATTTTGAAAGGAATATTTGAAGTCGTGAGCAACTCCAAGATTAGATCTAAGTTTTTAAGGAGACTACGGATATTGATGTGCAGGACGCTTAGGTCGTCCCTGCAATTAGCTAATATGCTTTGCAAATCGCTTGCATAGTGATAGTGACAATTAATAGATAAGGGAGAAAGAAACCGAGAAGCCATAGCGAAGGAAGGAGAAAAGAAGTGCGTGAGAAAGAAGGAAAAACAAGAAAAGACTTACCTTTTAAATCCGGAAGCACCCCACACGGATCATTGACGCCGGATAGATGGGTCCGAAGGCTGGTCGACAATGTTGAAATGTTTAAGATTACGGCACGTTATTTGGAGAATGGTACTTCCGTCCGTGTATTGGCTGAGGATTTTTCCATTAGAAGTCCACAGGTGTTTCCAGCCATGTGTACGTTTTGCTTCGAGGGCGGCTCCGAATAGCTGTTTCCGTCTTTGCGTTAATTGTTCACTTATGAATATTGGCTGCACTTCTCCAGAAAATCCCTGGTCCTTCGATGTAATTCTTTTTTTCCTGGCTGCGGCGATTTACAAATCGAACTATAATGGGCTTGAATTTTTGAGAAGAGAGGACTCGATGAGATGCTTCCATATTGGAAGTATTTAGTTCGATGTTTAGAACTTTACCAATCTTTTTCAGGATCAAATCTGTAGATTCATCTTTGCTTTCAGGAATATTACGGATTTTGATGTTGTCTCTCCTATTGTAGCTGTCGATTTCATTCAAAGCGCATTCCAGATCCGTTATTTTGTCTTTCAGAGCATCATTTTCTCCGGAAAGATGATAGTTTTCCCTTTCTAGGTCAAGACACAATTCCCTCATCTCTTCTTACTTGCTATTCATGAAGTTGAGGCTTTGTGCTATTTCTTCCAGCTCTTTTAGCTTTTCAAGTTCGTTTTTGATTAGCCCAAGTTTCGATTCTATTCGTTAAAGGCAGACTAATCAGTTTTCCAGGTCTCGAGGTGTTGACCGAGTACAATATAAGAGGGGGGCCATTTTCCGCTGGTTAATAAGTGGGATTAATGGTGAATGGGAGCTTAATTGATTGTGACCTGCTTGAAGGAGTGACAAGGCTGCGAAGTTCACCCGGTGTGCAGTTAACCTTTGACTCAAAACAGTGCCTCCCCAAAAAGGTATGCTTATTAACAAACTGTTTTCTGTAGTCTGCAGGTTTTGTTCTCCAGGCTTTGAAAGGTCTGGAGTCCTTGGAGTTACGCTGCAGCATAACCTTTGTTTTCCTTGTGCCATAAAACAAAACACATTAAGCCGTCGATCTAGTCTTGTATAACCCATTGAGCAGTTTTGGAATACGAAAATGCAGGTGCACAAGAATTTTGATGAGAGTTCAAGTGTTTGAAAGGAGCTTGAGCAGAATACTTCTTTGGAAATTAGATGATGATGGGGGGGAGGCAACTTTGGTTACTATTTCAAAAATTTGATGCTTGTAGAGGTAATTAGGTAAGGAGCATTCGCTTTTCATTAGAGTCAAAATCTGGATCGGGGTCATTTAGAATCTATGATAAATGATCTCTCTTTTTACATGGAATGACAGCGATTGGAGCCCTATGGTGGCACAGTGTGTCGACGCATTCGCCTATTGCACCGTTAACTCAGGTTTGACTCCCAATGATGCAAAGAACGCTTAGCCAGAGATCTCATAAAGATCGTACTGGTAACTGTAGTCTTAAGTTTGGTTCCCTAGGCCTCAAGAGGTTCGGATTCTCCATAAAATTGTAGGCCCAGAGGTTCAGATTTCTCGGGAAAACAGTATGTCCCGGTGCACACATAGCATGACCATTGTAGTCCTTGAGCCATAAAACCACAAATAAAACAAAAGACGGAATTGGAAGGTATTTACCGTCATTGCATGCATTATTTTTGCTAGTCAAGCCTGTTTTAATACTGTACAAGCAGGGTTATGTTAGCGAAAATTCAAGCTATATTTGTGATTTGTAAAGTTCGTATTATAATAATAGATATTGTGCGGATTGTTGTTGGAGACTGAAAATATTATTTATCCATAGCTTTCGAGCATGCTCTGTAATGGGGGGGGAGAGCTATCCATGTGTCGCATTATAAGCAACGTCACATTCTATCGGGCCATGTTTTAACAATAAGAATTTACCCATCAATAAATGGGTTATTTGATTAATTACAATAATTATTACATTTATTAAGCAACATTTATGAAGTAAAGATTCAAAATTAGAAAATATTACTGATATTAAAAAGACTGTTTAAGTTTAATAAATACTTTAATTAGAAAATGAAAATTGCGTTCATTGTGAAAACACAGTTCAAGAAAAATTGAATAAAAATCTCATGTAATTAAAAATTAAAATAAGCACATACAATTTTGGCAAGAGAATGCACAAGGTGGACATTACTTTAATTAAAAATAAGGAATGTTAATCAGAATTATTGATTATTTGAATACTTTTTCAATATTGTCACGTAGGTTTGGATCAATCAAGGGGACATCATATTGATCGGTTTGCGGGAATACCAAGATGCTAAAGCTGATGTCATTCTAAAGTATAATCCTGATGAAGCAAGGAATCTAAAAACTTACGGAGAACTTCCAGAACATGGTAACGTTATTAACAGAGAACAGCCTGTAAAGTCTTTTCAATGAAGTGTAAAATTATATCTACATATCAAACTAAGTGGGTGGATGAAATAAGAAAACGAGTTGGGGTGACATGGAAGCCAATTTTTCGAGGCAGACTTGTGTGGAAAGCATTTGGAGAGACCTTCATCCAGCTATGGATACGTAATCGAATATGATGATATGATTTTATATTTTTAATGAATTTTGGCACAGTTTTTTTTTTTTTTTCAATTAGAACCTCCAACGTTGCAAATTTGGATATTATTGCCCTTTACAGTGTAATCAAAATTGTCATGAAAGTTTTTGACATTTGGTCATGAATGGTTCAAGCACATGGTGCTTCGAGGGCCAGCTTTAATAGCGAGGGTTGAAAAATCAGGTTTTAGTTTAATATTAGTAGTAATGAGTGTATAAATTTAATGCTTCTGTGGAGGTGCCCCTAGCCATGATTAAGTTTTTTTTTTAGCTTCTCAATCACTAAGCTATTAAAGCTGGCCCTTGAGCACCTTGTGCTGAACCATTCATCAATTGCCAAAAACTTTCATGACAATTTCCTGTAGATTGTTATTCAACAAATCTTACAGAATATATTTAAGTTAGTTTTCAAGTTTTGTGCCCCCTCTGAACAAATTTTCTGGATCCGCTTGTAGTAAGTTTTCTTTTGACAATTAGGTCAACATAATTGACATTATCTTTTTTGTTGATTTGACAGTAATTACAAAGTGCGTTGATCGTAGACATCGACATGTTGATTTGACAGTAATTACAAAGTGTGTTGATCGTAGACATTGACATGTTAATTGCAACAATAGACAGTGTGTATTACAGTGATTGCCAGTAATATTACAGTGGATGCATTTTTATGAACTTTTAATTTACAAACTTCATCTTTAAGAACAGTTCTTTGGTCTTGAAAAGTATCCCATAAACCTGTTAATTCTCATTTATGAACAATTCTGGGGTCTGTACAAGTTCTTAAAATCTGGAGTCCCCTGTATTATTTAATTTAGAGCATTTTTTTTAATGACAATCTCATCAGTGAATTTTTTGGGAAGCGAGATTGCGTATTTTGTAACATGTAACACCTTTATTCCTCATGAATAAGATTTGTCATGTAACTACTCTCATGATTTGACCCCCCAACTGAGTGTGAACCATTACAGAAGTATGTTTGATATCAAAACAATGACATTTAGTGTAGATATTAAAAAAGATAAGTAAACACATCATCAAGTAATCCAATAAATAGCAGTAAACCATGAAATGAATATTAAGCCATCTTCTAGCGATAATGCTAGGCTCTACGTTCCATGCACATGTAAATCTTTACAAATTAATTGTAGTGTACTTTTGGTTTGCACGAATAGAAGGATAATAAGCAATTTTATCCAGCTGTGATCACACTAAAGGAATTGTAGTTGTACAATCACGAAGACACAAATGTTTTTTGCATTGATTACATTGACAGGAATTCTAGGGTAATCTCTGCTTATTATTAAACTTCACTTACCCTAACAGTGCGAGATGGACTAATTGTCACAGTAACCTTGCCTAACGAAATTGAGTAAAAAAAACTCAGTTACTTCGTTACAACTTGAGACATCCCTTGTAGGTAAATATGGTAGTCTCACTAACATGAAATTAACTAAATTGCAAAACTACCGTCTTCCATACTGCTCTCCAGTCTGTCAATGGCTGAAACCCCAGTATTGTGGAAAGAGCAAAAATGAACAAGCCAACTAGCCAGCAACAACAACCAAAGGATTATTTATAAATGCTTACAAATGATGTCACATTGACATGCCAACTGTTACTCCATTAGTTTAATAACCTGTTTACAGCCTCTGCTATATGTGTGGTTCTGTCGGTTGTTATTCCGATTGTGGAGGATGTGTAAATTGTTACTAATATGTTAGCAATGAGTCCCTTACCCAAAGGGAATGGGGCTCAATTACAAACGTGCATACAGCTTGAGAATTAAAGAGACTTAAAATAATTGGGAGGATATAGTGGTAAAGGATTCAGCTCTTGAGTCATTAATCTAAGTCTGGCATATGCTATATGATACCATTAATTATAATATCAATTATTAATTTTTTTTTTTGCCCGCTATACTCCCAGGTTTGGTTTTGTGGGCTATAAAGCTTCAGATTCCTAAAAAAATTATAGGTTCTGGCACATAGGTAGTAGAGATGAGACAGGCTGAGCCAAAGCCTGGGCCCAAAACAGGCTCAGGCTCTATATTTCACATTTTCGGGCTTGGGCGAGCCCATGCTTATAAAACTGATGCAACTGAAGCCAAAAACTGACTTTTCTATATTGACGTTTCTGATGCAAGCTTAAATTCCAAGTCTTTAGGCTCAGGCTTCGAAAATTGAGCTTGAACTCATTTCTAATGGGTGCCTCCCCTCTTTTTTGTTAAATGCAGTCTGTCATTTCCATGCTTTAAATACAATTCCATCTTTGGAATTCATTCACTTTCGTTGTCTGTTATTTTGTGTCATTCACTAAATAAGAATGGATTCCTTTGAGTTAAAAACTGTGTGTACAGTCTCGCCTCGTTTGGCGAAGAACAACCCTTTCTGTCCTTGCGCTGTAAAAATACAATCAACCAACCATTCTTCGAGTCATTCTCATTTCCTTGCTACACCTCTAGTCTAAACACGATGCCATTTTGTGCTTATTTTTAAAATTTATTTTGAATGTTCTCATTTATTTTTAATGCTATCATTTATTTTGAACGTGCTCATTTATTTTAAATGTTTCTCATTTTAGCTAAAATCAATGACACCGTTAACTTTGGAGAAGAGGAGGAGGATGACAACATCATTGAGTTCGATGAAGTTAGTGGTGATGAGGACATCGATAATGTAAGTTATGCATCATTAACTGGATTTCGAATTATATTTTTCCTCATTATAAAAAACTGGATTTCTTATAATACTTCTTTGTCTTTTTCTTTTCTTGTGCTTCCAGATTTAATTTCCCGCAACAAGTTTTAAAATGTACATGCTAGAAAGTTACTCATAATCAAGAAAAGGCAGCGAACCTTTGTTTGATCAGAAAACTCGTAAATTTCTTCCCTACGTTGCTATGTCAATTATAGTGTTGCAGAGTAACAATTTTCACTATTTCAATGTATTTTCCAGTGTTTTAAATTTTCATGCTTTTGATTCACATACGGTTTATGAGAAGCGTGCACTACACAAACTTTGCCAATGGTCTTATCATTATATATTGTGAAATTCAAGAATTCCAAGTAATTCCATAATTTGTAAGTTTCGATTTGCAGAAGTTGCCATTTTTTATTTAGCACAGCTTGTTTTACAAGTGAATTGCAAACAAAATCGTTTATGTCATAAGAAGATTATAACCAGCTTGATTTGTCATATGCCAAATGCAGTCAAGTTATGTCAGATTGCAGGATGTGTTAAGTGGACTGCTCTGAGTGAATTGCCATGCTGTGATTGCAGTCAAAATAGCTTGTCATAAATAGCCTTCAGTCAGCGTAACATGATATATATATGGTCATTGGGATCAGTGCTCTTTGCTCTGAACTGTCGGTTTGGATGTTGTAAATAGACTACCTGTAGCCAAGGTGAGATCATGTCATATCGACATTCTGCAAGTCTACTTATTTCTTGTAACAAACTGCTGTGTCATAAGTAGCTTATAACAAACCGCCTATTCAAAATCTACCTTTAAATGATGTGTTCCTTTTTTATAAATATATTTTAAAACGTTTCGTAAATGAAACGATTTCCATTTTTTTTTCTAAGCCATGTTTTCAGTTTTTAAAATCTTTTATAAATGCCAGCTATTATTGCTTCCACTTCTATGTACTGTATTTGTTGTAATTGTAGAACAATTTTGTGTGTGTTAAAAAACATACATTTTACAGAATACAACTCTGATTTCTTTGATTATTGTAGTGTTAAAATCAAGTCTAAAAATTTTTTTTATTTCATTTTAAATTGCAATTTTTTGTAGAATTTTTTTTTAATAAATCTGATTTAAAGTGTTTCTTTTGTAGTTCTTACTCCACGATTCCTCTACATTAAGGTACCTGAGTCATACATTTCGTCATAAATTTAGTGCCTCTCAGTTGTCGGTTATGTCTACCGTGCTGGATTTGATGCTCAGTAAGCCTGACTGTATGTAAATGTTCTGCAGTTCAAAGGTCACGTTAACCCATTTATCCTATCCCAGATCTAACATGCAAGAACATAAAAACAGTTCAGCCCTGCGGTGGCGCAGTGTGGTAACGCGTTCGCCTAGTACGCCGTTAATCCGGGTTCGACTCCCAACAGTGTACAAAGAACGCTTACTCAGAGATCTCATAAAAAGATCGCACTGCTCACTGTAGTCCGGGGTTTGGTTCCCTAGGCCATAAGAGGTTCGGATTCCTCGGAAAACAGTAGGTCCCGGCGCAGCATGACCATTGTAGTCTTTGAGCCGTAAAACCACAAAACAAACAAACATAAATACAGTTCAATACGTCTATAAGAATAGCGATCCGATTTTTTGAGAGATATAGAGTATATCACGTTCAACCTTTGCCTATATTGATGCCTTTGTCCAATCCCTTGAGTATCTCATCATAAACACATAGGTGCCAATCCTTCTGATTTACCAGGAAGATTTTTGATTTTTATCGATCTTCTGGTCGGAAAACGATTTCGTCCGATTTTCGGAGATTTTGTCTAAAATCCCCAGTGTTTTTTAAAATACTAATTTTTAAAAAAAAAAATTAAATACCTTGATGCGTATTTAATAATAAGTACGCGTAAATAAAGGGCAAATATCGGTAAAAAAGCCGGAAAAATTTGTCTGCCGTTGACGGCGCATGCGTGGCGTGACGTGGAATTTTAGCTCCAGCTATGACGTAGAGTGATGCCCCTGCGCAACGAAATGCATCTGGATTTGTAGTTATTTGGGGAGGAAAGAAAGAATGCGCTACATCGATA
>QLNU02015359.1:24141323-24151664 GCA_006491805.2 Dysdera silvatica | reverse complement strand
AGTGTGGTAACACGTTCACCCAGTGCATCGTTAACTTGAGTTTGACTCCCAATGGTGCAAAGAACGCTTACTCAGAGATCTCATAAAAGATCTCACTTCTCACTGTAGTCCGGGGTTTGTTTCCCTAGGTCTTAAGAGGTTCAGATTTCTCAGAAAACAGTAAGTCCTGGCACATGTCCATTGTAGTTCTTGAGCTGTAAAACCACAAATGGAAAAAAAAAAGTGATTAGCTAAGTCGTTGACATGCATTTTTAAGAATGTAGGTAACTAAATGCTACATTAAATTGAGTAATGATAATTTTAGCAAATTAACTTACTGGAACACTTTTAACTGAAGAGGGACATATTAAGGATATAAGGATAATATAATTGCTGCCTTCAGGTCAAAGGGACTGAGATTTTCTGTAAATGTGTTTTTTTTGTGTAAATGTATTATGGCTTAGATTACACAGTAAGCGATTGGTTACATCTTAGATGATCCCCGGCACAGCATGGCTGTTGTAGTTTTTGAGCTGTAAAACCACAAACATACATCAGATGACCCATAGTGCAAGCTCAGAATGTGCGCAATATTCCAATATAAAAACAAGCACATAAAGGATCGAGGAGACTTAGGATGTAAACCTGTTCTTAACATGAAGATTCTAGTTCGTATTTATAAGTATTTCTGCCACAGTGGTGTAGATGTAATATAGTTGCTTATCATGCAGAGAGACCAGTTCGGAGTCCCACAGTTATTGGATGCTTGCCATTTTTGTATCGATTTCAGAGTTTCATTCCTTGGGTTACAACACTTTTAGTCTCATGGAAAACACATAGATCAGTCAAAAAGTTAGTTGTGTTCTTTTGAAAAAACACAACAGGGTCAAAGTTATAGAACGTTTTACTGTCATAAAAGTGTCATACAAAAGCTACTCTTCAACATAATCTTTATTTAAACTTTCGTTGAGGTGTGGCATGACTTTTTCTGTTTTGTGCAAAGAACTGCTGCCCAATATTCGATAACCATTGTTGAATTGCAGCTTTCTGCTCATTTGAGTGATACTACTTTGCAAGTTCTTTTTCCATGGGACCAAAGACATAGAAGTCACATGTTGTGCAAGATCTGGGATATGAGTTGGGTGTGGTCCCACACTTTCCACCTAAATTATTTCAGTCCCTTGTTAGGGTCATTACATGTGTTCTTGAATTGTCATGCAGGAGCATCATGTCTTTCAAAACATTACCCGACTGATAAATTTCAGTGCAGCTTCTCTCTTTTGCACACAAAACATGAATCACTGCACACACTTCCAATTTGGATGCCACCTGTAGCTGCTGAGGCACGTTTGATTGATTAGCGAGCGAACGAAAGTTGACATTTTGAATCCGCTGCTGAACCTGGTGCTGATAAATGTCCACAACGTTTCCACAAAGTTTCAATGAAATCTGTCAAACAACAATGTCAATCAATCAACGTTTATTGGCGTAGTGATACCAACGCCGATGGTATGGCGTGATTAGATGGTGAAACGTTCGAAAGAAAATAAATATTTCTGCCTTCGGTGGGACCTGAACCCACGACCTTCCACTTGCCGGGCGGAGGCTCTACCCACTGAGCTACGAAGGACAATATATAATCTCTTTACGAACGTATATATATTGTTGCCAGTTCGATAACCATTGTTGAATTACAGCTTTCTGCTCATTCGAGTGATATTACTTTGCAAGTTCTTTTTCCATGGGACCAAAGACATAGAAGTCACATGTTGTGCAAGATCTGGGAATGAATGAAACTGAGATCGATACAAAAATGGCAAGCATCCAATAACTGTGAGACTCTGAACTGGTCTCTCTGCATGATAAGCAACTATATAACTGGCAACAATATATATACGTTCGTAAAAGTTATATTGTCAGCGCCGTGGCTCGGTAGGTGCGTCTGCCCGGCAAGTGGAAGGTCGTGGGTTCAGGTCCCACCGAACGCAGAAATATTTATTTTCTTTCGAACGTTTCACCATCTAATCACGCCATACCATCGGCGTTGGTATCACTACGCCAATAAACGTTGACTAATTGACATTGTTGTTTGATTTAATCTGCGTAGTGTTCGATTTATATGGAATGAAATCTCTCTTTTACCAAAGTTTTTATGGAAGAACGCAACTAACTATTTGATTGATCTTCATAATAGGCCCTGGCAAAGTCTGATTTTAGTAAACCGGAGGCGGGGCATCATCTTAAGAATTATATTAGTATTATATTTGTCTATTTGCCATTGGGACGGTTACAAATGTTTCATAGATAAAAGTATACATGTCAGCTAAATTCAATCCAAAAACGAAAAAGTTCATTTTTGTCATGTTTAATAGTATATAATCAGTACGTATAAATTAAATTCAGTGTGTATTATTATACACAATATATACAAAACAAATATATTTGTACTTTACATGCAATGCGATATCATCAGTACATATCATCAATGCCAAAATAGGGAATAGAAAAAACCTTGATGGGTCCTCTGTAAAAACTAAATTGGTTTAATCCACCGAGCATCATACTTAACATGCCAGTCTACCAAACCCTCTTATCAAACAATTTTTTAAACATGTCAATATTTATATTTTTAATATCGTCAGCCAGATCATTCCACAATTTAATTCCTGTGTTTTCAATACCCTTTTTTTTTAAATAATTCTGTTCTAACCTTAGGCCAGGGGTGTGGGGACCCTGCAGCCTTTTGGGCCCGTAAATGTTGCCTTTTAGATGAATCTGAACTAAGGTAAAATATCCGATGTAAGGTATATTATATATATATAAGGTATATTATCCGATAAAAGGATTTTGTGAACAAATTCCTTTTATTTTTATTAATATGATTTTGTTCATCTTATTTTTTATTTATTTACTTTATTATTATTAACTTAACATATTTAAAATACAAAAGATAATAGAAGTAAAGTAAGGATAATCTAAAAATTCAATTTTTAAAGTAAAGGTGCAAAGAAATTAAAATATACAAAAACACGTTTAATTGCATATTACTAAACAAATATATTGATAGTAAAGAATGCCACAAAGTATATGCATGTGTTAATTAAGATATTAACTGTTTTATAAGTAGTCTGATATCTATGTATGTACCCGTGATATATGTATAAAAAAATATGCACATCTTTTTATATGTTCAATATCTACAATGTGTATTGGTTTTTCTCAAGACCGGTGTGCATTAGAAAGTGAATATGAACGTTTTTACTGAAAGCATTGGACATGCATCTACTAAATAATAAATACACTTGGCCATTTCTGTTAAACATAGTTTGAATAATTCTGCTGTATATCTAATTAGTGGCGTAGGTAAGGGGGGGCTCAAGCCCCACCCATTTGGTAGTAAAATATATTGTTCCAGTTTCTCATTTGACACCAAATCGTAAGATCTGTTAAAAACTGGAGTCCCCCATATTTTTTTGAATTGATATGTCCCTGTATCTAATTTAAATTTCTTGAATGTGGCCGTCTTCGATTATAACTAAATGTGGCCTTCCAACATATAAAGGTTCCCCACCCCTGTCCTAGGCAGGTATATTTAATTGATTGATTGTTTGGCTTTTTTATGGCGCAAGAGCATCTGGGCTATACTGCGCCAAGGTATATTACATCGTTTTTTCTTAATTTTTTATATTTATTTTATTTTGAATATTAATATTTTCCAAGTATTTCTGTTCTGTTCTTCGAAACATGATTTTTAAAGTACTGAATTAATTTTTTTAATTGGCGAAGTATACTTAATAAGTATTCCCTTCTAATTTTTTTTTTTTAATTCTATTATTTGTAAGAATTTTGTCTGTGGACTTCCGGTGATTTTTTCACTACTTTTATTCTGGTTACCCCCTATGCAATTATAATAGTTTAAATTTCTTAGATATGGAAATGTATAATGCAGGCTCAGTAAAATATCCCTTGGAATATTACATAATAATCTTATTAATCCTATTCCTAAACTAATTTTCTTGCTCTCCTTATTCCACATGATTGTTCCAGTAAAGATGGGATTCTTTCTGATGATTAAATTTTGACTTCTACTTTCATATTCCTCATGCGAAAACCTTCCTTTTAGATAAAGAAAAAATGTGCCATACGTATTCAGACTGGAGTTGAATCCCCACCCCCGTATGAGTATATGTGTATTCACCGAAGGAGAAACACATCCTAAATATCTTTTATATCGCAATCGTCAGTGAACAAATTGCATGTTTTTATATATGAAAGTATTTTTTGAATGATCGGGAATTTTCAGGCATCTGAAAATGTTTCAATATGCCTGTATTAATGAAAATCAGCACAAATTAATATAATGATGTTGGTATGGAGAAACTACAATAAGCTCAAGATTAAATTAGTAGAGTAATTGATAACTAAACGCAGGGATCACACTCTTGTGCTAAAACGGTTAAACTGCGCCATTTAGGAATTTTAGGAATTTTGGGGAATTAAATACGAACAATAATTTCTGACACCCACATTCTAAGCTCAAACTAGACTGAGGACCCCTGGGTCAGGGCGGTCGCACTTTTTCTTCTAAAAGACAAAATTAGTTTGTGCTCAGGATGTGTGTATCAGAAATGATTAGTTATACAGGATTGGATGTTATATAACATATTTAACATGTGTGGTTTATTTACTTTTGTATATTTGGGAACCGTTAACAATGTAGAAGGCGGAGAAAGTTGTAGGTTAGAAATATATAAGAACTCGTAATTTAATGTACGAACTGGAAAAAAAAAATAATGGAAAGGAATTTAGACAAAGAAATTTGTTAGGAGATTGCTTTCTCAACTGCTACTAAAAAAGAAAAAAAAAAAAGGCAAGTACAAGACCGCAGTTTCGCTAAGGTTGAGAATCACTTCCTTAGACACAGGAGGGCTGTAGGCAATCCGGGGCCAGCAGGGGCGCAGCCCCAATTGCCCCATCGATATATATGCCTCATTAAACTTAACCCTATAGGCAGTTGGGAATTTTACAATAGGGTTGCGAGGCCTAGGCATAAGAGCGCCATGGGTAAAATTCTTCCTCTCCCATCCAATTCTCCCTCCTTAAAATATACACTTCGATGTATGTTAATATTACAGGGTTCGTAAATGTTTATTATAGTTACAAATACTGTAATAAACTAAGAAAAAAGCCATCAGAGTTGGGTTTATTATAACATAATGTGTAAATTCCTTACCTCTCCTGCAACTATTTTATACTCGTGAGTTCCCAGGTGCCATGTGCCCCATATGCCTTTTGCATTGTCCCTTTGTCCTGGCTATAGGCCTGCTCAGACAACAAAGGTGCAGATTCCTCGGAAAACTCCATCGCGCATGAAACTCGGGGAAAATTGGATCATGGCGCATCACGACTGGGTGGTCCTTGTTTTGAAAATACAAAGATAACTGAAATTGCGATTGTAATAGATGTAAAATAATAGAAAATTTTATAATAGCAAATTTGGGTTTAATAGACCAAGACTAGTGGATTTAATATTTAAATAAAAGTCAGTTTTTGTGAATGCCATATTTGAACTCTGAAAGTCATTTTAGAAACTATGGCATCCTAAAAAAAAGATTTTTTTATTATGTAGTATTCTTTTTATTAAAGGGAAATAACAAGGTTGGTTGTTTGGATTTTAATGACTTCACGACAACAAGGTTCTACTGCGCCAAGTACATAACAAAATGGGGCAAAACGACCGTCATCAGCCCCACAAGACAAATGAGTGCCAAAAACCGAATCCCATTCCAAGAATGTGTTTGAAAGAAGTATTCTCTTTAAGGAATCCACTTTACGATGGTACAGTGGTAACGCGTTCGCTTCGTGTGCCGTTACCTGGATTCGTACTTGCCTCGTACCCTCGATTCGGCGCATAACGGCAAACAAAACAAAACAAAACAAAAAAAGCTCCCTGCGTAACATGACTCGTACGTCGCAAAACTCGCAACCTTTTAATAATGATAATGTATTTTTAAAAAAGAATGATCGACTCATCTTCAATTTTAACTAGTAATAAATTAGTGAAGACCTCTGTTGATAATATCTCTCTGTGTAATAATTAAAACTGAAGTTTGTGTTCGTTCTTATGATGGTTAATAGTCGAAGGAAATCTTCTTCTCTCGTGTCCTAAGTACTTATTAAATATTTTTCCAATATTCGGCAGCATATAAAGCACTGTCATTTACCTTTGCCAGATCTTCCCTCGGTCAAGTTATGGACATTCTCGGACATACCAGTAAGTGATCGTAGTTCTGAATCATGCCGCACTCGTCGTCATTACCCATCTCCCATTTAATTAGGTTTGTTTTGCACCGGGTGACCTCGGTCCGCAAGCGGTTGAGGGACTTCCATGTAGAGAAAGGTAGTTGAAGTCCTTTTAGTCCTGATTCTAGAAGTTTTATCGAAGTAAGCGGCATCATTGCTTTCCACAGCGACATCTGTCGTGCTTCCGGAGAAGTTTTCAGTTCTTCTGTTGAGTTTATAAAACTTTTTCTAGATTTTAGTCTAACAGTCTGTATCTTGTGCTCGTACAAAGGATGGCGAGGGTCATCCTTCTGTTTCAAGTGCTTGATTTCAGTTGCAATTCTCCTGCGCACTACAGGTGGTGCTATACCTATTATAGGATATATGCTTGAGATAGGAGTCGGCTTAAGGCATCCTGTAACTATACGGACAGTCTCGTTCACTGCGACATCCACTTGTTTGGAGTGAGCTGAGCACCTCCATACCGGTGCTGCATATTCCGCCGTAGAAATACTTAGTGCCGATCCCGTAGTACGTAGGACGTCTGTGCTCCCCAGGATGAACCGGTTAGTTTGCGCAGTATGTTATTCCTAGCACAGACTTTTTTCTTGGTGTCATGGCAATGCTGTTTAAAGGTAAGAGTTCTATCAAGCTTAACGCCTAGGTATTTTGGGTTGTTAGAATGTTCTAATCGTTGGCCTTTCCAGTTGACTTCAAGTTTTCGCCTGGCCTGCCTATTTCTCAGGTGGAACGCGCAAACCTGAGATTTGCTTGGATTCGGCCTAAGGGCATTGTCTTCGTAATAGGTTGCGAGTTCTGCCAAAGATGTTGTTAATTTACTTTGTACTGCTTCGAAAGTCTTGTCTTGGGCGGCGACTGCTGTATCGTCGGCATATATACATTTTTTCGTATAAGATTTAATCGGCTGGTCATTGGTGTATATATTAAACAGTATAGGAGCCAGGACACTTCCCTGAGCAAGGCAATTTTTCTGGTTTCTCCATCTACTTTTTTTGGATTGCAAATTAACGAAGAAACATCTGTTTTGGAGCATACATTCAATAAATTTTGAGAATGTGTATTCTTTAGTTAACCGGTACACTTTCTGAGTGAGAAGTTTGTGATTGACGGTATCGTAAGCTGCACTGAGGTCAAGAAAGCCTATTCCGGTAATCTCTCCTCTTTCGAAGCCATCCTCAATGTATTGCATCAAGTTAAGTAGTTGTCCGCAGCATGACCGTCCTGGCCTGAAGCCAGCTTGTTCTTTGATCAAGGCCTCATCAATAAAGGCAGCTATTCTCTTTAGAATCATCCTCTCCATAATTTTGAATAAATGGCAGAGTAGTGATACAGGGAGAAAGTTTTTAGCTTTATTTGGGTCTTTACCAGGTTTTAAAATCGCAACAACCCGCGCTTTCCTCCAGAGTTTTGGGATTTGCATCTTCTTAATGCAGTTATTTATTAATGTTACGATCCAGGTTCGAGCCGCTTCTCCGAAATGTCTTATCTCTTCAATTTTGATATCATCGAGTCCTGCGGCTTTGTTATTTTTCATTTCACCAACTGCATTTTGAAATTCCTTGGTCGAGAAAGGTTGGGATAGAAACTGATTTTCTTTACTCACGTCTCTATCAATTTTGCAGACCCTGATCTTCTTTTTAGTTTTTCCATTCAATAGCAATTGATGAGCTATTTCAACCAGAGTAACTTTACTATAATCCGGTTGGGGCGTTATTGCATCATTGCTAAGAGTTTTTAATAATTTCCATGCTTTCCTGCTGCTGTGCTTCATGTCGATATTTTGTAGCAGGTTGCACCATCTCTCTCGTCTTGTCTCGGATATGGCAGCCAGCACATCCTCGCCAGCTTGGAAAGTTGCATCTGAGAAAGGATCTTGGTTATATAAATCCTCGTAGAGTTTAAGCGCTTCTTTAGATCTTTGATTTAAGCCTGAGATATGTTGTGTTCGACAGCCTCTTGGTATATATCTTCTTGAGATTTTATGGACCAGGTTTGTAAACGTTTCGTATGACTGAACATCAGGTGTAAGTCCGATAATTTTTTCGTCGAGCTCTGCTGTGAAAAGATTCCACAGAAGGAAATATACATTTGCTTTCTATTTATAATACATTCTGCCGACAGATGGCAGCACCTATACTTGTGCAGCACCTATACCTGTACGGCACCTATACGATTGGCTTTACAGGTATCCCTCGATATACTACGTTAATTGGTGCCACGAGTGCACTGCACATATCAAAACCGCATATATCGAAGTTAAGAACCAATGGGAAAATTGAAATTCGTTCACGATGTTTCAGAGCATTCGTTAGAAGACTTAATTTTTACCTTTAAGATACAGTGAAAATCGGTTATAACGACCTCCAAGGGACCGTGCAAATTCGGTCGTTATAACCGATAGTCGTTATAAACGGCATCTTTTTAAAATCATAGTCTCCTATAGCAATGTACGCTGGGGTATTATATATTATTTCAACAGTAAAAGGTATTAAACTTTTCGGTTTCAAAATTAAATAAACATATACTTAATTATAATGAATTTAATTTCCGTTTATATTATGTTATAGCTATACTAAGTACATAGTACTTTCTTAGTTTTTTAAATTGAAAAAATTGTAGAAAATACTACTAAAGTATATAATGTAGGAAACACATGTAATAAATAGTATTTATTATATTATACTAATGACTTCAGAACAGTGCCGGTTTAAGAGATTTATGGGCTCTACGCTGAAAAAATAGAATGGGATTCTTAAGAATATCGTGATATATTCAATAAATAAATCATACTTTTTTTTAAGTTCAATATCTTTAATATTTAGGTTTAGTTGTAATAAAATTTTTTCGGACATACATTTGTAAATAAACAAAATTAGAATAGCGCTTAAATTTTGATAACTAACTTTAAATTTTAAGAACGTGGTGCTTTGCGACTGTCAAGTCGCGTCGTTATATCCGATACGAATTTCCCTACTTAGAATCTACGTAGACCAGCGGTTCTTAAACTGTGGTTCGCGGACCCGTGGGGGGTCCATGGGGTCCTTCCCGTGTTCCGTAAAGTTCCGAAAGATACTAAGAAAAGAGCATTTGTTCTTTAATCCTAAGAATAAATTATGAGGAGGGACAAAAAAATCCTTCCTTAAATTGTGAAAATTAGCGATAAAACACTAGTAATAAAAATATGCATGACGCAAATTCCGGTCTTTAAAATTTGAGTCAATTTTTGGGGGCTCGTGAGGGCGAGTGATCTCTGAAGTGGGGTCCGCGGTCTAGGAAAGTTTAAGAACCGCTGACATAGACTACAAAATCTCCGTCGTTATAGCAGCTTTCGTCGTTATAACCGATATATTTAGTGTGGAGTAGAATAGCAAACCAAACTTCTTGTAAAAATTCTGTCGTTATAACTGGCGTCGTTATAAACGATTTTCACTGTACTTTTTAACTATGTGTACAAATAGCAATATGTATATATAACGTACTACTAAATAATAATGAAATGCAAATTAACTAAAGATAATTTATAAACGTATTTTGTTTTATAAACGTATATGACTTAAGGTACAAAATAAATGAAAAAGTTTTGTGCACCCGTACGGTTCTAAATTACATTCTAGAAAAATAATTGTCAATCTTCTTTTGAACAACGGCAGCCGCCTTTTTATCTTTGTACAATTTACAATAACAGCTAATGTCGTTTTCAAGGTTTTGACAAAGAACAATGCTTCTTTCCACATTTGGATCGAAATCTGTAATTTGTTGCTTAACAGTTTCTAAATTTCAAAATATCTGCTCGAGTTCTTTAAAGAAATTTCCTTTGGAACACATTCTTCTCCTTCGGTCGTAATTTCTTCTTTCGTGTAATAGGCACGCTCTTGCTCTAATTCTATAAGATCGGTCAGTGAGTTCCTGCGAATGTGAATCTATGCATTTTCTTACACTGAGGGCATCAACATCTTCAAACCCAAGGTCCTTTCCAATGACGCTAATTTCTACAATATCATCATCAGTCTCATTTTCGACGTCGCAAAAATCACTTGCGCAGTGCGGCAGAAGATCTTT
>QLNU02015359.1:24125572-24141223 GCA_006491805.2 Dysdera silvatica | reverse complement strand
TTTATTATATATGCAACTAACTTGCTTGCTTTTGGTTTAGAGGGTTTGATTAATTTTTAACATAAAAACAATTAAAACGAAAAAATTAGATGAAAAAACTTGGATTACCAGAAGCGCAGATAATATCGAGACACACTGTATTTGTTTTTCTACCAAGTTTTAGATACAGTTTTTAATTCTTTACATTTCAGCCTTTGACGTACGCAGGGGAAAGAGTTTATGGGGGTTATAACCCCTTACGATAAAATTATATATATATACAGTGAAAATCGGTTATAACGACCTTCAAGGGACCGTGCAAATTCGGTCGTTATAAACGATATCTTTTTAAAATCATAGTCGTCTATAGTAATGCACGCTAGAATACTACATATTATTTTGATAGTAAAAAGTATTAAACTTTTTGGTTTCAAAATTAAATAAAAACATAATTATAATGAAATTAATTTCCGTTTATATTATGTCATAGCTAGCTACACTAAATACGTAGTATTTTCTTAGTTTTTTAAATTGAAGAAATTGTAGAAAATACTACTAAAGTATGTAATGTAGAAAACAAATGTAATAAATAGTATTAATTATATTATACTAATGACTTCAGAACAGTGTTGGTTTAAGAATTTTGCGGGCTCTACGCTGAAAAAATAGAATGGACTCCTTAAGAACATTCAATTAATAAATCACTTTTTAAGTTCACTATCTTTAATATTCAGGTTTAGCATTAATAAAAATTACTCTTACATTTGTAAATAAACAGGATTAGAATAACGCTTAAATTTTGATAACTAACTTTAAATTTTAATAACTAACCTACGTGGTTCTGCTTTAAGACTGTCAAGTAGCGTCGTTATATCCGATACGAATTTCCTTACTTAGAATCTACATAGACCAGCGGTTCTTAAACTGTGGTTCGCGGACCCGTGGGGGGTCCATGGGGTCCTTCCCGTGTTCCGTAAAGTTCCGAAAAATACTAAGAAAAGAGCATTTTGTTGTTAATGCTAAGAATAAATTATGAGGGGACGAAAAATTCCTTCCTTAAATGGTGAAAATTAGTGATGAAACACTAGAAATAAATATGTATGATGCAAATTCTGGGTTTTGAACTTTGAGTTAATTCTTGGGGGGTCCGCAAGGGCGAGTGATCTCTGAAGAGGGTCCGCTGTCTAGGAAAGTTAAAGAACCGCTGACATAGACTACAAAATCTCCGTCGTTATAGCAGCTTTCGTCGTTATGGCCGGTATATTTAGTATGGAGTAGAATAGCAAACCAAACTTCTTGTAAAAATTCTGTCGTTATAACCGGCGTCGTTATAAACGATTTTCACTGTACTTTTTAACTGTGTATACAAATAACAATATGTATATATAATATACTACTAAATAATAATGAAATACAAATTAACTAAAGATAATTTATAAACGTATTTTGTTTTATAAACGTATATGACTTAAGGTACAAAATAAATGAAAAAGTTTTGTGCGCCCATACGGTACTAAACTACTTTCTAGAAAAATAATTGTCAATCTTCTTTTGAACAACGGCAGCCGCCTTTTTAATCTTTGTACAATTTACGATAACAGCTCATGTCTTTTTAAAGGTTTCGACGAATAATCATGCTTCTTTCCACATTTGGATCGAAATCCATAATTTGTTACTTAACAGTTTCTAAATTTCTAAATATCTGCTCGAGTTTCTTTAAAGAAATTTCCTTTGGAACACATTCTTCTCCTTCGGTCGTAATTTCTTCTTTCGTGTAATAGGCACGCTCTTGCTCTAATTCTATAAGATCGGTCAGTGAGTTCCTGCGAATGTGAATCTATGCATTTTCTTACACTGAGGGCATCAACATCTTCAAACCCAAGGTCCTTTCCAATGACGCTAATTTCTACAATATCATCATCAGTCTCATTTTCGACGTCGCAAAAATCACTTGCGCAGTGCGGCAGAAGATCTTTCCACACAGCTCTTGTTGAAGTAGCTGTAATTTTTTGCCATGATTCATGAATATTTTAAATTGCTTGTCTGATATTAAAATTCTTCCAGAATTCGGTCTATGAAATTGTACCTTCCCCCGTCATAACTTGAACTGCTTGCACGAAGTTTCTTCTTAGATAATAAACCTTGAACGTTGATATTATGCCCTGGTCCATTGGTTGTAGCAAAAACGTTGCATTTGGTGGTAAAAATACGACTTTTATATTTTCACACAGATCATTCAGTGCAGCAGGATGACCAGGAGCATTGTCAATAATTAAGAGGGCTTTACATGTAAGATCATTTTGCTTGCAATGGCCTTCGACTGCTGGACAAAAATAATTCTTAAACCAGTTTTCAAACAAAGCTTGCGTAACCGAAGCCTTTTTATTTGCCCGCCAAATTACAGGCAGTGATGCTTTGTTGCAATCTTTTAAGGCTCTCGGATTTAGTGAGCGGTAAATTAGCATGGGTTTCAATTTAAAATCGCCTTCAGTGTTTCCTCCCAACAGAAGAGTTAAGCGGCCTTTCGCGACTTCGTAACCAGGTTGCGATGTTTCATTTTTAGCTAGAAAAGTTCTTGAGGGCATTTTTTTTTCCAATAAAGACCTGTTTCGTCAACATTAAAAATTTGGCGGTCATCGTAGTTATTTGTTTTTCAAAGATGCAGGATATTTGGCGGCTGCATCATTATCAGCCCTCCTGTTAATTTGACGTTAATCATTCCAGTCCGAACTTTAAACTTTTTAAGCCATCCTTTATTGGCAGAAAACGTCGTAACAACCCCCTTTGAATTTGTCTTCTTTGTGCGATGAAAACAAGCTAAGTGCTTTTGCCATTATGTTATTGGTAGCAACTGGAATCCGTTTTTGATTACAATCTTCCAACCAAGTTAACAAACGGTTCTCCATTTCAATCAAAATGAGATTTCTGTTCCTAGTGCACTGGATGCTGAAAGATAATGAACCAAACTTACCTGGTTCAACATATTCTTTAGATTTGAACAAAATTTGTTGTACTGTAGACTCATTTAGGCCTAGAGTCGTGCCTATGCGTACTTCGCTTTCACCATTATCAAATCGTTTTATAACGTCAAATTTCGTATCCAAAGTAATAACTTTACGATGTTTTTCATTGAATTTCACTGGCACATCACTTTTCCTTTTGAACTTAGTGAAATTTTACAGAGCGAGCGTGAAACACGGTCTGAAGACACAGCTTTTTACACGTGGTCTTCAATGAACGAAATTGTGTGTTACCGTGAAAAAGTGTTACCAACTCAGAGCATTAAAACCTCTCCAGACTGGCAACATAGGAAAACCCCTAAATCTAGCGGATAACCGCTAGATTTAGTTTTTTTCTCCCCACACCAGCACTAATCGAAATTTTAGGGCGCACATATAGAGGGACTGCATGAATGTTTGGAATCGTGTTACTCGAAACAGCATTGATCGAAACCGCATATAACGAGGGATACCTGTACTTAAATTGGATTTGGATATTCAACGTAGCTTTTAAATTAATGTTATTTGCTCTAGGGCAGTTGTTAACGATGCCATGTTTCGATTAGAAATAAGCATTTGACTCAAGTCTCTGAAATTTTAACAGCCATTATATATATATATATAATTTTAGATATTTTGCTTCAAAATTTTGCATATACAGTGAAAATCGGTTATAACGACCTTCAAGGGACCGCGAAAATTCGGTCGTTATAACCGATAGTCGTTATAAACGATATTTTTTTTAAAATCATTGTAGCCTATAGCAATGTACTCTAGAGTTTTATAAATTATTTTGATAGTAAAATTTATTAAACTTTTTGGTTTCAAAATTAAATATATACTTAATTATAATGAATTTAATTTCAGTTTATATTATGTTATAGCCATGCTAAATACATAGTGCACTCTTAGTTTTTTAATTGAAAAAATTGTAGAAATGGCACTAAGGCATATAATGTAGAAAACAAATCTAATGAATAATATTTATTATACTCATGACTTTAGAACGGTTTCGATTTAAAAGTTTTGTGGGCTCTATGCTGAAAAAATATAATGGGTCCCTTCAGAATATGGCCCTCGTGATATTCAATTAATAAATCTCTCGGGTTTTTTTTGAAGTTCATTATCTTTATTTTCAGGTTTAGGAGTAGCCCACAAATTTATCGGACATTTGTAAATAAACAAGATTAGAATAACACATTTTGGTAACTAACTTTAAATTTTAATAACTAACCCACGTGGTTCTGCTTTATGACTGTCAAGTCGCGTCGTTATATCCGATACGAATTTCCCTACTTAGAATCTACGTAGACTAAAATATCGCCGTCGTTATAGCAGGTTTCGTCGTTATATACGATGTCGTTATAACCGATATATTTAGTATGGAGTAGAATAGCAAACCAAACTTCTTGTAAAAATTCCGTCGTTATATGCGGTTGGTCGTTATAACAGGCAACGGAACAAACGATTTTCACTGTATTTCAACGATTTTTTAATTTTGGAAATTTCCATGACCAATCAAAGATGGAGCACTGAAGTGATTTTAACGCAAGAAAGATGCAAAGCAAGGCTTTCCCCAAAAGGATCTGTGTGCGCCGCGTTCTCTGAAGAAATTTTGAAAAATACAGAGTACGCGGCGCGTACTCTCAAGGTCTCAAAAAAGTTTTTGTATTTGCTGGTTTTTGGACAACTTTCAACAAAGTTCGGCTTTTTTCTTTTTTTTTCTAGTCATTTACAAACTTGAATGGAAACAAATGAGGAAATGATGACAACCTCCTGAAACCCCATCTCAGCCTCAAAATAACATCTTGCTCAGGACCAGGAGAGGAATGAAAAACTGATGAAAGTGGAAACCAGCGGCGTAGCGTATGTTGCCAGATCCCGGAGCAATTTAAGTATTGCTCTCATTAAAACCCGTTAGCACTCCCTTTTACCAGCCCAGTATTGAAACTTTGCGCTCGGGGCTTTCGCCCCGTGGCACCACCCACGTTACGTCAGTGGTGGCAACTGTCACTTTGGGCTTAGATAGACGATACGACCAGTGAAATACCAATTTGCGCGACGCGGTGACATCACCAAGTCCAGTAACCCCGCAATTTCAATACTCTTTAATTAAGACAGCACCGCATACTCTCAATAATTTTCTTCAGGACAGTCCTGTGCGAAAGATGTATATTATCGGATTCTAAGGTCTTCTGACCTACATATCTATGAAAATTAGTCTTTTGCAAAGAAGAAAGTGAATGTAACCAGGCGCGGACTGGGCTGTCGGCCCCCCCTGGTCGGTGCGTACTCACTGGCGAAAGGACCCGCGCCTCCGAATGGTCAAGGACTCCAGCACTCCAAGCTATTCGCCCTTTGGGAGGACCGAGTCCGCCCCATTAGATATGAAAACACATCATTTGCAACTAGGCCGCAGTACAAAATCGTCTTTAAAGGCACGTGGGTCCGCCCATAGGTATTTGACTCCCCCCTCCTATCAATTTTGAATTGTGATGCTATTTATCTTGAAAGTTTTTTTCCCTTACTATATGTGTATCGCCTCATTTCGCAGAACCGGATTGCATTTTTTAGGCTGGAAAAAAAAAGTTCCTATATCGGGAACCCCCTCCCTGATTTATATATATTGCTACGTCACTGATTTCATTAACATAGGACTAAACATTATGAGGGAAAAGGGTGCTTAAAAATCCTATTTTGCGCTGCTTTCAAAAAGTGATTATAAAGGAAATGTACGTCGTAAATATATGAAAAAACAGGCAGTGTGTGCGAAACAATGTCTTGTATTTTATGCAACTTACACCTTGAAAAACGGATTAAGTTTAAAGAATGGGACAATGGTTTCTTCTTGAATATTACTCGAACCCTGAACCTCTTTGCTGAGAGGCAAGCGACGACATCAAATAGCCACACACGGTAACAGGTTCGATTCCGCCCTTTCATCACACACCTAAGGTCTTTTCCACCTCCCCCTGCAGGCGTTTCTTTTAAATTCTACAGTTCCTTTGTTACGCTTTCTTTATAAGTCCACTTTTCCTCCAAAACGTTTTTTCGACCTTCCCACTTTTTATTTTCTAACTCCTCGTCCTCTGAATTTTACACGCTTTCACACATGCTACCATTCCATTCGTCTCGAGAAAACAAGAAAAACGATACCAATCACGACTAAATCGCTCCATTATTTCTTCTTTTAATTTCTCTTTGACCAGGGCCGCGTCCAGGAGCTCCCGCTGCTCCCCTTTCACGCTCCCTTTCAGGGCCCCATTCAAACTACGACTTTCTCGGGTAAAAGGCTTTCCTTCACAAGGTACCTCTTTTTTTTCGATTCTTTTACTACTTTTCTTTCTGGCTTACAAAATTTTCGTCCTTTTTCTGATTACGAGAATACTTCTACTTTTTATTTTTACTCCAGCTACCGAATTTCTACGACTTTTTAAAGTTCCCAACCACATCGACCTGGATCACTTTTTCTTTTTTCTTCCTCAAGCTTTTTTTTTTTTAAATTGCATCATTTTTTACACCTGGCACACTTTTGAATTCCTTCAGTCCTCTAACGAATCATTTTTTATTTGAATCTTTCTCCCCCCACAAACCTACATTATTGTCCCAAAACCTTGAGTTCGATCTGCGCAGAAACTTTTTTTACTCCAACATGCATCCCCACATATTACGGGTCGAAGTTCGATACCCTAGTTGCCATTTTTCCCCACTTTTTCCCCCATCTTTTTCCACATATCTCAAAAATTCTTTATTTTTTCTACACACGAAACACGCTTTGCTGTTTTTACATACTTTACTGTTTCTACTTTTTAAATACATAATCTGAATTCATACGTTTTTTTCCCATTTTCCAAGAAACTTGAAAAGCAAGTGTTTTTCCGCTTTTCGATTTCCCTGTGCAAGTGACATTTTTCCTGCTTCTGCCACTCCATGAAGTCTTTTTTTCTCATCCCTTGGACACATTAAACCTTTCTACCTAGAAAGTATGTTTGGTTCTATGAAATAAAGCGGCGTACAAAATGACAGACAAAGACTTTTAAGAGCAAGCATTTTTGAAAAACTTCTTTCTTTCACCGGTGCCATAAGAAAGGGGGCGGAGGATCCACAAGGCTATGAAAAATACTACGACGTATTTCGTTTTACTATTACTTACTTCGTTGATCTACTTAACTGAAGTTCATTCACATAAGAAATTCATTGATTTATTATTTTTGAATACTCACTATGACTTACTTTGAAATACAATGATTTACATTGTTGATTTACTTAACCGAAGCTCATTCATATAAGAAATTATGTATTTATCACTTCTGAATTTTCACTGTGTATTTCTTTAAAATACCATGACTTATTTTGAAAAACTATGATTTATTTCAAAATACTAGACTTACTTTGAAATACTATAATTCACTTCGAAATACTATGACTTATTTTGAAATATTTTTACCCTACTTTGCAATATCATGATTTACTTTGAAATACTATAAATTACTTTGAAATACTATGACCTACTTTGAAATACTATGATCTACTTTAAAATACCGTGACTTAATTTAAAGTATGAGATTTACTTTGTTGATTTACTTAACTAAGCCCATTCACTTAAAAAAATTCATTTACTGTTTTTGAGTTTTTGATAACAAGCTTTGTAAACTAAGCTAGAAGAAATCTTTTAAACATAGAAACTGAAATTTATGTCTCCTCAAAACGTACTAATCACAAACGTTACAAGAAGAGTATATTCGAAATGCTTCAGAATTTCAAGTAATCGAAAATGACATATCAAAAGCTTTGTCTGATTATTAAAGCACACTAAATATCTTTTAAGTAGAGAAGTCCAGTCTGCTATCGACACATTTATTGTCGAACTGTCTAGCCTATTGAGATAAGAGGAAAGAGAAGTTTGTTTTATCAGGTTCCAAGTATTCGGAATTGTTTTGCAAATTGGTTATAACAATGGTTATTGGTAAGATTTACGAATGTCATCTTGCATTTTAGCCCTAAAAATGCTTATTTATTAGTTATAGTATTTGTTTATCATCATATAGTGTTTATTTATTAGTTAGAGATATTTGGATGGACATAAGGAGAGGAATATATGAACCATTGAAATTTGTGAAATATATTTATGTATATTTTTTATGAAAAAATGAATGTAACATTTACTAAAAAACGCAAATGACCTTTGTAGCTTCGACTAAGGTCACGACGAGAACTTTAATAGGACTCTCACGCAGTCTGGAGAATTTGGAATTGTCAGGGGATTTAAAATCGTCCTTAAAGCTTAGGAAAAAGTCAAGGGAAAAACAAGGTTTTTTGGTCAAAACCTGTAAAAGTCAGGGAAAACTTTCTTGACTTCTATTCTGAATAACGAAATCTCCCGCTAACGTGAAGCCATTTTCTCGCGCAATCGAAATTTGGTTGAAAATTTTGTCACTGGGTAAGGAATTTTTCTGGAAAAATCAAGGAACTTTTCTAAAAGGGTCAGGAAAAAACCTAGAAAAGTCAGAGCATTTTTCTCCAATGCCAGTCGGACGTTAGCACCTTTAATTTAAGACGACGGGTATGTGCTTATTATATGCTTGACAAGTTTCCCTGCATAGTCAGAGATATCTGATAATGAAATACAGTCGAAACCACGTATGTGCAATCCGCATATATGCGAAAATCGCATGCATGCATGCAAAAATTTCGAACCTAAAATTTTCTCCCATCTCTTTAACGTTATCCAAACCTTCTTATTTGCGATTTTATACATGAAAAAACAGCATACGTGCAAGTATTTTTGAAGCCAAACGAATGTTTTATTATAGAATTTAAACCGGATATATGCAAAACAAATATTCATCCAAAGTAAATATGTAGCTGGCAGCCCTTATTTTTAAGGATTGTCTCTCCCCATCGGAAATGGCTGTCAACCCTTGTCGAAGTTTCATTTATTAGCTTATTTACGGCTTTGCTTACGTCCTCTTCTCCTCTATGTGTTCGGAATAACTCTCGAAATTTGTTTTCGTAATGGCGTCGGTCTGGTAAAAAAGCTGTTTCTGCTCTAATGCTTTTGCAAGATTATTTAAAATCAAACAATTTTCATATGAAAAACGTTAATACTTTAACAGATCAAATCTTTAATCATTTATCAGAACATCCATGCGTGTAAAGAAAGTTAATTGATATTTACCACTAACGGAGTACATGGGTTTACGTAAGATTAAAAGTACCACTATATTACTTCTTGTTAGTTTTATTAATAGTACTGTACATTATAAATATTGAAATAAATAATGTGTATGATTTATAAAATTAGAAATAAGAATATCTAATTTAATAATAAAATTCATTAAAAATTTAATGAGCAAATTATTTCCACGCTATAGTTCAGAGAATACCGCTTTTATGTAAAACCCGCTTATATGCAAAGGATTTCGTTGACGCGTCCATTTGCATATATGCGGTTTCGACTGTAAATGTTGAGCAAAAATTAATTCGTCAGTGAAGAAATAATGCATAAATATTAACGAATAGTGTTTTTATTGCAGAATATATTTGCATTTGCGAAAAATGCATAATGAATACTTAGTATTAATGAATAAAAATGAAGATATCGCATGTTTGGATGTCTGTAAAAAAACGAGCTCGGAAAAACTGTTCATTTATTTTTCCAATTACGATTTGATTACGAATATTTAAAAAAATAAAGAAAGATATATTACTTGCTCATGTTAATTTTAAGAATAAATATTGAATAAGATTAAACAGCCAAAGGAAGTAAAAATAATTAACATTAAAAAAAATGGACGTTTGAAAGTGTAGTGGCATAAACAGAACCTGCAGGTTTGTTTCACGGCACGCATCTTCAATTAGCAGTGAAAACACCTTTTAGGCTCACAACACTCATTATTTTTAATTTACATATTGAACACTTTTTTTTTAGTTTCATATCCGACACGCTATTGAAATTTGCATATAAGCCATAAATGATGGAAGTTCTATATATTAATATTTAAATTAGTATGAAAAATTGTTATTCAAATTGAGTTTATCATTTTGTTAGGAAGGCTTTCCCCAATCGTATAGAAGTTAGTTGAGCGATTAATAACAGCACCAGAACATATCTTTAAGTTATAGGAGCCTGAAAAGAAAACATAGGAGTTCTGAAACTGTAATCTAAGACAATTAAGCGCAGGAAAATTTAGCGCCGACCATTCAGCGCGAAATGAAACATGTACATATCTCGTAATGATTTATAATCATAAGCATTAAATTCAGTGCGATTTAATATCGCAGGGTGACATAATTTCTCTAATAGATTAGTTAAGATTCATGTGCTTAATAGTTAGATAATAGACAATGAGATGATAAATGACGATGACATGATGATGATGATGACAATGTTAGATAGACAAGATTCGTAACAGCTTTGCAACAAGAGGACAGGCTGATGGAAACGAAGTTGGAGCACTGAATCTTAGGACAAGCGTTATCAAAACGCGAGAAGAAAACTATGGAAACGGAAAAACGAATTTTTCACATTATTCAAGACAATGAAAACCGAACATCAAAAGAATCTTTGGGAGGTATATCGCATAATGTTTAACTTTAGGTAAATTTCTATTTAAAACTTGTGTTTTTTTTTTAATGTGACAACTGCAAGTTTTTATCAGAAAATTAGAAAAAATAATAATTTTAATCACACGAGATTTTCAAGAAAAATTTGACTATCTGACAGTTCTTAATCTAGAAAAAGTGGGAAGTAAATTCTTTCTGAACCAGGGACGTACCAACTTTTTGGAGAGTGGGGGTCTCAAAGGGCGCGAATCCTTGCCCATTCGGAGGCGCGACTCCTATCGCCCATGAGGGCGCATCGGCCCGAGGACCGGTTGGCGGGCGGCCCAGTCTGTCCCTGGGCAAGAGATCTCATACTGCGACAAACTGGTGGCGCCATCTATTGCCACAAATCCCCAACAGGTATTATAAAATGTTGATTAGATAGATTAGATGTTAATTAGTTAATTAAATAGTTAAAATAAACTGAATTACAAAACAACAACCACTTGAACGATTTCAATTTTACTGATTTCGCAGAGCACCAAGCTTTAAAATCAATGGTTTCACAAAGACTGAAATAAATTGTACAAGTAAAGACACAATTTTTTAGCAATAAATACGCCAGGGGAACTATCAAAACAGTATTATTGACGGTATAGTAGCGACATCTATTGACAAGAAATGAAATTAGAATCCAAAGTTAATTTAGCTTTGCTACATTAGTGGCAATGCTTAATGTTATTTTTGAAGTTAAAATTTTAATAGTATTCCTCGATAGTGTGTGTGTGTGGGGGGAAATATGCCTTTCGCCCCTCCTCTTCCTCCAAGACCGTTGGCGAAAAATCCCGTGCCTCGTATTGGCACGTGCCTTTTCGGAACGCTACGATTTTGCAAAATGTTTACGCACTGAATTTATAATGCGCTAAATTGTCTCCCACTAAATTCATATTGCGCTGAAATATTCTCCCTGAAATATCCATGTTGAATCGTCTCGTGCTAAATTATCCTGATACCTTTTAACTGACTAGGAGTTAAATCAACCACCTTTGGCTTGTGCTCCTGTGCCTTTAGCACTAAACTACTGAGGTCATCCATGCATTGTCTTTTTATGTTTGTGTATCAGAAAAGATATTTAATTCAATAGGGGAGGTCGCAATGCATGGACACAAGAATAGGGAAGTAGTGGTGGACGAAAGTGTTTGGAAAAAAACTCGGTCAAGTAGATAGATGTTAGTTGGAAGTAAAGAAGGTTGACGCGACAGAAATCAATCTCTCCATGCTTCTCTTTATTTAATTATAAGATATTCCATATCTGATAAATATAAACACTAGAAGAATATCGTGCCTGGTTGGTCTTAGTCGCCATGTTTCCAGGAAAATTAAATAGAACCCAAAAGAATCGTAGGTTCGAGTACAACCCATTGCATTGTCCTCTTCTTTTGTCCTGAGATTGCCATAACGTCAAAATCAAGCTACAGTAAAAGCGAAAAAAAAAAATCGCAGATATAAGAAGTACACAACTATGCTGCGGTCTAGCGTTATCTTGGCTCCCCCCGCTCTAAAAAAAACCAAAAAACTTTAGCTCCTCTAGAAAACGGAAAATTTCAAATGGGTGCTCAGCGAGAGAGAGATTAGGAGTGGGAGCTATAACCATCAACGCTAGCCATATTAATGGACAAGCGTGGGTTTCTATAAAACCGCCAGTTCTCTAAAATAGAAAATAATGAAAGGGCAATTGCCTTGAATTAAAATTCGGGAATTACTAAGGCTTTACCTCTCATCTTTATTCAAATTTTAGGCTTAAAGAACTAAACTGGATTTTTGTGGCTCGAATCCCTCTGTTCCCTATTTATCCCATCTAACCATTGTCTTTCACTCAAGTGCAGGCGACACTGGATGAAATAGAACACGGTGTTTAGTAGCCTTACCTTCTATTGTGTTCAAGACGGCATGTGTTTGTGATCAGAGTGAAATTTCCCTTGATGGGCTTTCAGATTCGCCTCAACATAGGTGGCAACAATGAACTCTGTTTACTAGTTGGGACTGTTACAGGTTCATAAAGGTTCCCCCATTGTGTTCAGGTATTTGGATTGCAGGGAGCGTGCCGGTTACGGATTCGGTTGGATTAGCCACGGTTCCCCGCACGGTTTCCCGTCTCTTCCACCAAAGTTAAAAGGGATTTGGAGGGAAGGTCGAGCTCTCCCTCAATTCAGTTTCACCCCGCATCTCTGAGCTCGGAATAAAGGTTTTAGGGCAAATAGGGAAGGGGAATTGCTTCTATTTTATTAATGAAGGCGCAAACGGGATCAGATCATTTATTCTTCCTGTTTTTGGAATTATATATACAGAAAACGGAGGACGTAATTTTATTCTGTTTTCAGTAATCGAATTTACATGTAATAACACTTTTGTTGCTGCTGACAAACGACGACAGTAATTACGTTTCGTTATTTCAAAACGATGACAAAATACACTGATAACATTTATTTGTACAAGTCGAAAACTGAGCAGATTAAATTAAGAAACAATTTTTATCAACGTTCTTTAGGCGTAGTAATTGTAACGACAATGTTATGATATGGTTAGATGGAGAAACGTTCGCAAAGAAAAGAAACATTTTTGCGTCTGGTGGGTCACGATCTCACAATCTTTTACTATCCGTGCAAGTACCAGAAGCAAAAAAATTTTCTTTTTCTTTTTACCAACGTTTTACCACCTAACCATGCTATAATATTGGCCTTACTATTACTGCACCTAAAAAACTTCGATAAATTTTTTCTTAATTTACACTGGTAACATTTCTACAAAATTAAAAAAAAATTACAAAAATTACAACAGATGGAAAGATGATTAGAAATTGTAAAAACATTTGAAGAAATACAGAAAATAAGTAAGTAGTGAAAATAAAAAAACTGGAAAAAATTACAAAGAACAAAAACAGAAATAAAATTGAAACGGTAGACATTACACATCGTTCTAGTTTCCAAATATATTAACAGTACTGCCTCGGCATTTCTTTTCGGACAGGTCTTCATATAATTCTAGTCGAATAGTGGCGTGTGTTATATACAGGCATGTGTACCGTTGTAAATTTGTTTTTCTCGCAACAGTTGACACAACTATGGCACATGCATATTTACAACAACAAAAACAAATTAATGTCTGGTAATAAGTTAAATGATTAAAAAACAGGGGCAACAACACTATTGTTGCAAGTTGATGATGTAAAGCTAACCGCAATAATTATCATTACCTTCAGAAGCATGCTCCTTCATTACTATTCAACTTTACAAGTTATTTCAAATCATCTGTAAGGTTAAAAAGTAATGGAGGAGTAAAGAAGCCAGACCGTTGGAGATAATGAAGGTAAGAATAATGACATTATTGATCGTGTATTCAATAATGTCATTACCCTTATCGTCATCATCTCCAATGTTCTTGGAGGAGGTAATGACGAAAGGAGAATGACACTATTGATCATGTAAAGGTCACTTTATTGTAATCGGGATGGAAAAAAATGAGGGAAGAACAAAGCAAATAACAATATATATATATTCGTTGGATGGCAGAACGTAAGCATAGTATTCTTCGTTTTCAAGCTTCTGCTATTAAGATATATGTGTTTCTAATAGGAAGCTTATATGTGCTCACAGAAATGCATATTAAGGAATAAAACATTAAAATTAGTATCCCTGATATCACATTATTTTAAATATAAGGACGCTTACAGAATTACATATTCCCGTAATTTAACTGGATTCTGAAACTCAATTGTTGGACAAATCATCGCGAGGGAAACCTACAATTTTTATTTTGTAAAAAACTTCATCTCAGACGCTGTGTTTACAATCATTTTAAAGTATATTTTAGATGCTAGGATACACTGAAATTAATAATAATAATACATTTAGTTATTCCGTACAAGTATATGACACCGGCAGGAAGCCGTTTACAATACTATGGCAGGTCCCAAGAAAATTTAACAGTACAATTAGCTTAGGTATTAACTCGCCCAAGCTCATTAAATAATACTCATTGCACTCATTACATAATTATTGATAGATATGAAAATTAAATAATAAACAATATATAAAAATTAAATAATGACATTAACGTAGACCTAAACCTATTTTTATCAGTTACTCTCATCTGAAATTAATACACATTAATTAATAAAACATTTAATTCTATATAATATTATCCCATATTATTAATAATAACTTTTTCTTCAGTTTACTTTTAGATAACTTCGGATCATTTAATTTTCTTTTAAATTAATAGACAATTCATTCATAATTTAGGAACGTTGTAACTTATTTTCTCAATGCCAATATCAGTTCTTATTTTTGGTAGCAACAAATCATTAAAACTCTTTGGTCTATCCTTCTCATCCGTCTGTAATAGAGAGTAATACTGAGTTCCCGATGTTTATACTTTTTCATTCGTTCAAACATTTTACCAAGGATACATTATTTGTTTTTTTTTCACAAATTGGTAGCAATTTTTCTTTAGTAACTATTTTCCAATTAATCTGGTTGTCCTATTAATTGATTTTATACATTTTTTATGAATGTTTTCAAATAGTTCAGAAGAAAGAATAAATCCGCAATTTTCCCGAATACAATTACAATGGAAAATATGACTAGATATACATAAAGGAATAATAAAATTCCACCTTAATTTTAAAAGGTATATTAATTAAAAACCTTAATAATTCAACTCCTTTACTAATCTTTTTTACTAGCTAATTTGAGTATTACAATTTATTATTCCATATTAAACTTAAAAATTCTATTTTTTTTCACAAATTATATACTCTTTCCATCCATGTTAATTTAAAAGTGCTGAGAAATTGCATTTGTACTATTTTTTGTATGTAAATAATATCATTATAGTTTATTCTCAACTGCTTTATTCTGATCCATATATTACATTTCTCAACTTCATTCCTATTCTTCTCCAATGCTGTTTCTAAATTTTCATTATTAATCATTACATATCCGCAAATAATGTCAAATGCTCAGTGTTAAATAAATTAAATGTATCATTTACATATATTGAATATGTGTTATGGGGGTTTTGTTGTCGATTAGATTTAGATTTATTTATATTATTTATGATTTAGAAA
>QLNU02015359.1:24106571-24122171 GCA_006491805.2 Dysdera silvatica | reverse complement strand
AAAAGGTATTCAAATGCAAAGGGAGATCACAAATAGAATATGTATATATAAATATATGTACATATGCAGATATGAACACAAATATGTGTGTATATTTGCATACAAATTTGAAATAGATATAGGGAACTGACGAATTGAACTATTGTTTCATCAGATGCTTTTTTATCCGAACTTTCCTCATTTAAATGTTTTATTCCAATTCCACTGGAGTTCCTGCTGTTGATCCACTTCTTATGAAAGAATGACACTACTTTGCATTAAAAAAGAATCTAAATCGGAAAAGCGCTTTTTATGTATGTAAATATACAATATACTTTTTTTTAATTTGCAACATTGTATATAGTATTTTGTATGCATTTGGAATTAGCCGACGTGTGGTGTAGGGTTTTTTTCCAGCAGGTATCGGATGAATGGGAGTTTACTGCATAACATTAATTATGCTTATTGCATCATCTCTTTTCTCTGTATTTCTCTATTTGTTGTCAAAGACGTGGCATCGAAGATTCCGTTGTCTCCTATCTAGAGCAATGCTGGATGTCCAACCAAAGCCAACCTTTTCTTACCTACTTTCTCTTCCATTATAAGTCTTGGTCTTTGCATTCTTCTCTTTCTGGTCTGCTCTATTTTCTTTTTCTTTGTAATAGATGATTCCCTTCTCTGCTGGGAACATGCTTTTCAGCCATCCAAACATTCTTCCTCAAATCTTCTCCATTACACTTGGTGTGTTCATTCCTTATCTTATGTTTGTGTTGTGCCTTCTGTCTCCTTTGGTCGCGTTCTCCCCAGTGGCATCCTCAACATGCCTATGTCACATGGAACATTCCCCTCCCCCTTATTTTTAATGGCCAGCCTTCAGCACCGTATCCAACGTGGGGCTAGAGAGGCTGATCCCCCCCCCGGAAACGTGGTCAGCCCACTTGGAAAATAATTTTTCAAAATAAATTATTTTAGAATTTTATTTTAAATTTTTTGTTTTGTATAAAATTGTACATGACAATGGAAATTGTTCTTTGACGTTAAAAATATATTCAAAACCGATTTCTACTATAGATCTTGTGCACATCGTTGTATTTTACAAAGATTTGAGTCTTTATGTACTCTATAATAAAGATAAGGGAAATTCTAAATTTTAGTATACCTCTGTAAGTTTTCAATGCAAAATTTATGTTAAGAAATTTATTCATTGATGTTAACCCTCTAACTGCTTATCCCGCTATTTCCACGGGCAACATGAAAGTAACAAAATTTTCTTTTCAAGCGATTTTCGCGGGTATGAAATTTTTCCATCTTTCATCTCTCATCATCTTTGGTTACAAAAATGTGCTACATATTTTAACTCTCAATTACATGTAGATTTGAAATATTGAATAAAAAGAAATATGCAGTTTTTGAAGAGATTGTTATAAAAAAAAAAAAAAATTGAGCAGTCAGAAGGTTAAATATATCAGTCCGCTTAGATATTTAGTATTATTAAATATATTAATAAAATACATCAAAACATTAACGAATTTTAATCCTCCTGTAGCTTTTGAGCCCCTGTAACTTTCAGAGCCCCCCGTAACAAGCGCCTAACTACGGGGCTGCTAATGCTTACATCCAGGGAAGATCTGATAGCTCACTTGTACATTGTATTTTCTTCTTTGGTATCTAGTTACTTGCAATATTCCTGAATATATGGCATCATTTCAACCATCCTGCCGGGTTCCTGCTTTCTATGGCCTTACGTTACGGCAGCGGTTCTTTAACTTTCCTGGCCCGCGGAACCCCTTCACAGATAACTCGATCTCGCGGACCCCCTTCAGAGATCACTTGCTCTCGCGGACCCCCAAGAATTAACTCAAAGTTTAAAGCCCGGAATTTGCATCATACATATTTATTTCTGGTGTGTCATCACTGATTTTCATCATTTAATGAAGGAATATTAAATCTATGCACACATTTTAATTTTATTTGCATTTTATTGTAATGTTAATAGTAACAATTACATCAAAATAATCAAAAGTATATAAAATACAAATTTTCTCATGAACACTATAGTTGCCGAAGTTGATGTGGTGCGTCCGTTTAGGTCCCTCCGTTTTTATGCTTTTAAATTATTTTCTGTTGTTTAATAGCGACACACTGCTAATCAATGATAAATGCAAAACAATTTTATGAATTACCCAGTTCGGTAAAACGATAACACGACAACGCGTGCGGTGTTTCGATAGCGTTAACCAGCTACCGTCATCAGAGCGAATGGCCTCTATCCTATATGTCTACGTGCTGTTGGTCAGTGTTGCCATCGTCGGTTGGAAACTTGATTGGGCGGAGGAGTAAAGCGTATTTGTGGAGACGTCTTCAGCCGTGAGACCCAAAAGGTTTTTCCAAGTGGATGATATAGAGTTACTAGGGAGTTGATCATTAACTGCAATATTGATGTTTGCTAGGATGTGAAATGCCTCAAAGAAACTGAGATCAAGTGTTG
The DNA here is from genome assembly GCA_006491805.2 of Dysdera silvatica. Classification (NCBI taxonomy): domain Eukaryota; kingdom Metazoa; phylum Arthropoda; class Arachnida; order Araneae; family Dysderidae; genus Dysdera; species Dysdera silvatica. The sequence goes on along the minus strand of QLNU02015359.1, from coordinate 24,119,704 downwards.
GGTTGACTTTTTTATTAATACGTGCATTGGAGAATAGAAACTGATGTCCGAATTCCCATGAATGTTTTGCCAGAGCAGATTTATGAAATTCTTGCTTTCTTACATAATTCTCACGTTCTTTTAATCTAATGCTCAGTGCTATTCGTGTTTGGCCAATATAAATTTGGCCACACAGGCATGGAATGGAATATATGCCCCAGCTGTCAGAATCCGGGATGTTATCCTTAAGATGAGAAAAGCCTATTTTGTTGATCGGAGTGAAGGTAACGCGAAAGTTGAATTTGTGCAGGACAGCAGCGATCCTAGTAGAAATTTTCGGAACATAAGGAATTCAGACAATGTTCGTAGGAGCTGAAGAATCACTGGAGAGAGAGAAGAGGCCGGTTTAAGTTTAGTTAGTTTCCTAAAAATATGATCAATGGCGGTTGGATTGTAGCCGCGGTATGAGGCAATTTTTCGAATGTAGCTGATTTTCTTAGTCAATGCGTCACTTGTAGAAGAGAATTTGATGACATGAAACACCAACCAATAAAACGAGCTCATTTTCTGGCTTTGTGGATGAGCCGATAGAGCGTGAGGAAGAAGACTAACTGAATTGGGTTTTCGGTAGACACTGGTTTGGACGCTAGTAGGTGTTCTATGAACTAAAACGTCGAGGAAAGGCAGTGTACAGTCCTTTTCTTCTTCGAAAGTAAATTGGATGTTAAGATCAATGGTGTTTAGGAGGTTGATGATCTGTGAAGGATTCAGATGCAGTGTGTCGCTATTAAACTATTTAATTTATAATATTTCTGTTTATTCATTCTTTTTTATACATTTTATTCTTTATAAATTTCCATGGAAATTCTTTTGTACAAGCCTTTTATTTTATCCATAAATATTCAATATTTGTTATTTCCATTCCGAAACCCAGAAATTGGGAATCGAAGTACGTAAAAACAAATAATGCCCAGGAACACATTCATAAACATTTGTAATATGAAAGCAAATATTTGACATGAGACAATAATTTATTCACGACATCATAAACTTCGAAATCACGAATAAAATTATGAAAATTGTTTGGTACAATTCTCTTAAAATGCTCAACACATATTTTGAAAAGTAAAGATCATAAAATTGAGAAGATACCCAGAGTATATGAGTAACCAGATTTTTTAGAATTTAAGCAAAAGATTTGAATACTCCATTGTTAGAACACGCTCTTCAGGTTTAGAATATATCGAAGTTTCGAACAAGCCAAGGTTTATATTACCTTTTTCCATAAAAATGATGTTAAAAGCGAAATAATTCAAGCAATTGAAAATAGTTGAGAAATTGGCAATAAAAGATGGTATTGGGACAGTTGGAAAAAATCTGGAGTTTGCTAAATAAAATTCTTTCTCCACTTTACTACGTGGATTTTGGAAAAGGCGCAATGGTGTAAATCCGAGCTCCTTTACAAAGTGAGAATATTTATATGCGTCCGTCTGTTGTAAGTTGGCTCCCATTTTTGTTAATCCATTCGCGATATTTGCGACAAATGAACTATTTGTTATTTGTAAATAAACGTCTCACATAATTTGCTTTTAACAACATGGTATATTATACAGAAGGTAATATATGAACACTTAATAAAGTATATAGCCATAGTAAATTCTTTCTTTTTGGTTTTACGGCTCAAAGACTACAGTGGTCATGCTGCGCCGGGACCTACTGTTTTCCGAGGAATCCGAACCTCTTAAGGCCTAGGGAACCAAACCCCGGACTACAGTGAGCAGTGCGATCTTTATGAGATCTCTGAGTAAGCGTTCTTTGCACTGCTGGGAGTCGAACCCGGATTAGCGGCGCACTAGGAGAACGCGTTACAACACTGCGCCACCGCAGGGCTCATAGTAAATTTAGTTGCATAAATTCCTTTTCGAAATTATATATAAATATGTAAGTACGTGGAAATTATAATTTGCGTTTGTAGAATAAGAAGCTTTGTAAAGGACAACAAAAAATGTCGGTAAACAGAAAAGCGGAAACGTGGGACACAGCAAATAAATAAATAAATGAAAGATGTAAGATAAACAAATCAAAATAAATAACAGATCAAACAAATTAAGCAGGCAAACAAAACATGGGAATTTAGTTGCACCTGGCAAAATTTTTTCTAATTGTAATAGTAAGCATAAGTTTTATTTTATGCAGATATCAGGTTTACATTTTCATTTAATAATATGACTAGATGCCAAGAAATTTCTATTTTCACTTTGAAATTTCTGCGCTAGAATTTCTATTGTTCGTGACAAGTTCCTTATTTTAAACGAAATCTGTTCATTATTTGTCTGTTTTCGGTGGTTCATCAGGTAAAGCATACTGTGGCTTAGGAGAAATGAGGCCCAAGCTCCATCGGATACCAAAATATATTATTTTCTCTAGCAATGAAACACATGTTCCGCTTTAAAGCTAAATATACACCCCATAATTTTTGACTTACCACGCCCCTGAGAGCATCAGAATCATAACCCATCGACCATTATTTCGGGAGCAGCCTGAGTGTAGGGTGAAATGATTTACTTTTGCTATTATAAGTCTAATAAATCGGTTTCAAGTTTATACGTGGAGTACCGGAGTTGGTCCTAATCATCATTTATCATTCATGAAATGTACAGTGTGTATTAAAAGTCGAATATCATTTTAAAATAAATGGTTTAATTTAGATGCTTTTTCTTGTAAACCCATAATGTTTTTAGTCAAACGCCCACTCTTAACCTTATGGCCATAACCTTAATATAAAATGGGTACAGAGAAGTGCGTTCTGATAGATATCTGGCGAATCCACGGAAAGAAGCAAGTGGTATTAGAAATAAATTTATGAAAAAAAATTCAAGGAGTAACGTTATCAGACAAGATAATACGTAATGGATGGGGTGATACATAAACCAGAGAACAAATTTAAACAAACAGGTTTGGTACATGATGTGTAGGCATAAGCAGAAAGTTCATAAGGGGGTTATAGACTTAATGGGGGTTACAGAGCTACAACTCATATATTCCTATGTTAAATATACAAAATTTCATTGCAATGGGGGTTACAACCCCCATCAACACCTTCTGTGGACACGATGTAAATCAATGTGAACGATCACGCACCTCAGAAAATAATGGGGGATTTGGTGAGTCAAATTAACAAATAAAATCCCTGTATGTCTCTTCGCGCAGCAGCACTGGGACTCTGATATCCCATAGATATTGATACGCAGAATTCTGGCGATTACTACGTCAACGATTACTTAATTTCTCCAACAATCACTACTAATCGTCCACTCCCTAAATAGGCTCTGAGTAGGCGAAGTGGCAACGTGTTTTTCCAGCGTGTCGTTAATCCAGGTTCGACTAACAAAGGTGCCATTAAACGAGCGCTCGATGATTAACTGCTCACCGTATTCCGAAGGTTTCTTCTCTAGAATATAAGAGAGTCGGATTCTTCGGAAAAATGTGGGTTCACCGTGTCCTATAGGGGGTTCAGAAAAGTGGCTCCCAATATTTCGTCATGCGGACATTTTGCTTCTCCAAGTCATGTTGCCCCTCTGTAGATAATGAGAAGGCTATAAAAATGTAAAAAAGAAAAAAAAAATAACCCAATGTTTTAACAGTAAACATATATCGTCCGAACTTCGCTTTACTGAAATGACTTTTTATACAATTTGCTTTTAATTATTTTTTTAAGTTCATACACGTTTAATGTTTTTTGGCATTCATGTTCATACAGTGATAATTGTTTATCCGATCACCCGAACTTTGCTTGAACGACATTACCGTTTATACCATTTTTTTATTAAGAGGTCAACTTAAAAAAGTAATTAAAAAAAATATATGGAAGATCATTTTAGTTAGGCGATGTTCGGATGATCGGAGTTCGTAATAAACGATTTCCACTGTATGAACGTTTTTTGCCAAAAAACATTAAACGAGTGTCAACTTAAAAAAAAGAATTAAAGAACAAATTATACAGAAGGCCATTCTGATTAAGGAAAGTTCGGATGACCGGGAGTTTACTGTTAAAAAGGCAGTTGTATTATTAACATTTTTGTAGCCTACTCATTATCTACAGGGTGCGAAATGTCCGGAGAACGGAATGTCCGCGGAGAGAAATGCTGGAAAAGGAATTGTCAAGGGTCACTTTTCCGTAAACCGTCCTAAGGTAGCTCAGTGGTCGCTTATCCGACTACTTTGCCACTTTCTGGAATTCGACTCCCAATGGTATTCTAGTGCGCATGCCACTTTCTCTCGCTGCAGTTGGGCGTTTGGTTCACATGGCAATAGAGGATTTCTCTTGAAAATCGTGTGTCCCGGCACATCATGATCTTTGAGGTGTCTGCGCCCTAAAAATACAAACAAACGGACGACATCCTGTAAATAAATTATTTAGGATTTTGAGAGGTTTCCCTACAAGAGTACTTTGCTTTTGGTCAATCTTGTATGTACCGTTTCCTCTTCTAAAAACAATTAGGCGCTCACTGTATGTATATTATGCATATACATCTCTTTCTAGTATAGAATTGAATTCTATGCCCTCAGTTCACACTTTATTGGATACTGCTAGTTGAAAATACACTCTATAACAAAAAAAAATCGACGCACCAAGAAGGAGTTGTCCGATTGCGATAAAAATTGGTGGATGTGAAGAACATACATAGAAAAAGAAACGATTAAAATTTCAGAACAATTGAATGATTTATTGCAGAGTTTGACCGTTACAAAGGGAGGAAGTCAATAAGGCGTTGGTCCACCTCTGGCCTGGATGCAAGCTGTCACCCGGCGTGGCATAGACTGATAAAGATCCCGGATGGTGTCCTGCGGAATTTCTTGCCAAATTGTCTCCAACTGTCGGGCTAAATCGTCAACATTCCGGGATGGTTGCAATCGCCTTCCCATAGCGTCCCAAATGTGCTCTATGGGAGAGAGATCAGGAGACCTAGCTTGCCAAGGAAGTGTTGGGCAAGCTTGAAGACAATTCATAGCAACACGTGCCGTGTGCGGCCGGGCATTGTCTTGTTGAAACGTAAGTCCAGGGTGTCGCAAAAGGAACGGTAACACAACCGGTCGTAGAATGTCGTCTACGTACCGCTGTGCTGTAAGTGTGCCAGAAATGACCACCAAAGGGGTCCGGCTATCAAAGGAGATGGCACCCCAGACCATAACGCCCTGTTGTGGGTATGTGTGGCGTGCGATAGTAAGGGCAGGATCCCCACGCTGCCCTGGACGTCTCCAGACACGTCTGCGGTTGTCGTCAGGACACAGTTGGAAACGGGACTCGTCACTAAAGACTATACGTCCCCAGTCAGCGCAGTTCCAAGTTGATCGAGCCCGGCACCACTGTAATCGGACTTGACGGTGTAAAGGCGTGAGAGGTAAGCGGCGTAACGGTCGGCGCGAGCGTAAATTCCGCTCTCTCAGTCGTCTGCAGAGGGTCATGTTGGACACATGTGTGCGGGCCACACGTTGGATAGTTGATAACGACGAATCCGGTGCTGTGACAGCTGCTCTGACAATCGCTCTGTCTTCCCGTTCTGTTGTGGCCCTAGGTCGACCGCTGCCGTCCCGACGCTGACATCTGCCGTTGTTGACCCACTCTTGCCAGCACCGTCCAATCGCCGCATCGCTTCGACCCACATGTCCAGCGATTCTTCGATTCGTCCAACCAGCCTCTTTCAATCCGATAGCACGACCTCTTTCAAACTCTGACATATGCTCGTAATGAGCACGAATCTTTCGGCGAGGCATTGTTACAGTCGACGTAAGATATCCGCAGTCAAAATGCAACAGAAATTTTGACCACATATTGAGAATCGCTCCTTATATACACCTGCTGAATGCGCAGTTCCGATGCGCTGGAGTTCCCGCTATTCATTCATTGGACACCAAATTTTAATCATTTGCATGTTCGGTCAAAATGTCTTTGCATACGAAATTTCATTACAATCGGACAACTCCTTCTTGGTGCGTCGATTTTTTTGTTATAGAGTGTACGTTTTAGAAAGATGTTTCCATTGTGCAAACTAGATAATTCATATGTTAAGAGGTTCTATTAGATTGAAACTATGCAATTCATATGTTAAGACGTTCTACTAGGAGAAATTCGGTAATTTATATGTTAAGAGATTATATTAGGTTGAACCTAGGACATACATATGTTAAGAGTTTCTACTAGGTTAAAACTGGATAATTCATGTTATACATAATTTATTTTTAACTATCTATTAAGCATATTTAGTGCAGTTAAATTTTTCAATAAGAAAAATATTTTCTAAAAAGTAAATTGTCGCAAAAGTGTTGCTCACCGATGAAAAATATGTGTTGTTGATAAAAACGGTAAATAGCAGAATTTTCTCGACGTTCTCTTTTTTTTTTTGCCAAAAATTCTCCAGTTTATCCCATAACTCGGATCTACGTTTATTTGCCGTTGGAAGTTTTAAACTACGAATATTTGTTCAAAATTTCAACGATTTTTTACCAACTGAAACACATTTTTTGTTTATGCCTTAGAGAACATCGGAGCAAAAAAGCTTTGTAAACTGACAAAATTATATCTTACCAATTTTCTAAGCTACTTTAATTAAATTAAGTCAAGTAAAGAGAGTGCATATAAGTTAGAAAATTGAATTAAATTTATATGCTACATCTAAAAAAAAAGTAATTTTATTATAATATTAAGCGACATTTTTGCATACGAACATGGGCAGATTTAGAATTTTGCCACATCTAGGCTACTTTGTTTTGCCTTCCTAGGCAACTTTCTGCCGCCCGTAGGCTACTTTTTTCCGCCCGTATTACTCAGTCCAATTAACTAGAGCTCCCCGAATTCTAGGTCCACGCATTATCAGCCATTTTGTTGTACAATTCCGGTTTCATTTACCTTGGCGATAAAGGTTTTCCGCATTGGCGCAATGATCGCTATTTTGTCATAAAAATAATCAAAAATTCACGATTATAATCGCGTCGAATAAATATCCGACGAGTGATAATTACCTGACGACTGATATAATGGCAACAAAATGGCAGATATGCTCCAGCTCCCTTTTCTAAGAGCCTTTCAATTAACATATTTTTCTGTTTAATGACTTTTTTTCGCCATACTTTGAACATCTTTAATTGCAGAAATTATTATATGTAATCATTATCATGAAGACATATTTGAATTATAGGGTTTCTACTTGATTGGAATGGTGACCAACTGAAGATTACACATTGGAATTTAAGCAACACTATTGGTAGCAAGTATTATGATGTCAGCTATAATGGCAAGGAATGATATTGAGACATGATAATACAAATAAATTAATATAAACTCTTAAATCTTTTATGGCGAAAAAAAAAAGCAATGATGTTTGTTGCAGTTTCATGCACTCATAATCCAGAAAGAGAGAGAGAACGGATAGCATATTTTAAGTAAAAATTAAACAAAAAAGGAATAGGAAAGCAGAAAGGTGTTCTTTAGTCATTATCTCATAACGGAAGAATATTTTGAAGTTTTTCAATAAATATATGAAAAAGATACAAAAAGTGCAATTTATTAACAGAAATTGCTAAATATTTTATTTCCGTCAAGTGTCCTCTACTGACAATTGTTCCACCTCTTTCTGAATTGATTTTTTTAAAATCATTCTCAATTTCAAAACAAAATTTTATTAATGTAAAAATTGATTCGAATTTTTTTCTTTGTGGGACATTCCTCTAACTAACCAACACTCTACCTCTCTCTACACATTAAAAGGAAATAAAACATTACAAATTTCGTTAGCTTCAATAAGATTATCCATTTTCTTACGTTATTTTCAATTTGATGTCTTTTTTTGTACATTTTATTCTCATTTCATCAGTAAAAGGGCCAGAAAATTTTTAAAATTTGGTAACATATAGCGCATTTTTACTTAATTAAGTACTTTAAAAATTACAAGCCCGCCCGGTTATTAGTATTCAGAGTAGTTACAGGCCCGAGATATATTTTAAAAGGCCATAATTACCAATCAACTCTTCATTTTGGAGTTCGCGTAATTGTCTTTCAAAACCACAGTTGTTGTGTTGTTATTGTTTTCAAAACCATAGTTGCAGGTAGATTTTGTTTCTGAAATTCGACAAAATAAACATCTTCACTCTTCTTTCAGGAAAAATATTGGTTTATGGACACTTGGGAGAGTGTGGGCGGAACAAAATTTCCGAACTTTTGCAACGACTTGCATCCTTTAAAGAAATTGAATTTTGAAGCAGTTTTCGCGTTCAGTTATTCTGAAAGCTAAAAATAAACCGTTTTCAAAGTTAAAAGAATTTCGAGGTCAGAACGTTGCTGGAAGAAGTGGAATACTCGATAGGAAGCGGAAGGTTTTGGGTTGAGCTCGTGTGATTGATGAGAGGTGACACGGTTAGACGACATCGAGAAAACTTCAAAAATCAATTGAATGAAGTTTGGCTAAACTTCCTTTTTTTTTCTAGAAGAAACATTTCGTCTCTTCAATATGCTAAGAGAAAATAAAATTCTTTTGTGAGTCTTGTCGGGATAAAAACCAGGTACTCAGCAAATATTCAGGTTGGTTAAATTTTCATGAAAGACCAAGGCACCGTTATTTAAAACGAGTTCGTTTAAAAGTGATAAAATTTGTTAAAAAAGAGAATGAGTTTTGTAATTTCTGAATAGGCCCGTTTTATCTTTAACTAAAATTCAACAGAAAACGACCTTTCAATAGAAAAGTGGCTGGTTTTCTTAACTCAGTTTCAGATAAATATTAAGAAATGATACTCCTATTATTACAATTCAATTAATATCTAAATAAAATACTAAGAAGTATAAGATTTGTTTTGATAAATCGGGCCATTTTTCTTTATTTTTTTATTATATTGCATTGTATTATACATAGAGAATGAATCGAAGTTCGGCAGAAAGTTTAATAGTTCACACAAAAATTAAGAATTATCGCATTATGGTTAGGGTTTGCACAATACATAATGCCTGGGTGCGGTTATAGTTCAAAACCCACCGACAGGTTTCACTTTAGACGTTTGAAAAACAATAAAAGTGATTACTGTGTACCTTCAAATTGCGTATTACACAACTGAGTACTCGACATGATCCCCACTACAAGGTATGATATAGTTCAGGAAAGTGACAATAATCGTAGTTATGGTAGGAAGCATATTTGAATGGAGTGAATTCGTCTTAAGTTGAATTGCAGCTTTCGATACCGACAGCGTTAAGGGTCTAACCGATAAAAAGCCGGGATTTTAAATAATTTGCAATCAGCCATAAACTGATGTAAAATTTGGAGATTGGGGAGGCCACAGGATATTGTAATGCTAACTAGTAATTCTGTCTTCATCGAAGGTGTCCATTAGAAATGTCTATTGAAATTATGATGCGAACGGGTTCTTCATCCTGCGTAAACATTGAGTGAGTAAGTTTGCGAGAACGAAATGTAATGCCTATTCGAAAATACGAAATGTAATATCTATGTGGCATTCAAGTTGGAATTAAAAAATCGCTTTTCTGCACTGGAAGGACTTATTGAAGAAATTGATATCTCAGAAGCAAATGAAAACATTGTTAAGACAATAGTTGAAACTGCTGGGGAAATTGGTGGTGTAACCTGTAAAAAGCACAATAGCAAATTATCTGAGAAGACGAAACAGCTCATGAAAAGGCGAAGAGATATGAAGGTGGACAATCAAAATACCAGTTCCAGGATTGAGTATGTAGAACTTTGTAAAACTCTGCGCAAAAGCATGAAAGAAGACATAAGAAAATTCAATTGTGAGTTAGTAAGGAAGGCCATTGAAAATAACAAGAGCCTTAGGGTTGTTAAAGGAAGTTTGTCTGTTGGGAAGAAACACATCATTGCATTAAAAGGAGAGGATGGCACCGTAACAAGAAATAGGGAAGAAATACTTAGAAGAGTTGAAAACAGAGGTGCATGCTTGGAATAACTAGGAGAGATCGAAAAAGAAACACTTGGGTGAGAGAGCAAACTAGAGTAGAGGACATCATTGTTAAAGTAAAAGGGCTGAAATGGCGATGGGCTGGGCATATTGCAAGAAGAACTGATCAACGATGGACAACAGAAATTCTGAACTGGATTCCAAGAGACCACCGAAGACCTAGAAAACGTCCTCAAACTAGATGGGTGGATGAAATAAGAAAACAGGTTGGGGTGACGTGGAAACGAATGGCCCAGGATAGACTTGTGTGGAAAGCATTTGGAGAGACCTTCATCCAGCAGTGGATAGATAATGGTTGAATATGATGATGATGATATATATGGTGGAAGCTGTTTAAGTGACCACCTTGGTAAATTGACCAGCTGAATAAAGCGACCATTTTTTATAAGAAAGAATTAGTAGGGACTTAGTCATATCTCTACCAAAATCTGTCGTGTATTGTGACCGCCTGACTATGGCGACCATTGTTTTTTCTCCAAGGTGGACTTAAAGCAGGTTTTAATGCATATATACAGGACGAGGTTTCTATCAACAAAAATGGCAAAACCGAAATCAATGTTTATCATACGTGTAAGTTTACATCGTCTTAGGCATTAATTTCAAATAATATAATTAACAAATATAAATTAGAAGACCTCACACAATATATATATATTTAGTAATGAAAACTATATCATATATGTTTCAAGCGTGCACGCACACACGCACACATGGTGAAGGCTTTATAATATATTTTTCATAAATATATTACCAAGACAATTTCATAAATTGAATTTCCTAAAAAATTTGTGAATATCTTAAATAACCTTTCGTAATATAGATTCCAAGTTTAAGGATATGAGTTTAAATGTAAGAAAATAAAATAAATGAAAATTGGCCAACTAAATTATTCGATAGAGGTTTGTTTATATGTCATGGTGCGATGACAGATATGACCATGATGAACTAAAACCTATAGAATCAAACCCCCTTTTTCTGAGGAAATCACACCCCAGGTCTACGGGTTTCACAGAAAAGTCTGTAAGTTCCTAATATGTGCCTGTTGGAATTTAACCTGGATTATTCGCTTACGAACTAAGCACATAATTCCTATGCCACATCCAGAGGCAGAGTTAGGGGGTGTTTTTGGGGGTTGTAACTCCCAATCGCAAAAAATGTTTGTATATTTAACATATGAATATATAAGTTGTCGCTATGTAAAAAGATCCCCCCCCCCATTGAGCCTATAAACCCCTTATGAACGTTCTGCGCACACCAATGGCCACATCAAGGCTATATTTAATGGAAACGCTCAATTTAAATCAACATTAATATAAATGCGAAACTTTGTAAGTTTTGACAGGGATATACACCTTCTTCGTCAGAACAAACTTCCAAATTGGAAGTTTATTCTGATGAATACAGAACGCATTTCTGCCGAAATAATCGAAAACCATGTGATAGTCCAGAAAACTGTGTTTGACTACTATGTCGCTGACACTTACTCTTAATCTCAAACTACGGTTTTTGCAAACAAAAAAGAGTTATCATCTATTTTTATTCTCTTTTACAAAAGCTATAATTTGAGCTTAAACGTGGGTGTTAACAAAATATAATTATTAATTTTCATGTAAGATATTATTATCCTTCTCAGGGATAACACAATTGCCAAATAATGGTTAACACACAAAGCCAGCGGGGCGAATTTTTTGTGAGATTTTAGTCAGGGTTTTTTTTATTACTAATAAATTTTACACCCGCATTTAAAGCTCACTCTAGAGCTTTTTTTGGCATAGGAGAAAAAGAGGCTCCCTCCCCACCCTGGAGTCTAACCAGGGTTCCTCCGTTGAGCCCAGAGCGTCTTGACCTCTGGAAGAACGTGGACATGGATCATGGAACCACTCCTTATCTCCGTATATAATGATGTATTCCATAAGGAAAATCATCAAAAAGCCTACCTTGGTAGTTACATGTGTTGACTAACATTTGGCAAATTGAGCCGATCCTGCAAAGGTAAAAATATCTTATAAAACCATAAAAAAAACTGCGCTTGTGTTAACTTTGGTATACAAATATATTGTCATGCAGTACATCAGACATTCATTTCTTTATATCAGTATATGTGGAAGTTCATGTGTCTGTGACTGGACACAGAGTGGTGTAGGCAGGAAGTTCATAAGGGAGGGATTATAGGCTTAATGTGAGGGGTTACAGAGCTACAACTCATATATTCCTATGTTAAGTATAAAAATTTTCATTGCGAAGGGGTGGGTTACAACCCCCAAAACCGCCCTCTGGCTACGCCTCTGATTGGACATGAAATGCTTTGAATCTAAATATTTAGGAATTATTGTAAGGACCCTAACGTGTGTTTAGGCGTTTAACTGAATGTGTTTCAGCTTAAACGAAAATAACACAAGTATTCGAATGTGGTCAAACGTGTAAATATTTAAATGTAAATGAATAAAATTGAACATAGGCTTTAAATGTAGTTCGTATAATAAATCATGATCGTGATAATGAAAATAAACGTCACGATATATAATTAAAACTATCTTCCCCTGATATATATATTTTCAAAAAGCCTGTAAAGTGTTTTTTTAAATTTGACGCAATTTGCCATTTTCTTGTCCAAATATTTATGTTCAAAAAATGCCTCTGCTCCCTTGGGAAATTTAGAACACGCGAAATCAGAACGAATTTTGAAAATTTCTCGTTACATGTTTAAAACCTAATTATTATTACTTAATGAGATGGATTTTGAATTACTAACTACCATCCAATTTGCGTTACTTTTAAAGAGTTTACAGAATACTTCCATTTCACTCTGAAAAAAAAAATCCAACCCACACGCTCTTTTTTGAAAAGAAAAACTTTTTTTTAGCAAAAGCTGCTGATCGGGAATTTCCCACTTGCCGGGTATTTACATAATTGTGAATTCCGGATTCTGTACTTTTACTGATATTTTTTCTTTTAAATTTAAACTAAAGTTTAAAAATAGCGTAAGGCATTGTTAGTAATACTAATATCAAGTATTTTGCACGCATGTTTTTGGACGTAAGAGTAATCTGGCGGGGGCAAGAAGAAGTACTTGCCTCCCATTTTTTTGGAAAAAAGCAAAATCGTATTTCTCCAAGCAATTTTGGGTTTTTGCTTTTTTTTGGCATACCCAGTTTATGCTATATTTAACTCTCAAG
>QLNU02015359.1:24092064-24106471 GCA_006491805.2 Dysdera silvatica | reverse complement strand
AAAACTTGCTCCTAGTCACTATAAAAAATAAATTAAAAAATTTAAAACCGGTTGGTATATTTCGCTCGCGCATCGCCTGCGAAATTTATGAAAATTTAAAAATTTTCAATATTTTGAGAAAAAGATTTGCAAATTAAACTTCTTTAATTTTAATCAAATAATAACAGCGTGTATATTTCCACGGTATTGCACATCAAAAAAAATTTTTTTTTTCTCAGAACATCGAAAATTCGTAAATTTTTGTAAATTTCAAAGGCGATGCGCGAGCGGAAGATATCAACCGATTTTAAATTTTTATTTTCCATTTTGTTTGTATTGGCCAGAAGCAAGTTTTTCGTGGATAGATAATAAAAAAATATTTTTTTTTCGACCCACCTTAATACATATGCACTATTTTTCTATATTTCGTCTTTTGAACATGTATGCAATGGTCCCATGGGCAAACTAAATTTTGTGGAAAATGTTTCGAATATCAACAGCAAAATTTACGCATTAAATAATTAATTATCGAATAAATTTATCGTTTGTGGTATTAATTGAACTTCAAATTTTAAATTGAAAATACGTCCCGTTTTTCATTTACCTTGAAGGAGAGAAAGAGGTTGTCTTGAAATAGAAAGTCTTCCACGAAAAGGAGCAGCCACTCCAAAACAAACACTCTTGACTAATTAAAACGGAAAACAATTCTCTGGGGCAAGATTATCTCTTTTAATTAGCGATTTTAGATTTCCTGCATCTAAACATTAATGGGGAGTCGATTTTTGGAATGACTGAATGGATTTCTCCATTAAAACCAGTTACAACATGGACATTAATAAATCCAACGTCCATATTAATAACTCTAACATCGATAATAATAATAATCCCAACATCGATATTAATAATTTAAATAATCAATCGATAACAATGTACTTTTATCACTAATAATCATTGCTAAGTAAGGAAATTAATGATATAATGCCTTGAGAAAAGATAAACGGATGAGCCAATCATATGTGAGCAGTCAGGATTCGTGTGGCTTTCAATTCAAAGTTGTGTTTTGTGCTTTTGAATCATGATGTTGGCGCCAAATTCTATATCTTTGTTAAAATATATTTAAGGAAATATATTCATTATTCCATCGGGCTGATATCTTGATGATAGACGCGGATTTCAGAGTAGGCAAAGATATATATTGCGCATATGATCCTAATTGTGTCCGGTATTTAGGATTATATACAAACACTTTTAATAATTTAAATTAATTCTTTCTCATAAATAAACCACAGTCTATACTCCTATCGATAAAAACAGTAAAAACGATGCCTAATAATAAATCGATGCATCTAATTAAACATTGCTGGAAACACGCATGAGAGAAGGGGAAGGATGAGAAAGTAAGAATCAATATCAGGATATATGACCAGTAAAAAAATGAAATCCGAATAATTTTTGCATTCGCTCCCTAAATCGGATTCTCCAAGCTAGAGTAAATGCGCGGTATATCAAAAAACAAATGGAGAACTGTAGAAGAAGTTGAGAAGAGAGAAAAAACTGCGGGGAGAGATCGAGAGGCTTGAAGGAAAATGTCCAAGACATATCGAGTTCTTTTGTGAAGGCCCCACGTTCCTCAGGGGATTAATGATGGAGGAGGAGGAGGAGGAAGAAAAAGAATAATAATAATAATAATAAGATGATGATGAAGTTATCGAAAAATCTTAAATTTAAAGAATCATAAAAAGCCATTAAACGTTTGTTTAAAATTTGGAAATATATAAACAAAAATACCGAATGATGTAGTAGTTTTCGCGAATCATACTACCTGTGTGATGAAGTAATTTTTGTTTAAGGAAGTATTATAACCGTGAATATTGATTTGTTTTTTGAAGCACAACTGCACTGCAGAAAATGATCCGGAATCAATTTCTTCTTACCGTCCAAAGATCTATAAATAAACCTCGTGTTTATTTTAGAAAGCATTAGGTAGAAAGTGACGTATAAACATAGCATAAACTTTCTTTCTCTAAGGTAATGTGTTCATGAGAAACCAGTGGGTTTTTAAAAATACGTTTTTGAAAGGAGTACAATTTTTTCCTCGCATTCGAGTGACTTGGAGGGTATTTTTGCCTCGCTTTTCAAGTTTAATCATTTTTAAAACCTATTTCATAAACTCCAGTATAAAATTCGAATTGGCTAAAATGCAAATTGAATTTTTGATAAAATGTTTTCGAACGCAGCTGTGAGAAGTACAAATAAGTGAAAGCTATTGTATTTTTCCTTGAAGCTCGTCCAGTCGAATGAAATCCAAAACCGATTCAATTTTACTTAAAAAAAAGGGAATATTCGTGGAACGAAAATGAATAATTGTTTTGGGATTATATTCAAAACTGGCTCAGCGATAGAGATGACATATCCTTTCGAGGATAGAATACATTTAGCGATGCGAGCTAGAGACTGGATAAATTCACAGATGTTTGTAAACATCTCAATTTTTTTATGCGTTTATCTCACACAAAGACAGAATGGGTATAATGGAATATATCTTTTAAGAGAAAAGCAATACAATGTTTTCTTCTAATATTTTGGAAAGTGAATATAAGTTTATCACTACCTATAATTAACAATAAATTCTTAACTGGTTATCTAAATTCATAATTAATGGTTAATTCATGGATAGATATCTCAATTTATCATTAGTATTAAAATCACGATTATTTGCTTCTGTCGACCGTTAATAAAAAAATCATATTTGTTTATCTCAATTTATCATGGACGATAAATTTGTAGTTGCTAATTTCGCAACATCATTAATAAAAAAATCGCAATTGTTTATCGAAAATCCTCATCAGTGATAAATTCTCAATTTCTTATCTTCGTATATCATTAATGACAAATTTATTTGCTTATACAAGTATTTCGTTAATGAGAAATTCGTAATTGTTACCTAAAATCTCCATTATGGTTTTTATATATATTATATATTTTCATAAAATTTTTATTTGTTTAAAGCAAGTGAGTATACACTGATCAGATAGCATGATCACTCGTGCGTTATGCAAATAGTGCATTTGGATGACGTGAATGACACGTGACAAAGTAGGAAAGGCACATAACAGGTGCTATATAACGATATATACAGAGCGAATATTCTATCCACTTTGTGTGCATGGAATAGGGAAGGCTTCTGATTAAAGTGAATTAGACAGAGGAAATCCTGTAAAGGTCCGGAACGAGCATTTAGGAAATTGCAAAACTTGCTGTATGTTCACGCGCTGCAGTCATTAGCATCTTTAAAAAGTGGAAGAATGACGGTGAAACCACTAATAGACAAGGCATTGAACGTGCACACTTCATCAAATAATGTGGACATCAGAGGCTTTCCTGCTTGGTAAATCAAAATAGTTCGCGATCTGTGGCTCAATTAACAACTTACAACTCAACTGACAACTGATTATAATGCAGGTTAAAGTGTATATGTTTCTGAGTACACAGTTCATCTTTCTTTATTGGATATAGGATTCCGCAGCATACGACCCTCAGATGTGTCTTTGCGGACCTAATATAGTTGTCGCTTACGACGGCAGTGGACACGTGAACATCTTGATTGGACCATGGAACAATGGAAAATAATTTTATTGTCTGATGAATCGCTATTCTTTTTACATCACGTCGGTTGCCGAATGAGAACACATTGTCTTAAAGGAGAACAACTGTTCGACATATGCACAAATGGACTAACACAAGCCGGTGGTGGCTCCATAATAATTTGGAGGACATTCTCATGGGAATCCATGGGTCCGGTGGTTGTTGTGGAGGACACTATGGAGGCTATGGGTCATGGAAATATTCTGGTCGACCAGTTAAATATATTCATAATATTTGCTTCTCCCAATTGGAGTGAAATCTTCCAGAGGGTCAATGATTCATGCCACAAGGCTAGAATTATGCTCCAGTGGTTTGAGGAGCATGATGACGAATTCGAGTTGGTGACTTAGCCTCCGAACTCGCCGGATATCAACCATATTGAAATAATTTGTGATGCCATAGAACGCCAGCTCAGAACTCACTATCTACCTCCTCGTAATCTAGAGGAATTGAATGACATGTGCTTGAAGATTTGGTAACATCTACCTCTGGAGACTTAACAAGGAACTATACATTCCAAGCCAGACGAACTGTAGCTGTTTTGCAAAGCCAAATATGGACTAATAAGAAATTATGGGACTGGCCATGATATTATGATTAATCAGTGCATATATGCATTAATGGTATATTCATAATTATTTATATTTATTTATCATTGACTATAAATCACCACATGTTTATTTTAATTTATCGTTCATGATAAACCTGATGGATGCACAAAATTTAAAAGTGGGGTAGGGGTTTTATAGAGATTGAGGATTATTTTTTTATTATTTGAATTTTTTTCATAATTCGTTTCATTGCGGGTTAATATTTGATATTTCTCAAACGGGAATTTAACTACAAATTCCTTGACTATATTAATATATCACCAACACAAAATTCATAATTATTTACCTCCATTTATCCTTAATGATGAAGACGTATTTAATTGCTTATTTCGTCCACTTTAACTATAAAAGTATAGATGTGTTAATTTGCAATTATAAGGCGTAAGTCGATGACTCAAGAACAAAGAGACAACTTTTCAATCAGCAATTACCATATAAAATCAGTAATTACCATACAAAATTAATAATTATTATATAAAACCAGTAATTATCATACGGAATAAGCAATTATTATATGAAAATATCAATTATCAAAAGACAATAAAACATACTAAAATGTAAAAAAAAAAGAAGTAATTTCATAAATTGTCAAAAAAAACCCAACCTTTTTTCAGGAAAATAAGCATATTTACTGCCTTGAAACTATATGTGGTAATATCAATAACGACTGTCAAGCCGTGCATTCTCTTTCAAAAATGGCTTTAATAAAAAATAAATTGCATTCGACAATGCTGCAATATTGGCATAATGGTCTTGACATCTTGTCACTGGATCATGATATTGCTAAGGAACTACCGTTCACCGATATTGTGCAATCTTTTTCGAACCTTGAAGAAAGGAAACAGAAATTTTAAAGACTGTAGAACTTAAACGTCTGAATTACGTTTGGTCATTTGTTTTATTTACACATTTATAATTTTGTTGTAATATGCGATATACTTAAATATAGCTGTTGTATTGGCTGTACAGAGTAGATTTCAGCGAGATGTATTGCACAAATATCAAACCTCAATAACTTTTACTTAAAAACATTTCAATAGTCACAAAAGTAAGTCAAAATGTTGCACATATGTATATTTCACGGATACGTCTCAAGTGGGCAACCAGGTTTTATTTTATGGTTCTTAATATAATACAAATTTGTGATTCTTAAATATCAAATACTGAAAATTGATAATTTAATGATTCTCTTCATGCATACCCGGACATAAGATTAAGACTAATTTAAAAAGTCAACACTGGATTCAGGGTGTTGCCATACATTTTTTTTGCAAAAACTGCAAATAGGAGTCCCAAAATTTTCAGCTACCCAGGGCCCCGAAAACATTAGTCCGGCCCTGGTTTGTATAATGCTACATGTAAAGGAAATATATTTAGTCCTGATTAAGGATAACGAAACAATACAAAGCTTTGCCAGGAGATTGCATAATGACAGTTATTTTAACACTGGCTTAAGGTTTGAAATTCGACGTTTCGAGAGAAAACTTACCCTTTGTCAAGTGAAGGCAGAATGAAGAGTTCGTGAAAGTCCAAAGTTTATATACCCGCATGTTGGATATAACCATTTGATGTCATTTGGTGCGGGGTAGTCCTGGCTGGGGGAAACCTTTGCACCCGACGACGTCAGATGGCTATCCTTAATTCGAGGTTTGATAAAAATCTCGTAAGGTCACGGTGGAGGTTTTGAGATGTTAATAGCATGACTCCTTAAGCTGTAAGTCCCACATGATTCCAGAAACTCTCTATCACATTCTGATGTAATACTTTCATCGAATGCCAATCTGGTTCGTGACCTTCCCTGAAGACATGCTCGGCTAATTGACTTGAATTGTTCCCTCTGGTCACCGCACGCACATGCTCCTTCCCTCGTAGACGTATCGCCCTTGATTATGGATATTATCTGATCCATTCTGTGTCTGTGTTCAGTGGATCTTCCTTTGACCGTATAATACAAGTAGGGAGCCGAAACGTTCAGCATATCACCACCCATGCCAATTTTATCAGCGCGCTACAAATCACAGGCGTGTCAATCGTTTAATAAATGAGTCAATGAATGAATTTGCCCATCTCTCATGAATGAAAAGACCCATTCAGTTACTCGGTCATTTGAACGATATGGCGCGCTGCTACTATGAATGAAACGGACTGTCCGTTGAGTCCTGAAAGGTCTTCCGATCGATACTTCAAACTGATGAAATGCCTTCATAAATCGGTTGAAGTCCTTGGCTTAGACGGTCTTTGTATATTCACAAATTCATATTTTTTTTCTTCTGTTCAGTCAGAATGAGATGTATTGTCCACAGCGTCCATCTAATCAGCAAGCTGAAAAGATATCGAGCCTTTTCAACATATTAATCTCAGTAATGCGTCTCCATTCTGGTATAGAAATACACGTTCCTTTTCTTTGAAGTGTGGAGTATGACATTATCTACATTATTCAGATAATCAATATGCTCCTTTGTATTAGCAAATGCGTTTTTCTCGCAAGTGTGCGATCGAAGTAATATAATATTTCTAAGAGATTCTGGGGCCTTTATAGATGTATACGACAGTAGCGTAACAATTCAAAACTTATGGGGGACTCAATTGATTTCAAAGAATCTTATGTGATGCGGTCTTAGAGAAAATAATGTGTTTTGATATATGGGGCGGGGCTTGAGCTTCTCATTCTCCTACGCTATTGGTATACGATACCTTTTAGGGAGCCAAACTCACTCCCTCATTTACTGCAAATTTATCTCAGCAGATTTCCTCTGGATGCTATCCGAAAAGAAACAAATTTTATGTGTCTGAAACTTATCGAATATAAGTCGTCTATATAAATCTACACTTTTAAACGCTTTTGTTAACTATTGAGCATATATGCTCAAAATTATATATGTACTTATTTTTATTTTATATAAATCGAACACTACGCAGATTAAATCAAACAACAATGTCAATCAATCAACGTTTATTGGCGTAGTGATACCAAAGAGATTATGTATCGTAAAGAGATTATATGTTATCCTTCGTAGCTCAGTGGGTAGAGCCTCCGCCCGGCAAGTGGAAGGTCGTGGGTTCAGGTCCCACCGAAGGCAGAAATATTTATTTTCTTTCGAACGTTTCACCATCTAATCACGCCATACCATCGGCGTTGGTATCACTACGCCAATAAACGTTGATTGATTGACATTGTTGTTTGATATATGTACTTTTATATTTTATACGCCGCCCCGTATAGAGGGTTCCTGGGAACGTTAAAATGCGGCCAATAACTTTTGAACCAAGACAGATATTGCAAAGAAAGTTAGATATTAGTTAATAAAATGACTATGTACTATCAGACGAGATGAACAGCAGCGCTCCTGATGGCGAATTGAGGAAGTTAAAAATTTTATTTCGAAAAATAAGGAAGACAGGAAAATATTTTCAATTAGAAAGTTGTAGAGCGCCCTTTAGTTACTACGAAAAGATATACGGCTTATATACAATATGTACACGTACTGTCACAAAGTGAGGTGTTCCGGAAGTTTCAATGCATAGCTTTCAGTTAATGCTTTCTGTTTTAAAAGTTGAGTTAAATTTCTTATAGGAAAGAAACAATGGTCTCTCTCCTATAAGAACTTCAACTCAACAACTGCCAATGTGCATGTATGCGCACATACATACATGCATGTTAGTTTATTTAATTATATATTATATACGAGGGCGAATCAGAAAGTCTTTGCCCCTATTTTTTATTAACCAAAATAAGGTACCTACAGGTAATTACAAATATACGTACGTTACACTATTTTTCCACATAGTCCCCACACCGGTTCAGACATTTGTCCCATCGCAGCACTAAATTTGAGATGCCCCTGTGGTAGAATTTGTCCGTTGGACTGCTGTCTTAGCTTCATCGTTGCACGTGAATCGCTGTCCTGCCAGGAACTTCTTCAGCCGATCGAAAACGTGGAAATCACTAGGGGCGAGGTCCGGACTGTATGGTGGGTGGTCCAGACTCTCCCAGTGAAATGACCGGAGCTTGTCGGCGGTTCTGATTGCATACAGTCCGGACCTCGCCCCCTAGTGATTTCCACGTTTTCGGTCCGCTGAAGAAGTTCCTGGCAGGACAGCGATTCACGTGCAACGATGAAGCCAAGACAGCAGTCCGACGGTGGTTCCACAGTCAGCCGGACGAATTCTACCACAGGGGCATCTCAAATTTAGTGCTGCGATGGGACAAATGTCTGAACCAGTGTGGGGACTATGTGGAAAAATAGTGTA
Source organism: Dysdera silvatica (assembly GCA_006491805.2). Taxonomy (NCBI): domain Eukaryota; kingdom Metazoa; phylum Arthropoda; class Arachnida; order Araneae; family Dysderidae; genus Dysdera; species Dysdera silvatica. The sequence goes on along the minus strand of QLNU02015359.1, from coordinate 24,097,985 downwards.
AGGTACGTAGAATAGTACGTATATTTGTAATTACCTGTATGTACCTTATTTTGGCTAATAAAAAATAGGGGCAAAGACTTTCAGATTCGCCCTCGTAATTAATACTATATTATTATATACCATGTTAGTTTATTTAATTTAGTTTATTTATTTCTAAAATGGAAAATCTACATGAAACGCAAAACATAAGTGATATTATATACTTCTGACGTAATATCCAGATAAATACGTTTATATTTTATCTATTCCGAATTGAGAAAACAAACTGGAAATATAAAATTTCCTTATCGCATTTTCTATGTCTAGAATAGAAATTTGAAATAAGGAAATAGTGAAGAATATATTTAACAACGTTTGCGCTGTCTTTACTAGAAGTAAATTTAAATATCTCTTCGTTTAGCTTCTACTTAAAAATAAGTTTGAATTAAAAAAAAATTTGATGAAACCGCCTTCGTTCTTAGTTAAGAACATTGTCGAGCATTTTCTGCAGAATACAACGGTCGAAAGTTATCTTGAAGGCGGTAATCGTGGAATATTTTCATTCGATGTTTGCATAAGGCGTTCTCATAGGAAGTACCTGTCTTCTTTGAAATATGGTTGGATGAATCTTTCATTTCAAGAGAGTTTGCATGCAGAAAATTCTCCTAAAAGGTGATATTGGAGTTTGTATAGAGATGTTTTACAAACTCAACTCTTCCTATCGTGAAGTTTACGCATTAAAAAAATTTCTATAGTTCAAGACCGTCTATTTTAATCTTAAAACTTTACGCTGTGATTTAGTTTTAATCATTCCTTGGTGATGTGGTCTTTGCAATAGGTAAGACTCTTTCTTTGAAGTTTATTTAAAATTTTTTATTTAATATAAAATAAATAACGTACACACAATATTTTTTAGTGCCAAAATCATTAATTTAACAGTTATATAAAATTAAAACCATCCGCTAGCCCTTGTTTTATAATTTTGATATACTGCCCTGTATGTATTCTCGTACAGAAAAACATGTTCCGTATGCGGTGTCAGCTTTTTAATTTTCCGAGTTATGTGTGGATGTCCGTAGCATTGTAAATTCACTATTTTTGCAAGTTAATACAACTGCAATATACAGTGTGATCATTTAAAAACGCCCCACCATATTAATTTTGGTTCTAAAGTAGGTACGATTTTGAGCAAAAACACGCCAATTTTTACTTTCAGAGGGACTAATTCTGAATACTAATTCTGGGTTATCCCAGAATTAGTATCAAAATTTTTTTTATTCAACCCTCTTGACACTCAGATCCATATCTTTTTAAATTTTTCAATGAATTGTTTTTTGAATTTTTAAATTAAAATTAAATTAAATTAAAATTAAATTAAATTAAAATTAATTTTTTTGAATTTTTAAATGACAACTCCTATTTTATGATACATCATTTCAAACAACTTAAAAAATACAGTATTTTTGTCAAACAAGAATAAAATTGCTCCATGAGTTTATGAGAAAGAAAGAGAGAGAGAAAGCGCTTTGACCTATCTGTGGATTGAATGAAATGATTTGCACACCGTCTTCGCAGAAAATCTTATTCTTTTGCGTGTTCGTCATGCGCAGTGATATTAGAAAGATAAAGTCACAAATGCTGAAGTTCGTTATGTTTATCGGGATATCAGCGTGAATAAAGCAAAACAGCCATTTTATTTAGCTTTCTCCCGACTGCATTAAACAATTTACATTTTTTCGCAGAAATATTTTATTTCGTACGTTGTTTAAAACAATATATAACAAGATAGAGGTTGCCATTTGAAAATTCAACGTTTTGGCTCTTAGTGCTGAAAATTTTTTTTGATAATTTTGGGCTTCCCCACTTCAAATAAAAATTGAAAACTTTTGGTTCAAAATCTTACCTACCTTAGAACCAAAGTTATTAAGGTGGGGAGTTTTTAGATGATCAACCTGTATATGACTTTACGCAACAATAATGTGAATATTAGCCGATAGGTTAGTGAATAATGAATCACTTTTGGATTCATTGCGTAGGAAAAGAAGAAGAAGAGAAAAGGGAAATAAGTAAAGGAGAGAAAAAAATTATTCATTCAACCCGGCTATAACGAAATGAAATATTCGTTGAGTCACTTTTAAGATATTCACAAAGGAAACAGTTGATTGGTGAGAAAAAGATATGGCGAGCAACTGTTTCGCAAATTTTCCTCTTAATCTGATGGAGTCTTATTTAAAAATAGAGTTTCCACCTTTTTCACAAAGAAGTCGTCCCTTAGAGTCTTCCTTAGAATCCAAAGAATTCGTCCTTAGAGTCTTCAAGGATTTAAGCCAAGAGAAGATTTTTTCATGAATTGATGAGGAAACATGTAATATGTTAATACTTAAGTACATGACACAATGTGAAATCTGTTTATAGCCATGCCTTCGGAATCTGAGGCAAGATATTGTTATAGACGTATTATTATTATAGGCAATATCGTTATATAGATAGGTTTCTCTGTATAACGTTCTTAAATGGTAATATTTGTTTTTATTCCTTTGTCACGTTTTTCCTTTACTTTTATCTTATTTTAATAGAAACCCGGTTTTAACGAGAAAGCGGATATAACGAGCAGAAGTGTTGGTCTCCTTATGCTCGTCATAAACAAATTCGGCTGTACTTATGAACGATGTTTCCAATCGAAGACCCTTGTAGTCGTAGTCCATATCATGACATGGTACAATTAACCCAATTCTTTTATGGAGTAAAAATAAGTAAAAATCCCTTAATTTTATATTTTGTAAATGGAGTTTGCAACTACGAAATACTAATAAAGTTTGTAGTGTCATTATTATGAAAAAATAATTTTTATATTACCATAAACAGTCATTCGAAAGGGAATTATCAAAATTTTCGAATCATTTTTGTGTTTAATTTAAATATAAATTTTGACATATAGTTGCGGCAAGCATATATACAGTAGTGGACAAAATTGTGGAAACCCTTTGAAAAAAGATTATTTTAGAGGTTTGATGGCTAATAACACCACTTTTTTTTGTACCAATACTATAAAATTATATATCATTGGAAAGGTAATTTAATCAAGATTGTAATGCAATAACATTTATGAATCGTATTTTAATAGAACAGCATTCATAAAGAAGAAAGGTGATATACATAGAAAAAATGAGATATACAAAAATGTTCACCATACCAGTTAATACTTAGTTGGGTAACCTTTAGCCTTAATTACGGCCTTACAACGCTTTCCCATGGAGTGAACCAAGTTCTTTAGTTCTGCAGCTGTTATAATATGAAACCAAGATTGAATTATTGCTTCTGTTAATTGTGTTTTATTGCTGGGTTGCTTCCGACTAACAAGCTTCTTTAGCCGGCTCCATAGATTTTCGATGGGGTTAAGGTCTGGGCTATTTCCAGGCCATTCCAGCAGTTGAATATGATGATCTTGAAACCATTTTTTGCACACACGAGCAACATGACATGGAGCTGAATCCTGTTGAAATATAAATGCTTCATTATCTTGGAAAAGATCACATGCAGAAGGCTGCAGCTTGGGCTCAAGTATTTCATTTATGTATCTTTGGGCATTTATATTCCCATTGATCACGCAAATTCTGCCCACACCTCTTGATGTTATACAACCCCAAATCATAACACTAACTGGGTGTTTCACGGTAGGTGTAATGCACTCAGGATGGAAATCTTCTCCAATTCTTCTCCATACGTATTTTACGCCATCACTACCAAACAGTGAGATTTTGGTCTCATCACTCCAAATTACACTGTCCCATTGTTCCGTTGTCCAGTTAACATGGGTTTTAGCCCAGTTTAATCTTTTCAACCTCTGTTTGACAGACAAAAATGGCTTTTTTCGTGGAATTCTTGCATTTAGACCACATTCATGCAGTCTGCGCCGAACAGTCCTTGCACTTAACTTCACATTGCATTGCGCCATTTCACCTTGTATACACAGAGATGATTTTTTCCTGTCACCTAGGCACTGTCTTTTAATTCTTCTATCATCACTTGCTGTTGTGCACCTTTTTCTGCCTTTACCAGTCTGGTTTTGTAATGACTGAGTCTCCTTATACTTCTTCAAAAATTTAGAAATGCCACCTTTAGTTAAGTTTCCCCCAATATTTCTTCTAATTTCTTCATAACTGTAGCCTTGTTCACTTAATATTACTATTTTACATCGCTTCCTAGGTGACCAGTCAACTCTTTGCGCCATTTCTTTAATTTTATTACGTTTTACAAGCACACTAAATCAAAGAGCACAAAAAAAAAACAACCAACTTGATAGCAATTACAGAACACACTGATAAATGTCCTGTAACCTGTTGGCTCATTGCCAAAACAAGAGAAAACATGATTGGCTCATTGCCAAAACAAGATGACACCTGATTGGCTCTGTAAACACTCATGCTCATTGGCCACATTCAAATGAAGGAAAGCTACTTCATATAAATGTAAGCAAGCTGTGCTTCTTTTTTCTGGTTATTTGGCTATAACTTTTGATAGAATACAGATAATTGAACAAATGTTATTGCATTACAATCTTTATTAAATTACCTTTCTAATGATATATAATTTTATAGTATTGGTACAAAAAAAAGTGGTGTTATTAGCCATCAAACCTCTAAAATAAACTTTTTTCAAAAGGTTTCCACAATTTTGTCCACTACTGTATATGCTAAACACTATTGGTGGACTGGGATCAGAGAGAAGAAAAACATTTATTCTCTCTCTCTCTCTCTATATATATATATATAGGCTTGATTAAAATAACGAATTACTATCATGATACTGATAATTTTATTAAAATACTAATATCGGTAACATGATTTTGATTAAGGATTTTAAACCGAGTTCGTAAGAGAGATTTCATAGTTCCATTTTGGATAAATAAATTAGTTTGTTTCTAGAAAAACTAATAATAATAATAAGTAAAATTCATATTTCAGCTTCCAAATATTGAAAAAATTAGATGGAAATATTTATTATCGTCTTTGAGTTATATTTATTCAGAATTGTATTATATTATATTCAGCTATTTTAATTTCGTAAATGAAGCAACAGTTTACAAATACCTACCTGCAGTTCAAATTTAAGTACAGTGAAACCTAAGTAGAGTGGCGGCTTGTCCATTAGTGCTTCAGAACTATGTGTAATCTATTGAAAAAAAATATATTATTTATATCATCCCCTACCCTTTCCGCGCTCTTCCCCCTCCCAGCATATCAATTCTCGAGACCAAATGCAAACCAGCCTAAGTGGGTGGAAATTTTTACACTATAAAATATACACTTCTTTGCTTGTCCTCGTACTATTAGTGCAAATCCTCTGAGTGATGCGTATTAGGTGGAAGGAGCGGAGGGACAGAGATTTCTCCGTGTTACAAAAAAGACAGATCTGGCTTGTGAAGTGTGTAGCAGATAGATATCTTGGCTTCTAAGGTAGGTGGAAAAAATTCGTCAAGGTCTCATTTAAAAGTTTTCTGAATGCGCTATCTTTTGATATGTTAGATGTTAGGTTTGGACTTCAGGAAGACAAACAACAATAGAAATTAATTATCTTATCTTATTTTAAATGCTACTATATATATATATCATCATCATCATCATATTCAACCATTATCTATCCACTGCTGGATGAAGGTCTCTCCAAATGCTTTCCACACAAGTCTATCCTGAGCAATTCGCTTCCACGTCACCCCAACCTGTTTTCTTATTTCATCCACCCATCTAGTTTGAGGACGTTTTCTAGGTCTTCGGTGGTCTCTTGGAATCCAGTTCAGAATTTCTGTTGTCCATCGTTGATCAGTTCTTCTTGCAATATGCCCAGCCCATCGCCATTTCAGCCCTTTTACTTTAACAATGATGTCCTCTACTCTAGTTTGCTCTCTCACCCAAGTGTTCCTTTTTCGATCTCTCCTAGTTATT